>MU968480.1:26260016-26645878 GCA_034641835.2 Pinus albicaulis
AACCGTTTTAGAAATAATCCAATTATAAAACCCACTGCAAATTTTTCAATACTTCTCATAAAAAATGTTGTGTGGAAGCAAAACCCGAGTAGGGAGGAAAAAATTCTTGAGGTGCAAGCCTCTTTTACGGTGAAAAGAGATTTAAGATCGTGCTATACCAAGTGCTGAGTGGGATGAAATCTCTTGAGGTGCAAACCTCGATTTAAGATGTGATGTTAAAATGAATCTTGGGTGATTTAATTATTAATTATAATTATAATTATTTCTATTAATTTTTTATTTTTATTTTATGAATTTATTATTTAATTTAATTTAATTTTAAGGATTCAAAACTTTTTAACTAATAATTATACTTACTAATATTATTATTTTATTTTAGTTATTTATTTTTTTGTTACTATTAATCCTCATACAAACACACTGACCTGCATCACACGTAGTTACAACTAAACTCACATTACTTCAAACACCAATTGAGTTGCACCACAACATCTACATCACTTCCTTATTAGGCTATTTGGGCAATAAATTAAAAAATAAAATAATATTGAGAGTAAATAGGTAGTTTAGTCTTGGTGGTTTTTAGGGTGCTAGATTTTTTAAATCCATGGTTTTGGAATATATATATATATATTAAACGATCCTAGATCTATCTTCGATTAAGATTTCTCAAGCACTGAGAGAGATCATATCTCTAAGTGAAAAATTATTTTAGAGTGAAAAGAGATTTGATGTCTCCTAGTGCTTATTAGATCCAAAGTTAAGATGGTTGTAGGATAATATTCAATAATCATATTACAAATTGACATTTTGCATAAATATTATTTTTTATATGGGAGAGTGGTCCTTATTAAATTGGATAACAATATTTTAAGGATGTTAGTTATGTTGATAGCCATGTTTATTTTGAAATAACATTTTTAGAACTTTAGTTTAATTATCAATAATTATTATATGGATGGTAGGGTTTTAACTTCCATGGAATGCTCTAGAATATTCTTAGTAATATATACAAACCAACCTAGATCCAGCTTAACTCTCGATCTATCAAGCGCCAAGAGGGATCAAATCTCTAGAGATGCTAAACTCTTTTTTAAGCGAAAAATTTGAGGAAAGGTTTGCATCTCTAGAGATTTGATCCCTCTTGGAGCTTGATAGGTCCAGAGTTAAGATGGATATAGGCTAGTTTTTGTCGTGTGTGAGCTAGGAAAATCTATCGATAATATGAAGAACATATGATTAATTTTATCAATAATATGTAAATACATCTAATATTAATATAACCATTTTAAATATGCTAAATATGTTTGAGATTTATCGATTCATTTTAATTTTAAATTTTCTTAGTTACCTAGTTTGTTGAGATGATAAATATTGTAAAATAACTTTAATGACAGAAAATGATGAAATAAAATTTTTGAATGCAAAGTGACAATTTAATAATATTGGATGAAAGAATATGTGAATTATAAGAATGTAGTCAATTAGAAATAGGCTTCATTGTGATCAATATCAAACTATTTTCCTCTATTATTCTTATTGTCACCCTTTTTGTCATCTTTCCATATCGACTATATGAAAAATACAATAGAAATAAAAAATCATAAATAATTTAAATATTTAGCTCGAGTTGTTGTAGTAAACATCATACCTTGTCTATCTTTCTCTCGAATCTTATTATGTTTAATTACTATAACACAAAAATTATTCTATATTGTCAATAATTTTTGTGCTTACACTAAAATCAATGTCCACTATTAATCCAATTACTTTCAAACTAATGTACTATGATACATCCAATTACATCAAAATCAGAAATCAAAATATACATTGAAATCAATGTATCTAATGCAAGAAATAAAATAAGATTAGAAAACAACATATACACAGAAATCAATGCATCTAATGCAAGTAATCAAATAGGATTAAAAATCAGCATCTACACTCAAATCAATGCATCTAGTGCAAGTAACAAAAGAGGATTAGCAACCAACATATAAATTAAAATCAATACATCTAGTTTAAGGAATCAAATAGGATTATAAATCACCTTCTACATTGAAATGAATGCATTTAGTGCGAGTAATAAAATAGGATTAGAAATCATTTATATTGAAATAAATGCATATAGTGTAAGTAATTAACTATAAATGTAAATCAATATATACATTGAAATTAATCCATCTAGTGCAAGCAATCAAATAGGATTATAAATCACCATATACACTGAAATTAATGCATTTAGTGCAAGGAATCAAATAAAATTAGAAATCATCTACATTGAAATCAATGCATCTACATACACTCTCTTTCTCCAATCTATCTATCTATCACTCCCTCCTCCTCTCCCTCCCTCTCTTTCTCTTCTACTTCCCTCCCTCTCCCCCGCTTCTATCTCTCTTCCCTCTTGTTATCCTCTCTCACTCTCACTCCATGTTCCTTATCACTCTCTCTCTCTCTCTCTCTCTCTCTATATATATATATATATATATATATTTATTCTTACCTCCCTCTCTCTCACCCTTTATCTCCATCTCCCTTTCAGTACCTCTCTCTACTCTTTCTATTCCTCTCTCTCTCCCTATCTTCACCTTCTAACTGTTTCAATATATGTCTCTCTCTCTCCTTCTCTCCCCTATTCTCTCCATCTCTTTTTTTTGTCTTCTTTTCTCACCCCCAAACAGAAACTCTCTCTCTCTATCTCCCTTCTCACTCCCTCTCTCTCTGCACTTCTTACTCTCTATGTCTTTCTTGTCCCTCGCTCTCTCCCCATCCAGCTCCATCTCTCTCTCCCCCTAAAACTCCATGTCTCTATCCCTCTATCTCTCCCCATCCAGCTTTGTCTCTCTATCGCTTCCTCTTTGACCCTCCAACTCCATCTCTCTATTCTTCCCTTCCTCCTCCTCTCTCTTAAGTCCCCTATATTTTCCTTCGTATCTATCCCTTTCTCTCCTACCTCCCTCTCTCTTCCCTCATCACTCACTCTCTCTCTCTCTCTCCTTCCCCTACAATCCTATATATTCCCCCATCACTCTCTTCCTCTCTCTGAATTATGCAATCCTCTATATTCCCCCATCACTCTCTTCCTTTCTCTCAATTCCTCTCTCTCAATTTTATAAACATGGTATTTCCCCATGGTATTAATAATAATGTGTCCCATGGTATTTGGCCCATAGTCTTCATCTAAATAAAACTTATTTTTAAGTTTTTTTTTAAATATATAGAGGTTTATGGAGTAAATATAAAAATAGGTTTTATTTATTTACCATACCTCTTTTTTATTTATATTTTTAGTTATTTACCATGTTTAAGTATAAAAAGAGGTTTTATTTATTTACCATACCTCTGCCACAAAACAAAGTCTGTAGTTGGATGGGAAAAAATGTTTACTTTAATCAAGATGCACTTTGTTAATACAAAGCCTACTTGAATGTTCCAAATTGAATTCGGTTTCAAACCCTGTTACGTTGAGATTTTATACAGATTTTAAATTTAATAAAACCATGAAGTTATATTTCCAGATTTCAAAACTAATATCGTATTATTCCATTTTAATTTTGTTGTAAGAGCGATTCATTACACATAATCACATTCATATATTCAGAGTAGATGAAAAGGTAAAAACACAAATGTAGAAAATAAAATAAATGCAAGAGCAATAGAAATAAAACCTAAAATAATTTGGTGGTAAGAGTAATTCATTACACATAATACACATTCATGCAGTCAAAGTGGATGAAAAGGTAAAAACCCAAAGGTAGAAAATAAAATAAAATGAAGGATAAATAGAGATCAAACCTAAAAATCAATTGTAGCTCGTGGACATTAAATACTTCCCACAAATACTATTTTCCAAATGAATCCAAATCAATCGCAGTTCACTGACACTGAACTCCTTTCCCACAAATATTATTTTCCACTTTCGAACAACTCCCGAAATATCTTCTTACAAATACTATTTCACTCTTCGAACGAGCACATAAATTCTTCCTCACAAATAGAAATTCTTCCTCACAAATACAATTATAGATTTTTTTGTGTGTTAAATTTATCTATGTAGGGAGAGAAGTGATTTTTCATTAGGGCCGAAATTAGATTAATTAGATTAAAATTTAAATTTTAAATATTAAACATTATTTTTACATTTACATTTACCTGTTACGTGAGATAGACAATGCATATAGTGTAATAAAATAACAATCTACGTGATCCAAAATTATTAAATTTAATAATATTAATATTATAATATATTAATGTGAATATTAGAGTTAATAATAATTTTAATATTAATATTTAGATATTAATATTAGGGTTAATAATGTTTTTCTAGGCACGGTATTAATAATAATTTGGCCCATGGTATCTAGCTCATAGGCTTCACCTAAATAAAACCTATTTTTGAGTGTTCCTAAATATAAAGAGGATTATGGAGTAAATATAAAAATAGGCTTTATTTATTTACCATACCTATTTTATAAATATGGTATTTGGCCCACCGTATTTACCCCATGGTAATAAAGTGGTATTTTTCCCATAGGCTTCACCTAAATAAAGCTTATTTTTAAAGTTTTCTTGAGTGGGCGTAATGGTTAAGAGCATGTGTTTCATCCTAATACGTCGAAGGTTCAAAACTAGAGGGGGTAGAGTATGTATTCCTTCGTACAGGAGTTGGGTCCCTTGTCCCACAAAAAAGGAGGTCTCATACACCAATTTTTTGTTTGGCTTGGTCGTAACCTTAAAAATTGCATAATAATAATAATTAAATATAAAAATAAATAAAAACATCCACTTGTACATTTCAAATTTTTACTTACATTACATTTATCTATTTACCATGCCCATTTGGCCCACAGTATTTAGCCCATGGTATTAAAATGGTATTTTTCCCATAGGCTTCACACACACACACACACAAGTTTTCTTTAAATATAAAGAGGTTTATGAAGTAAATATAAAAATATATTTTATTTATTTACCATAACCCCTGTAAATAAATAAAAATATACCCCCTGTACATTTCAAATGTTTACTTACATTACATGTATTTACTTACCATACCCCATAAATAAATAGATAAATATATTTCATTATCCCCCTAGATAAGTTTACATTAAATTTCTCACGTTACATCTACACATATCCTCATACTCTGATATATGAAAAGTTCACATTACATCTACACATTTCTATTATCCCAAACAAACCAGCCCATCTCCATCTTGACTTTGGATCTATCAAGCGCTGAGAGGGACCAAATATCTAGAGGTGAGAACCTCTTTTTTTAGTGGAAAAATTGAGGAAACGTTTGCACCTTGAGAGATTTGATCCCTTTTTGCGCTTGATAGATCCAGAGTTAAGATGGATCTAGGCAGGCTTCAGTTGTGTGCGACGAAGGAAATCTATCGATAATAAAGTTTCTTAGTTACCTAGTTTGTTGAGATCATAAATATCGTAAAACAACTTTAATGATGAAAAATGATGAAATAAATTTTTTGAATGCAAGGTGACAATGTAATAATATTGAATGATAGAAAATGTGAATAATAAGAATGTAGTCAATTAGAAATAGCCTTCATTGTGATCAATCTCAAGTTAATTTCCTCTACTATTCTTATTTTCACTGTTTTTGTCATCTTTCCATATCGATTATATGAAAAAGAAAATAGAAATAAAAAATAAAAAACAATTTAAATATTTAGCTCGAGTTGTTGTAGTAAAAATCATACCTTGTCTCTCTTTCTCTCCAATATTATTAGGTTGAATTACTATAAAAAAAAAATCTACATTGTCAATAATGTTTTGTGCTTACACTGAAATCAATGCACACTATTAATCCAATGACTTTCAAACTAATGTACCATCATAAATCCAATTACATCAAATCAGAAATCAACATATACACTAAAATCAATGCATCTAATGAAAGAAATAAAATAATATTAGAAAACTAAATATACAAAGAAATCAATGTGTTTAACGCAAGTAATCAAGAAGGATTAAATATCAACATCTAAACTCAAATCAATGCATCTAGTGAAATTAAAAAAATAGGATTAGAAGCCAACATATACACTAAAACCAATGCATTTGTGTAAGCAATCAAATATGATTATAAATCGCCATCTATATTGAAATGAGTACATTTAGTGCAAGCAATCAAATAGGATTAGAAATCATTTATATTGAAATAAATGCATATAGTGTAAGGAATCAAATATAATTATAAATCAACATCTACATTTAAATTAATGCATCTAGTGCAAGCAATCAAATAAGATTAGAAATCACAAATCACCATATACACTGAAATCAATGCATTTAGTACAAGAAATCAAATAGAGTTAGAAATCATCTACATTGAAATCAATGCATCTAGTGCAAGCAATCAAATAGAATTGGAAATCACCATCTACATTGAAATCAATGCATCTATTCTAAGAAATATTCTTCTGTCTCTCCCCCCTCAATATATATCTATATGTCCCTCCATCTATCCTTCTTTGTCTCTTTGTCTCACACCCACAAACACACATAATATCTCACTCCATATTTATTAATCTCTTTATCCCTCCCTCCTTGTCTCCATCTATATATTATTTCTCTTCACCATCCATATATATATCCATCTCCCTTTGTCACTATATATCAACACCAAAACATACACTCTCTTTTTCCAATCTATCTATCTATCACTCCCTCCTCCTCTCCCTCCCTTTCTCTCTCTTCCCCTTCCCTCCCTCTCCCCCGCTTCTATCTCTCTTCCCTCTTGATATCCTCTCTCGCTCTCCCTCCATCTTCCTTCTCTCTCTCTCTCTCTCTCTATGTATTTCTTCTTACCTCCCTCTCCCTCCCCCTTTATCTCCCTCTCTTTCCCTACCTCTCTCCACTCTTTCTCTTGCTCTATCTCTCTCTCTATATTCACCTTCAAACTTTCTTACTATATGTCTCTCTCTCTCCTTCTCTCCCCATTCTCTCCATATTTTTTTTTGTCTCTTTATCTCACCCCCAAACATACACTCTCTCTCTTCATATCTCCCTTGTCACTCCATCTCTCTCTCCACTTGTTACTCTCTATGTCTTTCTTCTTCCCTCCCTCTCTCCCCATCCAGCTCCATCTCTCTCTACGCATCCAACTCATTGTCTCTATCCCTTTGTCTCTTTCCATCCATCTCCATCTCTCTATCACTCCCTCTTACCCCCTTCAACTCCATATCTCTATCCCTCCCTTGCTCCTCCGCTCTCTTAAGTCCCTTCTCTTTTACTTCTTCTCTATCCCTTTCTCTCCTACCTCCCTCTCTCTTCCCTCGTCATTCTCTCTCTCTCTCTCTCTCTCTCCCCCTGCAATCCTCTATATTCCCCCTTCACACTCTTCCTCTCTCTCAATTCCTCTCTCTCATCCTTCCTCTGTCTCAATTTTATAAACATGGTATTTTGCGCATGATATTTAGCCCATGGTATTAATAATAATATGTCCCATGGTATTTGGCCCATAGGCTTCATCTAAATAAAAGGTATTTTTGAGTTTTTGTAAATATAAATAGGTTTATGGACTTAATATAAAAATAGGTTTTATTTATTTACCATACCTCTAGTTTATTTATATTTTTATTTATTTACCATGCGTAAGCATAAAAAGAGGTTTAATTTGTTTACCATAACCATGCCACAAAGCCCACTTGAATGTTCCAACTTTGAATTCGGTTTCAAACACTAGTGCGTTGAGATTTTAAATTTAATAAAACCATGAAGTTATAGTTCTAGATTTGAAAATTAATATTTTATTATTTCATTTTATTTTGGTGCTAAGAGTGATTCATTACACAAAATTGCATCCTTGCATTCAATATAGATGAAAAGGTAAAAACAAAAAGGTAGAAAGTAAAATAAAATGCAAGAGCAATAGATATCAAACCTAAAAATCAATTACAGCTCATTGACACTGTAATCCTTCCCACGAATTTGATTTTCCAAATCAATCCAAATCAATCACAGTTCGTTGACACTGAAACCCTTTCCCACAAATATTATTTTCCACTTTCGAACAACTCCTGAAATCTCTTCTCGCAAATACCATTTCACTCTTCACACAATCAGAGAGATGCTTCCTCACAAATACAATTAGAGACTTTGTTTGTGTTAAATATATGTATGTAGGTAGAGAAGTGATTTTTTAGTAGGGCTGACATTAGATTATTTAGATTAAAATATAATGTTAAATATTAAATATTATTTTTACATCCATGTTTATGTGTTACGTGAGATAGACAATGCACATAATGTACTCAAATACCATGATCCAAAATTATTAAATTTAATAATATTAATATTATAATATATTAATGTGAATATTAGAATTAATACTAATATTAATATTAATATTTTCATATTAATATTAGGGTTAGTAATGTTTTTTTTGGCATGGTATTAATAATAATTTGGCCCACGGTATTTAGCTCATAGGCAGCACCAAAACAAAACCTCTTTTTGAGTGTTCCTAAATATAAAGAGGATTATGGAGTAAATATAAAAATATGTTTTATTTATTTAGCATACTTATGGTTTATTTATATTTTATTTATTTATCATAGCTATGGTTTATTTATATTCTATTTATTTACCATACCTCTTTTATAAATATGATATTTGGCCCACTGTATTTAGCCCATGGTATTAAGGTGGTATCTTTCTTATAAGCTTCACCTAAATAAAACCTATTGTTTTATTTATTTACCATACCCCCATCGCATTTGGCGCACGGTATTTAGCCCATGGTATTAAAATGGTATTTTTCCCATAGACTTCACATAAATAATTTTTTTTTAAAGTTTTCTTTAAATATAAAAAAGTTTATGAAGTCAATATAAAAAGAGATTTTATTTATTTACCATACCCACAGTAAATAAATAAAAATATACCTCCTGTACATTTCAAATGTTTACTTACCATATCCCATAAATAAATAAAAATATATTTCATTATCCTTGTAAACAAATAAAAATATATTTCATTATCCACGTAAATAAGTTTACATTACATTTCTCAAATTAAATCTACACATCTCCTTATACTCCGACATGTCAAAATTTTACATTACATTTCTCACATTACATCCACACATCTCTATTATCCTCGGTAAATAAGTTTACATTACATTTCTGACATTACATCTACACGTCTCTATATACTCTGACATATCAAAAGTTTACATTACATTTCTCACATTACATCTACACATCTCTTTATACTTCGACATATCAAAAATTTACATTACATTTCTCATATGACATCTACACATCTCTACATACTCCGATATCAAATACATTACATCTACACATCTCTATATACATCAAAAGTTTGCATTACATTTCTCATATTACATCTACACATCTCTATATACATGAAAAGTTTGCATTACATTTCTCACATTGCATCTACGCATCTCTATATGCTCCGACATATTAAAAGTTTACATTACATGTACACATCTCTATATACTCCGGCATATCAAAAGTTTACATTCCATTTCTCACATTACATCTAAACATCTGTATATACTGAGTTTACATTTCTCACATTATATTTATAGATCTCTATATACTGCAGCGTATCAAAAGTTTACATTACATTAATCAAAGGTTGAGATGTATCTCCAAAGTTATTATTTCTTTTTTATTATTATTATTAAAAAATGTCATATGAACAACAAGAATCACATCACAAGTAAAATTAACAAGCCATGGTATTATTAAAAATATATATTTATAAATTAAAAATATATATGTGATGAATAAGAATCTTGTTTCATGTTTTTTGAAGTTCATATAAGTTTAATTTATATATTTTTTTTTTTAATAATGAGTAATAATAATTTAAAATAAAATTATAATTTAATTAGTTTTTATTTTTATTTTTTAATTTTAAACACTTAAAAGTTATTATAAAATAAATTTTTTGATATTGGTTAGAGATTCATATTTATAGTTATTTGTTATTTATTTAATTTGTACAATTATACTAATTTATATATTCATATATATATATATATATATATATATATATATATATAATTAATTAAAATAGATAAAATATATTTATATAGATTTAAATAGCAACCAAAAGTTTAAATTATGAAAAAACTAGCTAGTAAATATTTATCTCGCGACAGAGGATCTCATTATCTGCTGGGTGATGGTAGAGGGGCATGGATACTTTGAAATATTTCTGATGGGGGCTACATGTGCCCCCATCACGAGTGTCTAGCACCAAAGTCCTGCGTGGCCAGTGGAGCCGCGGCTCCCGTGAACTCCTTCCTCGAAGGGGACACTTTTACGTACACTTCCACGCTAGATCTCTGTTTCTTGAGCCCAGATAGAAGGTTTTTAGACGGCTCTAGAAGGTTTTTAGACGGCTCGTTTATCTTTCTTGTAATAGATCATGGCTCTGCAATCTCGGATCTATAGTTATTCTTGTGTGTTTCTATAGGTTTTAGCAATCTTGTATCTTTCTATAGGTTTTAGGAGATATCAGGCCTAGGGAAACTGTGACAGCTAGAACCAGTTTATTTCTCGTCGACGCACGAGGATCAAAACAAGGGGGCTCTGTGGTTTTTGTAGATTGGGAGTTACTTCTTTTACAATCTGAAGGAATGTGGTGTGGATTGTAAACGTTTGCAATGGTAGTTTTTCTAGATTGGGAGTTACTTCTTTTACAATGTGAGAGAATGGGGTGTGGATTGTAACCGTTTACAATGATATAAGCGACACAAATGAAGGCTTTTGCCTTAGATCCGTCGTTGGTTTCAGATCGTCCCTGCTTGGAATTGCGTGAAAGGAGTTGAGAAATCATATATTTTATAATTCTCCATGATTCTTAAATCGTATATTTTATAATTCTCCATGATTCTTAAATTTTCATCCCAAAACGATACAATAAAAGAGATTTTGCATTATTTTAACGAAAAAATAATGTAAGAGAATTAGTGCAAGAATTTAGGGAAGATATGGTGTAAAAGGTTTATATAGGTTGAACTAAAGTTACCTCAAACTGAAATTTCTGTCAAGAAAAGTTTGAGTAATGTTATGAAGAGTATTATTTACGTTGAAATGTTTGTTAAGAAAATTCTAAGTAATGTTATGAAGAGTTTTATTTATGTTAAAATTAAATTTTTGGAATAGGGTTTATATGGTTGTTAAATGGGAACGTAATATTTATGAAGTTAATTGTAATGTAATATAATGTGTAAGTTGGAGAAGATAAACTAGATTTTTTTTTTTTGGTTATAAATTTGTTAATACATAAGTAAATTTTGATTTAAAATCAAAATTCATTGAAGGTATAGAGTAATTGGTTATATGATGATTGGTTGCACTTTTTGTTGAATCAACATCTTGTCTTAATCATTTTAAGTTAAGGTTAATGAAAAGGTTAAGTAGTTTAAATTCATACCATTGTAAAAGTTATTAGTTTGGATGCACTTTAGGTGGTATTTGACACTCCCCAATATGTTGAAGCAAAAACAAAGCAAGGCTGAAATACAAGCCAGCCAGTTCAAATGGAGGAAACTATGGAATTATTGGAGTTATTAAATAATTTGATAAACATATATAATATAACAGGGTCATTCTCAACAAAAGTACTCTAGAGTCAATGGTAAATTGGCTAAAAGTAAAGCAAGGTCGACTTGATCTTCATCAAAATCAAAATAATTTCTTCAAAATGAACTTCAACAAATATATGAATATAGCATGATCATGGTCAAGCAAATTACTCTAGAATCAATGGTAAATTGGCTAAAAGTAAAGCAAGGACAACTTGATCTTCTTCAAAGTCAAATTCAAAAATGAACTTCATCAAAAGCATCTTCAACATTCAGAACTAGTAATGGTTCATAATAACCCTCTTCTAATTTATGATGAGGATGATGGTGCCAATGATGATTAGTTTAACAAACCACTCATGAGTCACTTAGTGATACAAGTTCAAGTGCAAAAGATGATGAAATTGTACACAATGAAGATCCACTTTCTCTTTGTAAGAAAATCTTTACACCATGGGAAGAAATAGGGTGCAACAAAAATTCAAAATAGGCTAGGATATGAAAAAGATGAAAAAAACTTCTATATTCTAGATTATTCAAAACCAATCAAGTTTCATAGTAGTGATTACTTGAATAAAAAAACATCAATCAACAATGAGGAGAAAAATGAATCGAAACATTGTAATTGTGTTGGTCACTAGAAGATTAAATATTCATTTTCAGTGGAGTGATCCTTCAAAATGATCGTTAACATTGAAGTGAATCACTTTTACCACATAATTCAATCTCAAGTGAATGGAAGTGAATCACTTTCACCACATAATTCAATCTCGAGTGAATGAAAATATTGTAGTTTACACTGAAAATCAAATGGTACTCTCATGCACATGAAAGAGGGAGTACTATAAAGGAACTCTCGTGCACCTTAAGGGATGGGGGAGTTCAAAAATAAAGTGAATTGGTCTCTTGTTTTAGCTGACAAAGAGAGTATTTGATGATAAAATTGAACATGTTTGTCACACTTAAATTTTTGACAACACAACGAAATTTCTGGATTGGTGTGTCAACATTATGCTAGATAAACTTTAAGATTGGATGTCAACATAAATTTGCATCTAAAATGGATCTTATTTTAGTTTTGAAATAGTGGTTATTTTAAACTTATCTATTTTAATACATTAAGAGGAGTGTTTATTTTGGAATAGAGCTTTATGAATTAATTATTAATCATTGTTAAGTGGACGGTTGGAATATAAATAATTATATAAAAATTAAAAGTTGATATTTATCTCCAAAGAAGTTGGTTTTTCTATTATGTCCTTTGAACTAAATTGAATGATTGAAAAAATTCGATATCTCTATGTTGAAGTGAAGGTAAATATACATAGTTGATAATATTGTTTCATGTTTTTTTTTATGGTAATGATAAACAGTGATATTGATTCGTGGCACTGTAGCAAAACCTATTTTGTTGATTAGGAATCTCCATGTTGAAGTGAAGGTAAATCTGCATAGTTTAGGATATTGTTTCATGTTTTGTTTTAGTGGCTCTTGAAACAATCTAAGTGTTTTATCATGGTTAAAATAAGATAAAATGAAAATGAAAATGACCCGTAACTTAAAATAATATAAGTATTTAACCATGGTCAAAATAAAATAAAATAAAAATGACCTATAACATAAAATTTTTAACTCCCCAATAAAATGTGTAAGTATTTTACCATGATCAAAATAAAATAAAATAAAAATGACCCATTACATAAACATTTTTTGTCGTTTGTAAAATAATGTAAATATTTTACCATGGTTAAAATAAAGTAAAATAAAAATGAACCACCCTATTCACCTATGGTATTGACATATGGTATTCAGGTAGATTATATGACCCTTTCATAACTTGCCTATAATATTCAGTTGCATACTCTAGGAAAGCTAGCAGATTTATAAGTTTGTAACATAAAATTAGAATATACTCTTATTTTATTGATTTTCTTTGTAGTAAATATTTTACTTATTACAAAATAATATTAAGACTTATCTTCTCAATATTATATTATTGTGAGTTTACCTAATTAAAAATGTAACTATTTTCCTAAATATTATGTTGTATTGAATTTTATAAACTACCTTGATTCATCAAACTACCTTAAATTGTAATGTAAGATCTCATCTATGAAATACAAAGAGATTAAATCTATGAAAAAACAAACATTTAGTTTATTGTAAAACTTAAAAAGAAAATTACATAATAAAAAAAATTTGATACTTTTCTATATTTAGTAAATCCAAAATAAAAATAAATATAAATTAATAATTATCTAAAAAAAATGATTCCTTTCCACGTTTAATAAATCCAAAATAAAAATAAATATAAATTAATAATTATCTTTAAAGTACATAATACTTTAAACCATAATCAACGTAACTATCATTAAATAAAATCCACCGTATAGAAATTTCTTTTAACGGACATCAATTTTTTTTCTTATTTTCCCATGTAATTTTCTTATTTTCCTATCCATTCCATATAGACAAAGTATATTACATATCCATCTAGTATTTTTTTCAGTGGCACACATGGTCCCTTCGAACTTCATTCATGAGAACTATGGAAAGTACTTTCTGGTTTGGCTGGGATAAGCTAGAGGTGATATGCAAATTCTAGTGCTATTATTTCTTTACCATTGGATTTTCTCGGACTTTCATTCAGTTGCAAGTATTTCCACTTCTTTATTATCAAATCCATCTTTGATATTCACAATGAACGACATTGCCTTACAGATCCAACTTTCCTTGTCACTTCAAACTTTCCTCGTCACTTCACTTGACCCTGAGAAACACATTCAGAAGACGGTTTTAAACTCTGTTTGGTGCAACAAGGAATGAATGTCACGTTTGCACGAAAATCCCATTGTTCAATCATTTGCACGGATCCCGCTGGTGGTCATCTAGTTACGAGGATGGGTTCATTTGTTTCCAAGGGCTCTTAAAGCCTTCGTGCAATGACAAGTATAATTTATTGGTGTTTAATCCTCTCTTTCCCCAGGAGTCGAAGATTTTAACCCTACCTATCCGAGGAGGAACATAATGGCGTGTGAAAGCTACATCTTTTATGCAGCCTCTCACATAACAGAGTTATCACTTCATTTTACAATTTCAAAGAAGATGCATGAAAAAAAGATAACAGAATAAAATGCTCAGCTCGTGAACGAGCGATTGTCTTGTTGGTAAAGATGGTGTTGGTGTTTTATGTGGAAGGAGCCAATTCCTCTTGGTAACGGGTCTTTTATTTCTACTGCTTCAATTTTCTTGAAGATGATGTCTATGATTCTTCAAATTTTCTTGAAGATGATGTCTACTGCTTGAAATTTGCTTGAAGATGATGTCTAAGGTGAGAAACGCTTCAATTATGCCTTCATGCTGAAACTCGACTATCTTCAAATCTTAAAGCTTCTTTGATGCTTTCTTTCATAATCTTCAAGTGGAATATACTCCTACCATGTGACTATGATTATTCTATATGTCGTAGAGTCTTCTTATGTCGATGGTTCTGTTACTTTAGAGGATCCTGGTGATCCTTAAATAATTGCTTGTATGATACCGAGTAGTTGTTGCATGAACTGGAGTAGTTGTTGCATGAACTGTGAATTGCTAGATGGTCCAAATCCTTCTTATCCTTTTCTTTCTAGATGACTGCTTGCAATAAAATGCAACTGACTATGCAGTTTCGAATTCCTTCAGGTTATATTCTTATTTCCATGATTCCATAATTTTCAAGATAGGCTCTTACAATACGTCCAAAGGAAATTGTTGAACGATAAATGGTGGGCTTATGATATCTCACGCCAATCGTGTGGTGACTAATTCTTTAACACTCCCCCTTAATTTTGAGGGTTACATTGTTTTATTCCTAACTTTTGACATTGAAATTCAAAATTAACTTTTCCTAGTGATTTGGTGAAAATATCTGCTAACTGCTCCTTGGAATCACAAAATTTGAGAACAATGTCACCATTCTTGACGAGTTCACGAATGAAGTGAAAACGAGTGTCGATATGTTTTCTTCTTTGATGAAACACATTGTTCTTCGACAAGGAAATAGCGGAAGTGTTGTCACAAAGGATTGAAATTGGTTCATTATCTGTATATCCAAAGTCAGAGAGAAGTCTTTTTAGCCACACTGCTTGACATGATGCGGAATTTGCTGCAACGTACTCGGACTCTGTTGAAGATAGTGCAACTATGGGTTGCTTTTTGGATGACCATGAGATCAAGTTTCTGCCAAATAGAAAAGCATAGCCAGAAGTGCTTTTCCGATCATCAATACATCCTGCATAATCACTATCTGTATAACCAACAAGCTTACTATCTGCAGAGGCTGTATACGATAAACCATAAGTAGATGTACCTGCAATGTATCTTAACACCCTTTTTCCAGCTTTCCAATGACAGTCTTTAGGAGATTCCATAAACCTGGAGATATAACTAGCTGCAAATGCTATATCAGGCCTAGTAGCAGTAAGATACATAATACTACCAGCAAGTTTCTTATACAAAGTTGCATTAACAATAGTACCCACATCATCTTTACTCAACTTTGTACCAACTTGGATAGGAGTATCAACCGGTTTACACCTGTCCATCTTAAACTTTTTCAAAATGTCAGTAGCATACTTATGTTGACTCATAAACATACCATCCTGTGTTTGTTTCACTTCGATACCTAAGAAGTATCTCATTAATCCAAGATCTGTCATTTCAAATTCATTTTTCATTGCAGATTTAAATTCATCTAACTGCATGTTACCTATATAGATTATGTCATCAACATAAAGACACAATATCAAAATATTACCTTGATGATCATTCTTGATATACAAAGTGGGCTCGTGGTCGCTCCTTCTGAAACCATTATTTAACAAGTAATGGTCTATTCGGCTGTACCAAGCTCTTGGAGCTTGCTTCAAGCCATACAATGCTTTCTTCAACCTGTACACTTTATGTTCGTGATTTTTGATTTCGAAACCAGGTGGTTGTTCAACATACACTTCTTCATTCAAGACACCATTCAAAAAAGCAGACTTTACGTCCATTTGGTAAATAGGCCACTTGTTTTGTGCTGCAATAGCTAATACAAATCGAACTGTATCAATTCTTGCTACAGGTGCAAATGTTTCACCATAATCTATGCTAGGTTGCTGTGAAAAACCTTTGGCAACTAATCTTGCTTTGTGCTTATCAACTTCACCTCTCATTTAACTTTGTTTTAAAAACCCATTTGACACCTATAGAGTTTTTATCATGAGGTAGATCAACCAAATCCCAAGTTTGATTTCTTTCAATAGCATCGATTTCATTATTCATAGCATCTACCCATACTTTGTCATTTATAGCCTCTTCAAAACAAGTAGGTTGGAATGAAAGAAATGCAAAATTTACAATATCATCAACATCATCTTGTGCATAAATATCACTTAAGTTTCTCATTTTTGGATTATCAGAATCAGACTCAGAAGACGATGAACTGCTACTACTGGATGAACTACTACTGGTTTTTTCTTGAACCTGTAATCTTGGAGTGCTTGTTGCAGATGTTTTATGTTCATCTAACAAAATAAAAGGATCAGGACAAGTATTGTTCTCCATTTCATTCCAAGACTTGTCTTCCAGGAATTTCACATCTCGACTTACAACAAATTTCTTAGTTATAGGATTAAACAATCTATATGCCTTAGATTGATCACTATATCCTATAAAAATATACTTTTCGCTCCTATCATCAAGCTTTTTCCTCAATTTTTCTGGAACATGAGCGAAAGCAACACAACCAAATATGCGAAAGTGTGAAACTGTTACCTTTTGTCCACTCCATGCTTCTTCAGGTACAAAATTTTGAACACTGGAAGTTGGCGATCTATTCAAAATATATACCGAACATGCAACTGCTTCAGCCCATAGATCTTTAGACAAATTTCGTGTTTTAAGCAAACTTCGAGCCATATTCATAATTGTTTGATTCTTTCTTTCTGCGACTCCGTTTTGCTGTGGAGTATAGCTGGTTGTCGTTTGTTTTTTAATACCATGTTGTTTGCAAAAATAAATGAATTCGTTAGATTCATACTCACCTCCTTTATCAGACCTCAGAACTTTAATAAACTTTCCACTTTGTTTTTCAGCCTCGACCTTGAACTCTTTAAACTTCGAAAATGTTTCTGATTTATATTTGATGAAATACACCCAAACTTTCCTGCTAAAATCGTCAATGAAAGTAAGAAAATAGAGACTGCCAGCAACTGATTTTTCTTGCATAGGACCACATAAATCTGTATGCACTAACTCTAGTTGTTCTTTGGCTATATTAGTAGCTGAAGCAAAATTATCTCGTTTATGTTTACCCATAATACAACTTGTACATGAAGAGATATGATCAGACAAAGAAGGCAACCCTTTCACCATGGACTGACTTTGCAACAAACTCATACTTTTGATAGGTAAATGACCATATCGCAAATGCCACAAATCAGAGTTAGTTGGTGTTGAAACATTATGTGCATACAACTTCTCACTTTTTAACTGTAACTGATACAACATGTTCTTTGTCATTGGAATCTTTGCAACAAGAGACTTATGCTTATCAACAATCGTGCAAGTAGTGTTGTGAAAGCTAACATCATAACCATGTGCATCTAACTGACCAACACTCAACAAATTATGCTTGAAATTGGGTACATAATAAACATCATAGATATTCTTCACAACATTTTGTTTGGTTAAGACAAGTACAACACCTTTTCCTGAAGCTTTAACCTGACGATCATCAGCCAAACCAATAGATGAACTGAAAGATGTATCAAGATGTGAAAACAAATCACTATGACCAGTCATATGATTACTACATCCACTGTCAAGCAACCAAACATCTTTATTAGGTACTTGCACAGTTACTTGGCATGCCAAAAATAAAGCATCGGATGTTTCACATTCAGTGTTTGTAACATTGGCTTTATTTTTATACTGTAGTTTTCGACATTCAGACTTATAATGGCCATATTTTTTGCAGTAGTGACACTGAATTTTAGATTTATCTATCCACTTACGACCATGATCATTTTGAGACTTCTCTGAATGTGTTTCAGTTACCTGTGGTCTATCATCAGACTGAGACTGTCCTCTACCTTTATTTTTCCTGCCACGAAAACCTCTGCCTCTACCTCTATCCATTGACGCTTTAGATTTAAAAGCATGCTCTAAATCATTGACATCTAAATTAATTCTTGCTTCATGTGCCAACAAAGAACCAGTTAATTCTTCCACAGATAATTTTGTCAATTCTCTCGATTCACAAACAGTAACAATCATATCAAATTTTTTTGGCAAACATCTAAGAACTTTTTCAACAATTCTCTGGTCATTTAGTTCTTCACCATTCATCCAAAGCTGATTTAAAACACCCATAACTTTAGTCATAAACTGATCAATGGTTTCTGAGTCAGTCATTTTAAGCGTTTCAAATTGGGTTCTAAGTGTCTGTAATCTTACCATTTTTACTTTATCATTTCCTTGATATGCAGCCTTAAGTATATCCCAAATTGATTTCGTAGTTTTAGCAGCAGTAATTTTAGGAAAGATAGCGTCATCTAATGAATTTAAAATGCAGGACTTTGCTCTACCTTCCTTCTGTTTAATTTCATCAAATTGTCTTCTTTGGGCAGCAGTCATACCAGCAATTTCATTTGCGTCAGCTTCTTCGAACCCCAACTCTACTAATTCCCAACACCCTAAGCCTTGTAAACATGCTTGCATTTTAAGACTCCAAAAATCATAATTTTTGCCACTAAATAGAGGTGTGGGGATCGCAAATTGATTTGACGAAGCCATGTTGTAATCAGTCAGAAATCTGATAAAAAAAAACTTCAAAGGACACCTTTCTTCAAAACAAATAAGGCACTCTCTTTTCTCCTCAAATACTAAACCAAATATTCTGGTGGAAAATTTATCAACCTCACCATAAACTATTTTACCACCCAAATTTAAATCTGATTATACAAACATCCAGAAAAAGAAAAAATGATGAGTATAAATCTGATTATACAAACATCCAGATGATAGGCAGCAGCAACAGGCCGGATTTTCTCTTCCTGTTTGAAGGCAGCAACAAAGCAGACAGTCTCCAATTCAACGAACTTCAAAACTTCAAACATCTTCCTTCTACAGTCTTCAATTTAAGAGACAGCAAAACACTTGTCCGACAGCAACAGTGTTCAGCACAAATCATGACTCAGCATCTCTTCAACAAAACGAATGCTCTGACCAGCTTCTCCTCAACAAAACGAATTTCTAATCTGCTATTCCAACAGTCAAACCGCAAGTGAAACAGCAAAATCAAAACAGAACTGTGCGTATCAAAACAGAACTGTGCGTTGTGAGTCTAACCCACACAAGCAAACGCTCCAGCAATACAAACGCTCACACCCAGAACCGGCAGAGCTCTGATACCATGACAATTTTACAAACAGGAGAAGCAGAGGAATAACAAAAGACAGAACGATTTATTGGAGGAAAAACCCGCTTAGAAGAATTACTGATCTGAGCAATTTATACAATCAGTTTGACAGTTATTTAGAAACTGAAATGGAATGGTAATCAAACTGATTCTAAACTGTATCTAAACTAATTCTTTAACATATCTCACGCCAATCGTGGCAAAATTTGGGTCATCTCGGAAGGCAGCAGAATGATGAAAGCCTTCCAAATGCTGAATGATTTCAAGAGAGCCTGTTCAGGTTGGCAGTGTAAGCTTAAGGATAGTGGATTATCGACTTTCATGCCCGAGGCTTCAATAATTGGAAGACTCTGGATTATTGACTTTCGTTCCAGAGGCTTCAATAACTGGAATCTACATTAACGTTACAAAAAATTCCATTTCCATGGGTTTTATGATAAGAAATTTTAATAATGGATCAGGGTAATTGAGTTTTTTTTCATGGAAAGAACGAATTCTTCTCATTAAAGATTACCAAAACTTGCCTCCACCGAGAATTTGTGTGCTTTGTACCATAAAAATTTAACCAAGCAAACCACATTAATCAAGGTGTAATGAAGCAGTATAAATATAAACAAGTGCTGCATGCAACGAATAGTCCTTGACGTCCCTTCATAAAATTTGTCAAAATTTTCCCTCTGTAGAAACAATGGCTCGAGGGAAAATGTTACCTAAACATATCATCGAGGGAAAAAATATGGAAAAAATCAGGTTTGATCACAAATCACTGGCAAACAATGCTCACATATCATCTCAAACAAATAATACAATTCTTTCATATCATCTCAAACAAATAATACATGTATTTGTAGCAAAAACATACAAGTTGAACAAATAATAAATGTATTTGTAGAAGTATACAAATCGTTTTTTGCAATGTGGGTTTTTCATTAGCTTATTTATGTAATCTTGGTTAGAAGCAATATATCCGAATCCATCGCTCTCAAGAATGAGAAATTCAAAGTCTTCAACAAACTATCTATCTTTCAAATTGTTGAAAGTAAACATCTAATTTTCAAATTGTTAAAAGTAAACTCGGCACTATTTTGTATTAATCTCGAACAATGATCTATCTTTCAAATTGTTGAAAACTAAACTCGGCACTGTTTTGCATTCATAGCTCTAAAACTTTTATGATAACTAAAACTATATATATAAAACATAAATGGTTCCATAAAATTAAATTTTAATATTGTAATATAAAATACAATTTAATTGTATACTTTAAGGACAAAAGTATTATCTCACACAAAAATGTTGTAGTTTTTAAAGAATAAAAATCAAAATCCAATAAAAGAAAATAAGTTGTATACTTTAACAATAGAAAACAAATTCCGAAAATGTGTGCTAAATTCATCTTCATTTCCAGAAAAAATGCTCACATCACGTCGATAGACCGAAGCTTTCTTAATGTGTAGTATACACACAGGTCAGGCTGATTCAAGGCGTCTGCATTTTCCATTTTCCATGGTTTCAAATCATAATTATTTTCTATGAAACAGTGTACCGGCAATTTTCAATTGTATTTATAAATCCCACTTATTGTAATTTTGGATCTCAACGGTATTGCCTTTGAAACCACAAACTGTAAAACAACCTCAAGGTATTCAGTTGTGGTCAATCCAATTTGAATTTTGTTTCAGATTTGGCAGCTTTAAAAGTACATGAAGGGGCACATCATTTTGAGGACATCTAGTACATACCTCGAATGCTTTTCCATGTTTCAATGTATCCACTTATTTTTTCACATCTCCGACAGTACTTCCAAAGCATAATTAGGCTAGGTTGGAGGTTTGATCATCCGTGCACCTTTGTTTAAGCGGTTTAAGACCCGATAGCTTCTCCCCAAATAAATAATAATAATGCAGTTAACATTTTTCTGATTATACAAATATACCTATCACAAATGCATTGAATAAACTAAATTCCCATTAAAAAAAACCCTGAATTTGTAAGAATGAAAATTGGCGGAAAATAATTTAAATTATAATATATAATTTATTAAATCAAAGTTTAAACAATATTCTAATTACTTTTTTAATTGTAATTTAAATAGATACAACTAGACATGCATACGTGTGTGAAAAGAATTGAAAACTCGAGTAGAGAATTGCTCATCTCAATATTATGAATTAGTTAAATAGGATTACATTGGAAACATCAGCAATAAATAACTGGAGTTAAACTCAATTAAACTGGACTCACTCAAACTGACCTATGACACTTGGACTGACGGTTTCAACACCTAGTAGGTGGTTGAGATTACGTTCTTTAACACTCCCCTTTAATTTCAACCACATAAAAAATTAATTCAGATACCCGCTGGTCTATGTGATGCAGGGGCATTAGGCACAATTAAACACTTTGTATATCAGTAGACATAGGGGGTCCCATGTTCTTAAAATTTCTTGTAAATATTAATATTTTGAATAAATTTGGTAGGGAATTGTAATTGTTCTCAAGTCATTTGAGAACATGAGAAATTGGTTAAGATAGGAATACGAAGAGACAGCGAAGGGTACGAGTCAATTTAGGGTCAGTTCAGTTATTGAGTCTAATTTTAGGAATTGGGAATGTTAAAAGTTTGTTGAGCTATTTGGAGACCTGAATCGATTAAGGTCATCCTTTTGGTATAAATGTAATGATGAAGAGTTTAGATAGGGGGAGAGAGGTAGAAAGCTCTTCAGAAGAGACAGAGTAGGAAGAGGAAGAGGCCATAGAATAGAAGACTTGGCCGAACATGGAGATTCTGTAAGTAAATTTAGTAGTGTATATAATATGAATCGCTTCAACATTGTATAGATATTGTAGATTTAACCTCTGCATAACGAATCCTGTGTGCGCTTGAAGAAATCGACCTTTCAGTCGATGTTATATTTTGAATCATATGTGTGTTGGTTAAGCTAGGTTCTGTGTGAAATATATGCATGCTCTTAATTGAATTTAGTAGGAGGAATGTTTGAGTTCCTGTGGGCAGCTGAAACCCTGTGCTATGGCCGAATGGTGATTCTGAGTAAATAAGAAATTGATTGAGCAAAATCTCTGAATTGTAACGTCGATGTTAATAGTTGAATTAGTGGCTCTGTGTGCAATAGATACTTGACATAATTTGTAATTATATCGCCTGCGAAATATTGATCACTGAAAGGATCGGTCCTAATACGGAGAGAAGAATTGGAACAAAACCTTGAATATGTCGATTTTGGGTACAATTAAGATGGAGTCTACAATTATGTGTTTTATTGGACAGAGTTGAAATCTGTGTGAAGAGGCTTGTAATCTTCGCAAAATTCCATTCTCCCCTGATGTAATTCTGTGTAAGGGGCACTGCGAAATACTTGACAATCAAGGTCGGAAGCTTCGTATTGAAGGATGGAGGTGAAATCGTGAAGAGAGAATTGGTAACAGCGTTGGTGTATTTTGAAGGAATGACAATTATCGTTGGAGGGGTCGATGAATGGCTCAAACTCTGAATGTAATTGAGATCTCGCCCGTGTAAACGATAGAGTAAAGAATCAGAATCGAAGGTAGATATGGTGACAGTCACATTGGGTGGATGCCAAAAGGAATTGAAATGGAACCTAGAGCCAAAGAACGCAACCGTGAATGAACAATAAAACCAGCGTTCAGGGAACAATGGATTTCGCACAAGTATAAAGCAGTAAGTGGTTTTTATGAATCAGCACGATCACCTTCGTTGGATGACGCATGGCATGAGACGAGTTTCCAAAACTGTTTACATCACACGCTAACGTTCGGTCTTTAACCCCTCGCGATATCCATCTACGTCGTTCAATCAAAAGTTGAGGCGCGATAAAACTCCTGCTGTATATTGATGAAGGAGGAATGGCGGACGGGTAAGTTGTAAATGTCAGGGACCCACAAGTTAGTCCCACTTTAATGTCGTGGTTTTGAATTATTAAAGATCAGATTGGGTTATAGTATATGTTGATATATATCTATAACTCTTAACCTTGTATAACGAATTGTGTGTGGGCGCATTGTAATTATGCGAAATGAAATCGAGATATATGTGTATTGGGCCGATGACCCTATAGAAAGTCGAGGCTGAAGTTCAAGTTTGGGGTTAATTCGAAATTCGAGAATTTATTTAAATGATAAAGAAAAATAGGGCTTAGAATATGATTTCGTAACCATAGACCGAGTGACAACTGAAGCTTCCGCATCAATGTTATGAAATTTCCAGATTTGAAATTACTGGGGCAAAATTGGAGTTGTCCCATGGAAAGAGCGAAGATTGTAGTTTTGAAGCAAAATTGAAATTGTATTTGCAGAACAGAGTGTAGCTTGGGCATCAAAGTGGCATCAGAGCTGAAATAACTCTTTTTGAAAAAGTTCAAGTTTGGTGAATGCAAAGCAACCAGACTTGTGGGATTGATTAGATTGCAGCCTATAGGGATACAGTGAAGGTGATTGCAGAATTACAGAGTCCAATTGAAGGACCAGTGTTTTGAAGACTACAGATTTGGAGGGGGGAAGATCAGATTCCAAGATGTGATAAGTAAAGTACATAGAGCACAGTGAACAGGATTTGCAGCGTGAGTGGAAGACAAGATCATGATCTTGCAGGGAATTAACTCAATATGATTTGAAATTATAATTGAAAAATTGTGGTTGCTGAAAATTGAAGACAGAGTTGATGATGATGATAGTGAGCCTGATGTCCAGCTAGAGGCTGGATAAAGAGGACAAGTGCAGTGTTCTCAAGAGAAGGTGAGCAGTGGTTAACTCTGGTTTGGAGATTTTTTTACAGAATTTTGAGTGCAAATAATTGAATAATCTCAGTAGAAGCAGATCACAGTTTTGAGAGCAGTGATAGAAGAGTCCAGCAAGGGACTCTGAGGGGAGAAGAAGTGTGGCAGAACCTGGAAGAATTCCAATAGAGGTTGGATGAGAAAGGGAGAGAGGTGTTCTTGAGGAAATTTGCAGAGTGAATCCTAGTGAGCAAAGGAGAGTGCTCAAAAGGTTTCAGCAGAAGAGGGGACCAATAATTACCAAAAGCTAGATCCAGAGGAAGGGATTGGCGAGGTAAGTTGCAGCAAGAGAGCTTGCTATTGCAGAGGCTTAGTGCAACTTGTGAGTAAAGAACTCCTAGAAGAGGGGATGGCTACTGAAAGCCACAGCAGAGAGTGCAAAGGTTCTGAGAGAAGCCACAGCAGAAGAGTGAGTGAAGATGCCAAAGCCAATGGCATAAGTAAGAGACTCATTGATGAAGAATGGCAGAAAGAATTAGCTAAGATTAGGGAGAAGTTCAATAGATTGAAACTGAGGATAGAAGAAAGCCAGAGAGTTGGTTGGCTCATGAAAAAGAGAGTAAATTGGAAACCATTACAACTGAGGGTGAGGCAAAGGGAGATTTCCTTATTGAGGAAAGAACTCAAAGCAGCTGAGTTGAAAGAAGAAATTTCTGCTTGTGAAGTAGAAAATCGCACAAATGAAGAGTGGATATTTGCAAGAGACCTTGTAGGACATGATGAAGACTTGAGGCAGCAAGAAGCTTGTCTTGCTGAGGAGGAAATCATTCAGGATTTCCTGAGTTATTGGACAAGTCCAGATGATGTAAGGGCTTGTGTTTTTTAGTCTGACAAATGTGAGGTAATGATAGACTCCATAGAGGAAGAAGAACCTATAGTTCTTGAGGCAAGGATGGAAACTGAAGATTCCATGTGCAGACCTATTCAAGAAGAAGCGCTTGAGAAAGCAGCCAAGAATGAAAGGTCTTGTGATTTGAAAAATAAAAAGTTGTGTGTGTTTGCAGGTACACCGCTAGAGGATGGACAAGCTTCAGAGTTTGTTGATGAGGAGGAGACATTGAATCTGAAATCTATTCAGATTAATGCTGAGATAGTGAAATCCGAGGAAGAGGTGAAAAAGGAAGAGTCAAATGAAGATATTCAGTAGAGTGTTGAAGTAGAGATAGAGGGACCAACAGAGGATTGGTCAAGAACCAGCATAGGCATAAAGGGTTGTGTAAGGTTCCCAAAATCTACTCCAATTGAAGTTGTTGAGTTGTATAGGAGGTTGGATTTTCAAAGGAGAGAATTAGAGAGGCAAAGGACCTGTGTACTGGATAAGTTGCTAGGGAAGCCAGGCAGGAAGATCTTCATGGATGGAGTTCATGGAGCAGATGATGGAAGGAAATTGAGACTAGATGACAGTCTCATGAAGGATGCAGATCAGCATGTTGGGGTGCTAACAAAATATTTGGAAAGAAGTTCCGGACAACATACTGATGTGTTGTCAGAGGAAAAGGAGACATTGAAGCATTGGAACTTTACTGATGATGATTCATGTGTTAATAATATAGAGAAGGAGGAAGAACAATAGTCAGAAGTTGATAGAGAAGAGTTGGCTAGTTGGATGGGCAAAAGTCATCCTGAAGAGAAAATTTTAGAAACTGCTGAAGTGAGGAAGAATCAGCATTCCATGCTGACAGAAGATGAAGATGCTGAAGCTAGATTTCAGCATATGGATGATATGGGTGTAAAATAAAGAATCGATGGACAGATTTTTAAAAATGTTGCAGTAAAGAAGAATCATCATTCTATGCTGACAGAAGATGAGAAATCAAAGCTTAAATCACTTGGTTGGACTGCCATAATCCATCAAGAAGGTGACAGGGAACTGCTGAAGATTTCCCATGGTGAAGGAGAAAATGTTGAGTTTAAATTACAACATACGGAAGACATATGGAAAGCACAGAAAGGATGGCTGGAATGTTTGTTGAGAAAATTTATGCAAGAGGGAGAAGTCGCAGACACTAGAATGAGATTGCCTAAAGCAGTGGAAATAAGAAGAGCAGATACTAGTTGGAAGAAGCTAAGTGTTTTTATTGGTATGCTAAGGAAGATAAATGAGCACGCTACTGTAGGTGGAAAAAAAATTTGTGATTGTTTTCTGAGAATGAATTTGCAGATGGTGAACAAAAGAAGAGTGTTGCGGAGGGATAGGAAGGGGAGGCAGAAACACCCATGGTGGCAGCTGAAGCATCATGGGGAATGATGCATGTAGGAGTAGTAAACATGTTAATGACATGTGAGGCAACAGGAGTAGTAGCAATGACATTAGCAGAAATTGATAGGAGAAGCAATAGATAGAAGAATTTCCATCTAGAGGATAGGCTGACAAAGAAATTGAAGACATCATGGAGCTAATGATGAAAGTGACTCAAGAAAAGCAGGCAGTAGCAGGAAATTAGGAGAGTTTCAGCAAAATAAAGGCGAAAGCAGATTGTGAAAGTATAGTTGGAGGTGATTTACAGAACAAAGTCTGGAAGCCTGGAGAAGATCAATTGAAGGATGATGCAGCTGATGAACAGTAGCAAAAAAAAGTATCGGATCCAGGAGGCAGAGATCAAAGACACATGATCAGGAGATCATGAACAAATTAAAGCTTGGGAGTCTGATGCAGGACCATTATGCACAATTAAACACTTGTATCTCAGTAGACATAGGCGGTCCCATGTTCTTAAAATTTCTTGTAAATATTAATATTTTGAATAAATTTGGTAGGGAATTGTAATTTTTCTCAAGTCATTTGAGAACATGAGAAATTGGTTAAGATAGGAATATGAAGAGACAGCCAAGGGTATGAGTCAATTTAGGGCCAGTTCAGTTATTGAGTCTAATTTGGAATTGGGAATGTTAAAAGTTTGTTGAGCTGTTTAGAGACCTGAATCGATTCAGGTCATAATTTTGGTATAAATTGAAGAGTTTAGATAGGGGGAAAGAGGTAGAGAGATGTTCAAAAGAGAAGAGGAAGAGGCCATATAATAGAAGACCTGGCCGAACATGGAGATTCTGTAAGTAAATTTAGTAGTGTATATAATATGAATCGCTTCAGCATTGTATAGATATTATGGATTTAACCTCTGCATAACGAATCCTGTGTTCCCTTGAAGAAATCGACCTTTCGGTCGATGTTATATTCTGAATCATATGTGTGTTGGTTAAGCTAGATTCTGATTCAAATATATGTATGCTCTTAATTGAATTCAGTAGGAAGAATGTTTGAGTTCCTGTGGGCAGCTGAAACCCTATGCTATGGCCGAATGGTGATTATGAGTAAATAAGAAATTGATTGAGAAAAATCTCTAAATTGTAACCTCGATGTTAATAGTTGAATTAGTGGCTTTGTGTGCAATAGAGCCTTGACATAATTTGTAATTATATCACCTGCGAAAGATTTATCACTGAAAGAATCGATCTTAGTAAGGAGAGTAGAACTGGAACAAAACCTTGAATATGTCGATTTTGGGTACAATTAAGATGGAGTCTACAATTCTATGTTTTATTGGACAGTGTTGAAATCTATGTGAAGAGGCTTGTAATCTTCACAGAATTCCATTCTCCCCTGATGTAATTTTGTGTAAGGGGCGCTGCGAAATACTTGACAATCAAGATCGGAAGCTTCATATTGAACGATGGAGGTGAATTCGTGAAGAGAGAATTGGTAACATCATTGGTGTATTTGAAGGAATGACATTTATCGTTGGAGGGGTCGATGAATGGCTCAAACTCTGAATGTAATTAAGATCTGGCCCGTGTAAATGTTAGAGTAGAGAATCAGAATCAAAGGTAGATATGGTGATAGTCACATTGGGCGGACGCTGAAAGGAATTGAAACGGAACCTGGAGCCAAAGAACGGAACCGTGAACGAGCAATAAAACCAACATTCGGGGAAAAATGGATTTCGCACAAGTATAAAGTAGTAAGTGTTTTTTAAGAAATCAGCGCGATCACCTTCGTCAGAGGACGCGTGGCATGAGGTGGGTTTCCAAAACCATTTACATCACGCGCTAACGTCCGGTCTTTAACCCCTTGCGATATCCATCTATGCCATTCGATCAGCATTTGAGGCGCAATAAAACTCTAGCCATAGATTGATGAAGGAGGAATGGTGAATGGGTAAGTTGTAAATGTCAGGGAACCATAGGTTAGTCCCACTTTAATGTCGTGGTTTTGAATTATTAAAGATCAGAATAGGTTATAGTATATGTTGTTATATATCTATAACTCCGAACCTTGTATAACGAATTGTGTGTGGGCGCATTGTAATTATGCGAAAGGAAATCGAGATATATGTGTGATTGGGCCTATGACCCTATAGAAAGTCGGGCTTGAAGTTCAATTTTGGGGTTAATTTGAAATTCGAGCATTTATTTAAATGATAAAGAAAAACGGGGCTTTGAATATGATTTTGTAACCATAGACTGAGTGACAACAGAAGCTTCCACATCAACATTATGAAATTTCCAGATTTGAAATTACTGGGGCAAAACTGGAGTTGTCCCCTGGAAAGAGCAAACATTGTAGGTTTGAAGAAAAATTGAAATTGTATTTGCCGAACAGAGTGTAGCCCGGGCATCAATATGTCTCAGCGAGGCTCACAATTTAAAATAAAAATTGACTTTAACTAGATTTGGTTTTCTTCTTCTCTTCTTCCAAATTATGTAGCCTCTAAATTGCTTCAGATTTTCCTCTTTGCTGTATCCTTGAGAACTTTGTTTCTTCATTTGCTGGTGCAAGTCTTCTATTTTTCCAGAGTGGCTAAGCATGTCCTGGAATTCTTCAAAAATTGACTTGTATGTGGACTGCTGCCACATATTATCTTTTGTAGTGCGCTTTTCATCATCAATGTGCTGCAACATAAGATTAGAATAATATCTTATCTCTTCAAAACTCCAATACATGGAAAATTCATTGACATGTTTTTCATGCATGTCATCTTCATCATTCATATCTACATCTTATGTGTAGATCTTATCCAGACATGGTGTTGCAAGCCATGTTTCAATAAACTTTAACTCTTCTTCATAATCAATCTGTGTAAACTTTAACTTTAACTTCAACTAGATTTGGGTTTCTTCTTCTCTTCTTCCAAATTTTGTAGCCTCTAAATTGTTTTAGATTTTAGTTTTACTGTATCCTTCAGAACTCTGTTTCTTCATTTGCTGGTGTAGGTATTCTATTGTTCCACATTGTCTAATCATGTTCTGGAAATCTTCAAGAAATATAGGCTGCTACCACATATTGTCTTCTGTAGTGCGCTTTTCATCATCAATCTACTGCAGCATAAGATTAGAATAATATCTTGTTTCTTCAAAACTCCGATGGATGAAAATTTCATTCACGTTTTCATCAGGCATGTTGTCTTCAACATTCATATCTATAGCTTCTGTGTAGACCTCAACTAGACATGGTGTTGCAAGCCATGTTTCAAGGAACTTTAAGTCTTCTTCATAATCAATCTGTGTACCTGCACACTGAAAATCAATGTTAGAATTAAAAATATTTTCAGAACGACATTGGTTCTAGACTTTTTTCTCTACAATCAGAGCTTTCTCCAGTTGTGTTTCCTTATCTGCTTCTTTCTCTGTCTTTGTTTCTGCTTTCTCTTTGCAGACAAATTTCTTTTCTTCTGTCTCCACTGCTTTTTCTGTCTCTTCTTCACTAACATGTGTTGCTGCAAACAGGTTGTCTTCCACTAACTAAAGTGGGATTATCTCACCAAATAGCATCATGTCGATATCATATTTTTCTTGCATTATCTGAAACTAGTCATCATTAGCCAAAATTTAATTATCAAAGTTTACATCTACCATCAAATTTTCATAAGCAAGCTTTGTTGTTGGATTCATCATATCTTCGTCGGCAAGCCATGTTGCTGGTATCATCAAATCTTCGTTAGCAAGCCATGTTGCTGGTATCATTAAATCTTCGTTAGCAAGTTTTGCTGATGGAATCTTCAAATCATCATCCACATGTAGCTGTGTACAGTGGGGTTCACAAGCATCTTGGTGCTCTCTCTCTGCTGCTTTGCAGACATCATCCACCTGTGGCTGAGCACAGTGGGATTCAACAAGCTCTTCATCTCAATGTAGATCTGGTGCTACAGATCCACCTTCATCTTCAGCTTCAATGCTCCCCCTTGCACCAAAACATCTCTCAAGGGTATCCCATGCCTCCTTGGGTGTCTTGGCATCTGATATCAAAGGGAGAATGCTGTCATCAACATATTATTTTATGCAATTTAACGCATAGGTGTCTTTTTGCCTTCTTATTTCCTGATCTAAAAAGATCTCGAACATCTTCTATTTCTGCTTTATCCTCTTGGCTTTTCCCATGACCTCGTTGTTTGGCTTCCACAAACAGACGAGTCTATATATGCATCATTAAAAAAATTCTCTTCTTCAAAAAATTATCTTTCACTTTTACAAAGCATTCATGCCTTAAAGAAATTAAAATTCCTTTATTTTTACGAGCCCCTTTTTCCTTTCCTCAAACCTTTCTAAATTTTGAAGTTTTTTTTTTTTATTAAAAACTTAAAAAAATATTTTCATTCAAATCGATACTTACTAAATTTAAAGTTTTAAAAAAAACTTTAAATTTTTTTTACATGGGCATCCTTGTGAATACGTTTTCATGCCATACATCCATGCATGTTTTATTTTAAAAAAGCTTGAATACATTGATATTTCTCTCGATATTCTTCACTTTCTATTCGTAAATCATATAAAGCAAATCTTAACGCAATTGCTTCTGACGAATCTGGATTTCTAAAAAACAGTACCTTAACGTAGGTGAGCACCTCCTATCCCATGTGTTAGTGTTAATGCAGATGACCCATGGAGGCTTTTACAATTAATGCGACCGTCAGATCAACTCTTGGCCTAAGCATTACAACGCAGATTGGTGCGGTCCCAACACTTAACAGTCACGACTTAATAAAAATCAGGCGAGTAAAAAAACTGGCGCGGGTATGGATTGCATTCTCTTGCCAATACTTTGTTTTGGCGCGTCGGCATGAGTATTGGCCTAAAATTCGTGCCAACCAACTTCTCCTCTCTACTGCTCCTTCTTGGTTTTGTTGTTGCTCTCCAGGGAGGCTTATGCAAGCTCGCTGTGATACCATGAAAATAATTGAAAAACTAAAAAGTAAAATGGAGTAGAGAATTGCTCATCTCAATATTACGAATTAGTTAAATAGGATTACATTGGAAACATCAACAATAAATAACTAGAGTTAAACTCGACTAAACTGGACTCACTCAAACTGACCTATGACACTTGGACTGACAGTTTCAACACCTAGCAGGTGGTTGAGATTACATTCTTTAACAATGTGAGCGCCATTTGTTTTGATATTTCAAAAAAGCTACCACCTATTTTGTTCAGTTTTGATGCTCTATTAAACCCTTGGGTTAAGAAATACCTAAAAAGAGTGCAAGGAAAGAGCATCATTCACCACCTCCATGATGGAAAAATTGATGTCTTTCCCAAATATTTGATTTCTGTCAACATTAACACGTATATCCTCATTCCTCTTTTTCCCCTGTCCACTTAGGAAGTTGTAGTCCATTTTTGTGGAATACTTAAAACTTGTTCTAGACCCGACATTATTCTTTGAAAAAAATTATTCTTAGCTTTCATTTTTTTCTCCTCATAGATGATAATTGAAACCTTATCAATGTTTCCCAGAATTATTAAATAGAAGAAATGCCCACTTGGATAGTCATGTAAACCTATTGGTTGTGCTTCCGTCAATTCTCGAATAGAAGCAATGCCCACTTGGGTAGTCCTCGTCCAAGTGGGGCTAGTAGATTGCAAGTAAATTTGACAGATTGCATGCAAAGGGTAAAGAAGGAGCAGAAGAAGAATAATTCTAGCCATGGCTATCTAGAAGAACATAATACCATTTTGCTTCCTTCTGTTGGTCATGGGATTTTCTTTACTGGATTTTTAATGATTTCATAAAATCAGAGATGGGTGGTTGTCAAATGAAATAATCAATGAGAAAAACGTAGAAATTGAGAGAGTGCAAGAACAATTACAGGTGCCCAAATCCTTTCAACTTATTTTTTTCCTCTTAAATTGGGTCTATTGCAATATTGTCCTCAGCAATATAGTTACTCATCACATTGCAAATGTTATTAAGTATTTAGAGATTTAGTTTAAACATTCCTTGAAAATTTCATCTCGTCGCCGACGAATTTTAAATATGGAATATTTCCACAAATATAATGTGTTTAATTTTCTTGGAGTTTGTATACACAACCAAACATTATTATTATGATTAAGAGTTAAGCATTAATTAAAAAATTTGGAACCACTCTTAAAATTCCATCTCAATACCCCTACTGGCTATTAGAGTTTAGGCTCACTTGCACCATAAAGGCCCTCTGGGGCAAGGCATTGACATAAATAGTTTAACTCAGCTAAGTTGCCTTGACATGGTATTTCCAGGGTATTCTATTTGTCTATGATCAATGATTTATAGTGCTCAATGATTTTTAAAATGGATTAATATACATATTACTGAACTTCTATACTCAATTGTAATATGAGAATGTAAGAAGAAGCCTAAACCTTATCCTATAATTAAAATATCCTTTAATTAAAAAAGTAAAAAATTGAAAAAATATTAAATATCCAATTAACGAAAGTTCTTTTGGTTCATTGATTAGGCTTACGAGTACCTGAAAGGCATTGTAGCCATTTACTAAATTGAATGTATGGATTTTAATAAGCCTCCAGGCTCATACATTTTCATTCGTGAGTTAAATGCATTCCAAACTAGATGATAAAATGAATACCAGACTAACGATAATTGAATTCAGATGATAAATCCCAGAATATAATACTTTGAGACCAGACCATAAAACTCTGATACCAAACCATAAACTGAATTCCAAGATGAAATAATATGAGAAATAAATACCTCTGCCAAAAGGCTGCCGATCAAAGATGAACCAGATCCCCCCAATTTCCTAGCAAGAAGCATTCACCATCCAACACATACCAACAACCAAATGCTACCAAAATGTTTCAAGGATGATGTATCTTAGTCTTCCCATATCAATAAAAAAAAAAAAGTAGTTACATGGGGAGGATTGTCTAGAAGTAACATTTCCAAGAATAAGAACAACCTAAAAAGGATTAGTATGTTCAATAATAATAACTCGTTGAGGAGTAGTAGGATTGTGTAACATGTGTGATCGATGGCATGGCATCTCAAATAGGCTTAAAAACATTGGATATAAATACATTGCCACAAGATAAATAAATTTTGGTTATAAATAAATTGTCACAACATACACCATTTCTACACTTTTGATAAATATAACTTGTTACAATATTTCACATTGAAATGAGGGAAGCCTACCATAAGAGGTTGATTTCCTTCCAGTCCAAAACATTCATTAAAAACATTTGTTGAAATTTGGATTGCTACTACAAAACTTGGTTAAACAGTAATAAACCCAAAAATATGGCGAGTCACTCGATTAATTGCGGTTCAACGATCTACCGATCACTATAGTCATGCTAAAGGGAGGGACTAATAAATTGTTATCTTAATTATAACCTCTTATTTTGATAGATTGATGAATATTTTATTTTAACTAATTTCATTTAGATTAGATTGAGAAATGTTTGCATGATATTTTTACATTAATTTTTGTATGGTAATTTTATATTTAAAAATAATAAATTAATATTTTTATTAACCAATTAAAAATACTAATAACAATAAGATTTTTCTTAAAATTGGTGATAAATAAAGTCGCAGTCTAACCAACCTTAATAAATTGGTTCAATGACTCGAACAAGAGAAAGGAAAGAATACAAGATAGGTACTAAATCCTCTATGTTGGTCCCAAACCAAAGGGTTTTGGCCCTCCAAAACTAACTAAGATGCATATGAATAATGAAATTCTAATTGACAGAAAATACGAGTCACATATATCTATGAATGATGAAAATAATAGTATTAAGCACGAGGCTCTGAATATCTAGTCTTATATTGAACAAAAAATTGAAGCGTAATGGGCCCTTAGGTTAGTTTATTTATATAATAAGTAGTTGAGCGGAAGCTCCCTTGAAAGGAGGAATGCTCCCCTCCAAAATTTCGAAATTGGTGGATATGGTTCCCTCTGATCTTCATATGCACTGGATTTCCTCAATTGCTAGTGAATTCAAGTTTTCGGTGAGGAATATTTGATATCAAGCCAATTTGGGGAGTTAATGAAGTGGAAAAGGTACTTATATTCTCTCTGGATGTCTCTTCCAAGCCCATGCATGGTAAATACCTCCAAAAATGCTTATTTTTATTACATATTAATCACATTAGGCCATGCTGTACAACAAGCACCCTTTCGTATTATTAATAAGAATATTATGGATAAAAATTTGAATTAATGTGAGAAAATGATGGCTTTAAGGGTTGGAGGATAACGCAATGGATCTCAAAATATACCTATTTATGGGAACCATATTCACCCCCTAATGAAGCTGTTTCTCATGTTGTGAGATACTTAGTCACTGATGTGAAGTTCATTCATGGCCCTTGTGGCCTCTCTGACATCCTAAGTCATCTCAAATGGTGTGCCATCCTGTGGATAGAAGCCTACACTTTCTTCTATGTTTTTCCATTACTTTTGTTCTTTTTCTTGGTTTCTTCTCTCCTATAGGCCCAATGGTAAGTGGGGACTGAGTTTGAGTCTTAAACCTTTGGATGCTTCTTTTTTATAGTGGTGTTCTCTCCAAGGAATTCCTTAGTCTTTTTGGAGAGTGATACTACCTGATTTGGAAACTGTGAGGCAAGGCATACCATCTTCTTTGGAAAGCATGCAAACTTTTTTCCCCAACATCTTAAATATCTCCTCAAAATAGAGGACATTTTGTTCTTGGGCTGCCATATATCGAAGTGCCAATTCAGGATCAATGGAGATGATGTTGTGGTTATTGATGATAGCCTTGGGGCTCACTAATTCTCCTTTGATGCATAAGGGCTCCCTCTTTTCTATTATCATAACCCTATTTACTTATTTAGATCTTATTTCCTCATGGGTCAATAGAGACACTAATGTCATTAGCTGCATGTTACTCAATATTGAGTTGGGGTCCCAAAAGTTCATATCTGTGAGTATCATATTGATCATGTAAAACTGAACCAGTTTGGATCTAGCCTCAATACTTTCCCTTTTGCAAAATTTAATGAACCTTTTATAGTCTTGGAAAGGTAAAGATCGACATTTTTCTCATATATTTATTTAGAATTGTATCCACTACTCTTTGAGGAAGATGGCATAGGATTTGAATGGTTTTCTGCATTGTATGGATTCCATGGATAAAATTTCCATATTGGCAACTTGTACCTCTCTTTCTTTCAATTTCTCTCTTAGCCTTATATTATCTGTCTATAGTTGCCCCTTTATGACTAAATTAATTTGCCTTAAGTTGTTCAATTCCCTACTTATTTCAAATAATTGTTCATCCATGAGGCCCATATATTCCACCTTTTTATATCTTTCAATTTTTATCCATCTATGAGTTCTTCCACTTTCCTTTTCCAACTCGAAGAAGAGTGGTATAGAAAATTTCTCAAGTATAATCTTACCTCCCTCAAAAAATTTATAATAATATTGAAGGTTATGTTATGGATCAGGCTCCTGGAGTTCTTGGAGACCTTCCTATTTTCCTTTTCATGTGGTTGATTCTTCATGTAGCATATCTTGATGCTCCTGTAGTAGTCCTTGTTTCTCCTACAATAGTCCTTTGTTTCTCTCTTTTTCCTTTATTTATTCTTTCTCCCACTCTTATTCCTTCTCTTCACTACCCCTGATACTAGATGCAGGTGTTTATTCTTGCTGTGTGGAGGTGATGGTTTGTATTTCAATGAAAACATCCTTGTCCATGTCTACAAATTCAATCCACAAAATAGGGTTCCTTAGGTGGCTTAAGGCATCCATGAAGATTAGGTTGATGACATCATGATGGGAATTGTTTTGGTGCTTACATTCCATCACTTTTTGGTTGATTTTAATGATATACTATAAGAGGAAATGTGGAACATCGAGTCTCTATGGAATTGATAACTCTGTCTAGGAACTTAGCTCATGGAGCAGCCTAAAGTAATATGCATACACAATTCTCAACCTAACCTCACAGGATATATATTTAAGGATGTGATAGGCAATTTCAATCCAAGGGTAAGGGAGGCTCTCTTTTCGCACTCCATTTTTATCTTCTGCAGGCTTCTCTTTATGAAGGAAGAATTCTTTATTAGTTGTAACACCTACTGCCTTATCCTCCTTGCTCCATTGAACTCCTAAGAGTAGGGTGGTTACTCTACTTATGAGCTATAAATTCAAAGGGATGGAAAGTCCTCTAACAGTAGTAGCAGCACTATTCTGTCCCTGAGAATCAGGAGCCATTGTAAATTCTTGGGCTATCTCATCATCATATCCCTTTAATTGCTCAAAGAACCCCATCCACTCATGTCTGAGAAAAATTTCCATAACAGGGGTATGTTGATGGATTATTTTTTTGTTTGTGGGTTCTCTTATGTTGAAAACTCCTCCCGTTGCTCCTACTACTCCTTGTCTATTATCTTAGATGTATTTTCAATATTTTTCTTGGAGCATGCTTTGGTGTATGGAAATGAGAGAGGAAGGAGGCCACTTACCCTTTCCAAGATGAGCTTTTGATCCAGGTGCCTCCAAACACCATTAGGAAACCAAGAGGGCTGATGATAGGTCAAATTCCAAATTGGCCAGATTTTTCTCAAACTGGGCTCATGTTTAAGTACTCGTCATCCTTATTCCAATGGTGCAAATGGATCTCCAATCCGAGATCGTATGGAGAATTTAGAGTGAGTCAAAGTTGGGTAGTGGGACAGGTTTAAGTGTCCCACAAATTCACCGTCAATCGAAAGGGAACCTAGCTCCCGAAAAAGGGGGAAATTGTGGTGTTCTGAATTTTCCTAATGACCCTTCATTTCATTAAAATAAAAAAAAATTATTCTATTTTAAAATCGAAAAAAATATAAATAAAAAATTAGGGGTCGAGGGCCACCACCCCCATCACTCCACGACATATCATATATGAGAGTTTTTCTTGAGGGGCGGGCTATCAACCCTGCCACCCCTAGAACCTCCATATAAAAAATTTAATACCCACATAAAATAAAACCCATATTATGGTTTTGGTTCCAATGGATTGGGTCATGCCCGCGTAAAGCGGACCTCGCCCATTTTTTATGTTATTGCTAAACATTGTAACCCCCTAGAGGTAGTACAACAAGACCGACGAGGGTCGAACCTGCCTAGTCCATGTTGCCGACCCCTGAGCGTGTAGTCCCTCCAACATAAACTCAAACAAAATTTTGCGAACGAATAGTGTAAAGTAAGGATCGGGTTGGGTTTTGAACACAGACCCTTTGCCCTCCTCTGTGCTCCACCAGTTGTTGCTGCCAACGCACCACTGCCCCCATTCTTTGAAAACTACGCCACCATATAATATTTAAAACTCATTTTTCACAGTGTGCAGGAAGACTTGGAATGAAGGAGGAGGAGCGCGGAGTTCGAGGAAAGTTTATTTTTTAATTGCAGGTGGAACCCTGAGCCATTCAAGGAGGCAATGGAACCATGATTTGAGCCACATTTTCAGAGGGGGAAGAATTTTCTGGTTTCCAAACTGGAAAAATTTTATATGGATTTTACACCTCTTGGTGACGAGAATCTGATGATGATGTCAGCTTTTGCAATAAAGGTCTTGATTTTCTGGCCATTTTATAGATAGGAATGATGGTGTCAGATTTTAGAGTGTGGAAAGTCGATTTCATGCCATTCAACGCCATGAATTCGATGGTGCATTCAAATCCAATAGCTGAGCAGCCTATTATTTCGCTAGCATTAGAGTTGAGGCATATGTAGCATTTTTTCCAAGTACCTCATTGATTATTGTTGTGAGATGTTTTAAGTCGTGTTGATTCCTACTTGATGTATGATGTGGAATCTTTATCTTTATGTCATGTGATATTTATTCATCGTGGATGGTCATTTATGTTTTGAGATCCTTTTGTTTCCTTGATGGTGGGATACTCTTTGTCACCATGTGTGAGGTTGTCATACTGATAGGAGGTTTGTTATGAGTGAGCTTTACTTGTAGGGAACATATCGTGGAGAGACTTTGCCACTCATGTTGAGGGTACAATTCCTTATTTGACAAGAAAATAATGTCCATGTACTTCATCACATTTTCACACCAAATGAAGCGCCCAACACCATCTCAACACCGAGGCCCGAAGACGCAATGCACACTGCATGAACTCCATTATTAAATTTCTTCGTTTTGTTGTGCTATTGTTGAAAAGTTTTCCTCGTAATTATATTTGCATATGTGTCCATTAATTTTTTTATAAAATGAAATTCTAATACATCACAAAAGTAAAATATCATGGGTAAATCTGGTAGTTCACAAACCCAAATCAAGCGGTATCAGAGTGGTATTCTTGCTAATGTGAATTTTGAGCGTTGACAACGATTGAACATGAAGAAATGAAGGATGGAAAAAAAATGTACGAGGATGTCCAAAATGGTGTACTTGATGTATGAAGCTCATGAAAGACAAGAGAAAGAAGAAGCAGAAAGATGAGAGAAAGCAGAAGAAGTAGATATTCATCGCCTTCATTGTCTTCTCTTCATTTGAATGAGGAGACCAACTATAGCCTTCAAGGAGATAATGCTGAGTTGAAGGTACTTCTACAAGAGGAGAAAGAGGAAAAGAAGAGAGTGAAGCTTCAGCTACAACTCGCAAAGGAAGCCTTGGAAGAAATGAAGCGCAACGACCAAAGCCTTCAACTAGAGGATGCTGAATTAAGGAGCCTTCTACTAGAAGAAAAATCAAAGAAGCAGAAACTACAACTTCAGTTTTGAACTGCGGAAGAGGTCTTGGAGGAGTTGAAGCTTAACGAACCCTTGAAGAAACCATCATCACCTATTTCTGCATCAACATCTAAGGTAAAAAATGTTGATGTTTCTCCAGTTTAATCTTCACATGCTAACATTTCTGTGGGAAATGTGGAGATACCAATTAGAGGAATTGGCATGTGACTCCGCACCAAGGTGGGATACAAAGGAGGATTACTTGGCATTAATGGTGAATTTATGATTCAACCATTGGAGGTTTGCAGAAACCTCAATTCATAGGTTTGGGATATGATGAAGGAAATTGATCAAAGGTCTCAGAAGCATCCAACACATGGTTGAAACCATTTGGGAAAGAGAATGATGGTAACACCTCACCATAATCCTATGATAGCACACATTACAGTGAAAGAGCTGAGGCAAGCTCTTGTCACCATGATCGCACCAGAGACCATCAGGAAAGGTATAAAAAGTCTCGATATTATCAAGTTCATTTTGATTATAAGCATGCTGATAGCCATGGACTAAATTCATGGCATATAAAAACTTGTCATTTTTGTGGTTCATAACCATGTCTTTTCTAAGTGTTGGAAAAGAATGGCAACAGAAAGGATTATGAGCTGTGAAAGGCCTTCTCCATCGCAGGAAAATAATAAGGTAAAGAAGTTCTAGAGGATGAAAACTCATTGCAATAATTGCGATAGAAGTGTCCATACCCTTGGTATTTTCCTAATACCACCTCACCCAAATCCAAAATATTTCTGCAATCCAAAGCTCAATAAGAAGTGAATCACATCACAACATGGCTATCTAGGAAATCGAAATGAAACATTGTGACCACTATTAATTTAGGAAAAACTAATTTCAATGACAATAAAGTAACGAAATAACCAAATTAATACACCATGCATTCAAATTAGGTCAAGGAATCACGTATGCAACCTGTTACATGAAAAATCACCATATTTTAGTTTCTCTTCCAATATTCTTCATGGACTCCCTTCCTTTACCTTGTTTTCTTTTTTCTTGCTTGGTTATGTTTTCCTCATCCAAGTCATCTGTTAAAGGATTTCATCTTGGTTTGTTTTCCAATCCTTGTTAAATTTTTGGTTTACTATGGTTGGTATAGTATCTCTCACCTCCTACAAACATTTCCATTAAAAATTATTGTATTTTTCCTACTAGAAGATCTTTATTTTGAAAACCACCACCTCTCATGATGACATAGTCTAAACCATTTAAAAATATTTTCTAGATATCCATATTTTTATTCTAATATCATTATAACCTATCTAGTCTTCCTAATATAATTGTATAATTAGCATAATTTAAATATTCATACCCTCAGTTTGAACCCTATTACATTTTTATATTCCTAATCGATTTTGGGTGTTTCTTTATTTAGTAGGCACCATCAATGCTCCCCGAATTCAAATGTTACAGATCTTAATTGAGATATTACTCAATAGTACTCGAAACTTCCTAGCCTTAAGAAGAAAAACTCAAGTTCATATTTTTTTCACTAATTACAAAGGTTAGGGTCATCTTTCCACCTCCTGATTTCCTATTCTTCATACTCGATAGATTTTCCTATATCATATTAGACACTTCATTACCTATGTAGGAGTATATTAGTTCAATTTTTTTTCCAATTTCCTATATGTCATGATATAATTACAATCACTAATATAAGAAGCCAGTCCATATTCCTTCACTATGATAGTCATATTTCAAACATAAATGTCATACATAACTATAAACAAATCATATAAAATCAATTCACATTCTTGCATGTTATATAGCAAAAAATATAGATAAAATTATTAACTCATAACTCCTATGTCACATGCATCCAATTACTCTAACCATTTAACAACCCAGTTAGTTCACCAAAATAATGAGTGCACCATACTTTCAAATCATGTTTTTTGCGGGAAAAGTGACTCGGGAATTCAGACCTTCCTCCTAACCATGAACTGAAACCTCGAATTCCAAGTGAGCTGAGATAGGCTTGCCTAGGAATCGACAACCTCTTTTGATTTCAGGTTAATGTATTTTATACATTTACTTCCCTAACATATTTTTCCTTGAAAGTGTCGGACCTTTCCTGGGTTTGCCAACCCACTTTCTTATGCTTTCTTTCCTTTATTTTTTTAAAAATATGTTTCTTCCTTTTTCTTTAAAGCCCACATTTCTCTGCCGTAGTCTTTTATTCCAACCATACTTCACATATTTTTCCAGTTAAGTGATTTAATAGACTTCTCTCTCCCATATCACTAAATCTTTTATGTTACCTCCTATGGAATTTTAGAAGTCCTTTTTAATGAAGATTTATTCTACTCTCATACATCAAGGTTGATTTCCAAATTTGCAAATAATCCCTTTACTCTAGTGCTTCTTTCCCAGGTAACTTTCATTTTTTTCATTTAGTTATAAAACTTATTTATTACATCATAGTACTTTACTATTCATTTTCATTCCAAACAATGACGGATTTCTCATCATCAAGTCTACATATAATTCAATCTAAATACAACAACACATTAACATAAAGATATAGTGTTATTGTAATAAATAACCAAAATAGAACCATGAAAAACTAGTCAGAAAATCATACATAAAATTAGAACTTGTGTGCATTAATCTTAATAAGAATCAACACATAATAACGTATGCAATTTCCAACCATGTAGATGACTTTCGCGTACGACCCAACCATAAATTGGGCTAAAAAAAATATTTTTTTCATCCAGTGCCATATTCCAAACATCAATGTGGGATCTCTTGGGGTAAACAAAGAATATAAAAATAGGGAATCCAAAGGTTAACCACCTCTACCCTAAAGCCACAAGTATCTCATCTAAACTAGTTTAGGGATCACCCAACCAAAACAAGCTTGGATGTCTCAAAATTTCTTCACCATACCCATAGGAATTTTCCTATCTCCACCCACTCTCAAGGGCTTGCAGGAGAAAACCATCTCCACCGTCGACCGTTGGTATTTTCCTATGACCACCTCATCTAGATCCAAAATCTTTCTACAATCAAAATATCAACAAAAAGGGAATCCCAACACACTATGGCTATTTAGGAAAGCGAAAGGAAAAGTTCTAACCACTGTTAATCCAAGAAAAACAAATTTAAATGACAACAAAGTAACCAAATAACCAAATGCATACACTGTGCATTCATATCTGTCAAGGAAATCACACATGCAACATATTACCTGCAAAATAATCATACGGTAGTTTCTCTTCTAATGTTCTCATTGCACTCCCTTCCTTTACATTGTTTGTCGTTTGCTTTATTGCTTATGTCCTCTTGGTCCAAGTGATCCGTTCTCTTGTTATAGTGTTCTCCCTCACTCCTTCTCCAAAAGTTCCAAGTTTGTGTAAGAGTAACTAAGAGTGACTAAGGGAGGCATAGGATGTTCACCTTCTAATTTATTTTGATTTCCTTAATTTTCGTTCATTTTCCCTTGCATGCATATTCTTATCTCTTCATATTTATTTTGTCCTATTTTCTTTATATTAAATAGTCATTTATTGTATTTTTCCTTTTGCCAATGCCAATGTAAATTTCGAGAGCCAATAATTAACCACAAGTGATGCTCATTTTAATGTTTGTCCCTTCATTTAACTTGGTCTTATTTTACCTTTATTATATCCTTCCATTTACATGGAAAATTAACAGAAGGTTGTTACTATTATTACAACTCGCATCTTTAGTGACTTTGTATGACAACACTTAAAAAATGTTATATTTTTGAAAACTAATCATTATCATCTTCTTATTCTATTTTGGATATTGTATCTTCTTTAAAATTAAATATCATGACATTTTAACGAAGTCAAATTATTACACTTCATTATAAAGGAAATACAAATCAAAATTTATTTTTTACATTACTTTTAAACTAAATGAGTAAACGATTCAAAGGTAGATCACAGAGAATATGTATAATTAGAGTGACTCATAAGTGTAACATAGTGTACTATACTAGAGTACACATAATAAGAAGTTGGAGGATTTGGATAATAAATTCACAAATGACTAAGAATAAATTAACACTTGAATTTATATAATGACAAAATGATATTTGATAATAGTGTTAATCATATTTATTTTTGTTTAGATGATTGTGAAAATAAATCCCATTATATTTATTTTAAAAGTAAATTTTTTCACATCTATCTATCTCTTAAACTTATCATTCATCTTAAATTAAATGATAAAATTGCAAAACCACATCTAAGAATACTACACTTTGATACATATATAAAATTAAATTTACATGACCACAAATTTTTTTAACATGCATCTATCTCTTAATCTTATCATACATCCTAAATTAAATAATAAAATTGCAAAACCAGACATTAAAATTGCAAAATCACACATATGAATACTACACTTTGATACATATATCAAAATTCTATAGAACAATTTTATAATAAAAACTTTATTCATTGGTATAAAATGTTTCATTTTTTTAAATTTTATTATTGTACTTTTAAAGTTAAGTGGGCTAAATTCTTTATGATTTTTGAATCTGGAATTGTCATCTATTTAAAAATCATAAAATATTTGAAATTTAATATTACTTAATAATGAAAAACCATAACCTTTGAGATACTTAAAAATATTCTTCAATAAAATTATATTTTGCTAGTAACATGTTAAATTTTCTATTTTAAATATAATTAATTTCTCAAATAAAGAAAAATTATTTTATATCTTTTATTTATAACATTTAACAACAAACTTTGAATTTAAAAATATCAAATAATTTGAAAATATAAAAATAGTTAATCATTTTATATAGATAATGTTTGAGATAATGCCTCAATTATGATGCATACTAAAGTTTAGGGATTGGTTTGGTTTGTTGGAGGATGTTGAGAGATTCTCTCAACCTCTCTCTCCAAGATTAGAATTAGTTGGATCTCACTCCAACTATATATATTTGAAGTATCTTTGTTTATTAATGTAATATAGAAATTAATCTATTGTGTTTTGTGTGCAATGTCTGCTCTCTGATGATTTCTTATATGGTATCACAACCACTACTGGCTTAAATCCCTCACGGGATGGCTAGGAAGATGTGAGAGCAATGTTGTAGGAGAGTAGATAGTTTAGTGAGTTTATTTTCTAGGTGAAATTTGTTTTTGTGTGATTAGGATCCGTTGGCTAGATTAGAAAGAGAAAACCACAGTGCAGCAAAGAGTTTGTTGGTTAATCATCATCCCATGAACAACGAGAAGTTTCAGAAAATCTCAGGATTTGTCACACAAGATGATGCACTTTTCCTGCTTCTTAGAGTCCAAGAAACTCTCATGTTCAACGCCAATCAGAGGCTTTTCTCTCGCAGGCACAGCGAGGCAGAGAAAGGGAGGAGAGTCTCGATTGGAGTGAACGTAATTCACCGTCTGGCAGTTTTATTGATTGATGAACCCACATCTCGACTGTGATTCATCAACCTGAATTTCGAATCCTGGAGCTTTTCGATTCGATTCTTTTGTTGTCCAATGGTTCAATTGTGCATCACAGGTCTATTGAAATGTTGGAATCCAGTTTGGTTTCTGCAGGGCATCGGATTGTTCCTCATATTAACATATTGGAATAAGCCAATTATTGCCAAATGTTGCAGATGCTTGTTACTGTCAATGCAAATCTCTATTCAGCAATTAGGAGTGGAATTTCACTATGCCTTGGCCTCTAGCATCGAGCCAAAGTCAGCAGCCCTCATCAAAACCATGACCGAAGACGCTGGCATCTTACAGGGCAGAAGCCATAGTAGACGTGTGGATGGCAAAATGGGTATAAAGGGGCAATTGTCAGTATCAACTGCACCAGTGTCAATCTTGTCTGCTGCTCATTCTCAAAGAATAGTATCTTTCCTTCTGTGTGCTCTCTACTTTGTATTGGCAGCGCAAAGTTTTGGCATTATCTGCAACAATAGTTTCGTGCCATCCAGATTAATAAAATCATTGTATGCCATGGAAAAATTCCATGGATATATCAAAAGGCCATAAAGTTTCAAGATTGCATTTGGGCATATTTTTGGCGTTAATTTCTAGCATTATGCCGAACCACATTGCCATGGAAAAAGCAGTTTAGTTGTGTCATCCGGTGTAGAAGAGAATGCATTATTACTTTTTCATTGGTTCGGGCAATATTATGTATTCTAGTCATGCTATTGGTTTTCTTTACATTGTATTGGTGAGATTAGTGTTTTGTTGGTTTGTAAAATTTCATAATAAAGAACCAATTATTGAATATATTTACACAATTTAAATTAGTCATTCTTGACATTCTTCAGTGCCAAGAGAACAATTGGTGAATTTGATTCTGTGAATTTGTTTTATGTTGATGGATCTAGTTGTGCTTCGGGCTTCAAGAGCATCAGTTACAGGTTATAATGAGATCCTTTGGTGTAAAGGTCACTTTGTAGGGTTGATCGTTGATCATATTCTGTACCTAGAATATTTTCCTATAGACTGTTGAAATTTATTCTTCAGGGTTATTTCACAGATGGAAATATTTCCATAGGATAGTTCAGTGTCGAGACTCTTCTTCGAGGGTGTCAAGAATCTTTAATCTTACAAACTTAGCGTTGATGGTAAGAAGCAGGTGTACTTTAAATGGGTTGAAAGGTAAGCTCGAAGAGGGAGAAAGAAAGAGCAGAATCCAGAAGACCGTAGAGTGGGTAGAGTTGTTGATGAAGACCAGCTAGACAAAAACAAATAAAAATTTTGTAATTGTGATCTCAATATTTTAAGTTTTCTGTAATGTAGGCATTAAGGGGGGGTGTTTGAGCTAATGCCTCAATTATGATGCATACTAAATTTTAGGGATTGGTTTGGTTTGTTGGAGGATGTTGAGAGATTCTCTCAACCTCTCTCTCCAAGATTAGAATTAGTTGGATCTCACTCCAACTATATATATTTGAAGTATCTCTGTTTATTAATGTAATATAGAAATTAATCTATTGTGTTTTGTGTGCAATGTCTTCTCTCTGATGATTTCTTATAGATAAACAAAGAATAAATATTATTTATTAATTTAATTTATAAAATTTAATTTTTTATTTTGAAATATAAAATGCAATGATGGATCCATCATGGACTTGTATTTCCATATCATGGAAATATCGTAGACCTATATTTCTATATCAATAGCTTTCTTCTATGGACATACCTTTCTTGATAGGTCCGTTCTCTCTCCCATTCTTCTAACTACCCCTGCTACTTGCAGCAACTTTCACACCAATATCATTCACTGCCTCTTTTTCCGGATTGGATTTACTGTACCACGAAGGAGTGATGTAACCATTATTTCTCTTTGGTACTCGCATGTCAATTCAACAAGAAACTTTATACAAGGGAAAACAGACGATTGAATTCCTTTATCACTACATAAAGTTAATCAACATCTAGCTAAACTGTTTACTTAGGTCAAATTCACATATTCAACAGCTTTGCCATAATCCATTTATTTATTTCTAGAACGTTATAACTTTATGATTTATCCCCTTGAAGGTCTCTTGTGATTATGTTTTTCCACTGGATTGCGTGTTAATATAAATTCATATTTAAGATGGATTTTTTTTTTTTTTAAATTGTGTTTTTCATTTTAACTTATCTATATAATCACATTAATAGCATTTTATGTTGGAATAGTTTTTTAGTAATTTTAAAATTAATTATTAATAATTTTTAAGTGGAAGATTAGAATTTAAATATTTATATAAAAAATAAAAGTTGATATTTATTTTCAAAGTGGTTTTTTTGTCTTGTATGTCCTTTTAATCAAATTTATTGGTTAAAAAAATGTCATGTAAAAAAGTGTAAATGAAGGTAGTTTTAATTTTATAAGCTCTTGGTAATGATAACCCATGATATGGATCCATGGTATTATGGGAATCTCCATGTTCAAGTGGGCTTAAGTCTCCAGTGTTGAGAATCTTCTTTCATTTTTTTTGAAGTCATATATCTTTAACTGATATATTAGTTCTTTTTATTGCCCCTACTGGAAGAGATGTTGTAAGGTTATGTTATGTGATGTTATGTTATGTTATGTAAACATTTTGAATAATTCAAATTACATAATATATATATATATATATATATATATATATATATATATATATATATATATATATATATATATATATATATAATTATTAATTAAAATAACTAGACTACGGATGTTTTTTTTTAGGCTACCTCAAATTACATAAAATTAATGTGCCAAATTACATAATTTGACCGCTCTATGTGCTTGCTAGATATAGAGTTAAGATGGATAATAGTTAAAAATAAAATTATAATTACGTTGTAAAACGTTTTTTTTTTAAGCAACTCCCCCAACTGCCACTTGTATCATTGTGCACCATTGATTTTGATGTTAAGCGATTGAAATATTGTCTACCTTCGGATTGAATATTTTTATTAATCACTTAGAGGAATACTCCAATAAGGAAAACCGTTTAGAAATAATCCAATTACAAAACCGAATGCAACTTTTCAACCATTTTGATAAAAAATGCTATGTGAAAGAAAAACCTGAGCAGAGAGGACCAAGTTATTAAAGAAGATAAGAGAGGGAAAGATCCCTAGATAGAGACATTTAAGGTTTCTCCATCACTGAAGCAAAATGACCAGGTAATCCTCGTTCCTCTTATGGTTGGATGGATGAGGTGAGGGAGATCTATGTCTACTTTTTTAATTTAATTTGATTTCTTAATATCAAGAATAGTTTCCATACCTAATTATTTGGAAAATTTCTAGGTTAAGTGTGTTTTTCTATTTATTTATTTTTTGTTTTATAGATTTTTTTATGTTTGAAATTTTTCTTTGATGATAAAGAAATAAAATACCACTCAATATAATACTGAGAGTAGCTCCTCCCCAATACGAGGCTTCTGCTTATTTAGATTTGATTTCTTTCAATCAACAAAAATTGGAATTTCTAAGTAATTTAGTGATGTTTGACGGTGATTTATTTGTTTTTATTTTTTCTTTCAGATTATTTTCTCACATATAGATATTGTGCAATGACAGAGTGAGCATCACAGAAGAGTGAGCATCAACACAACGGAGAAATATCCTTAAGGTAACCAATAGTTCCTTCTGAATATCTTCGTGCTTGTATTTATATAGTTGATATTATTTATGATATCTATTTTGTATATTTAAAAAATTAGAACTAAAAAAAACTGAAACTGGACTGTAAATTACGATAATATTTCTTTGTTTTTTTCTTCGGTTGGTTGGATTCGCTACTGGACGAGTCCTAGGATTGCACGGTAACATGGACTCTAGTAAGTTTTTCAACATTTAGAGTGGCACAATTTCTGTCTGGTATTCGTTCACTGTGATATGGTAATTTTGTCAATCTTTATATTGCCAAAACTTCTGTCTGGTATTCATTCACTGTGATAATAATTTTGTTTCGCGTCTAGTTGGAGTGGCATTCTTGCCAACGGAATAGAGAGGGGTTTCTTCCAAAAAATCTAAGGGAAGTTTGCGAGGGGATTACGATGGATACTTCTCAATTTTCTGGAAACTACACCAGTAAGGCTGCAACACCCCTCACTACTATGAACCTCTGTGTTCTCGATGCTCCTCCTCTCCTATGTAGTTAATGACACCCACCATTTGAATACAATGTCACCTCCAAGTGGAGGATTTAAATCTAAGCCTCATAATAAAATGAAATAAAAAATTAGTTCAAACTCACGAGTCATGTGCTAAAATTTCTAAAATAAAAATGTGTTTAAAACTTTAAAATGAAATGAATATAGCATAGCACATGGTAATCGCCATTTCCATGGGAGAAATGTAGCGACAGATAGTTGAAATTTCACTAGAGTTTGAGGGACTCCATATTCATTAGGTTGTTTCCAAGCTTCTTCATGTGGACATTCAGAAAACGAAGAGACATCATATCCAAGATTAAACATGGAAGACACATGATCTCATTCGAATGAACACACAACTTATAGAGGTTCAGTAGTCTAAAACCCAACATCTGAGGTAACCACCTCAGTCGATTTAAATTATCTATCAAATCTTCAATTGTCTAAATTTAAAAGACCAATATCATGGCCAATAATTAGTAGGATTAATGCATGGCAAGGTTGTTTATATGGGTCCATTCGCTACCAGATTTACCCATGATATTTTAGTTCTGTGATGTGGTTAGAATTTCATTTTAAAAGAGCTTAAAAGAACACATATGCATGTTGTAAATAAGAGGAAACAAGACAACCATAAACAACATAAGAACATGAGACGTTGATAACAAAGTTCACCTAGTGTGGGCTACGTTTTCAGGCCCAGTCTCAAAATATGGTAGATTTCTTCATATAGTGCTGGAAACGGGAAGATGTAGATGGATGGTGTTCTCTGTCATACAATATTGTGCTCTCAACATGAGTGGCTTGCCTCTCCCCGTGGCATTCCACTATAGGAACTGTCACTCACAATGGACCTCCTATCAACATGACATAATCTCACATGAAGAAAAAAAATATCTCGCAACAAGGATCAAAGAAGGATCTAGAAATAATAATACATCTCATAGAAAAAAGAGGCACATGATAAAACTACATATACGTCGACCTTTGAAGTTGGTTGAAGAAGCAGATTCTCAGCTAGTGAATCTAGTTGCACCATCGAATTCATGCAATCGAGGGGCATAGAATCAACTCTCCACACTTGAGAATCTCACATCGTTACTCCAATCTAGAAAATGGCTAGAAAATGGAAACCTCTACTAGTAAAACAAACATCGCCATCAGATTCCTATCGCCGAGAGGTGTACAATCGACATAATTTTTTTTGAAAATGGACTCCAACAAGTTTTGAGCCTCAAGGAATCTTTTTGATGCCCTCAAGATTCCTTAAGATTCTATTCTGCAGGGAATCTACAAATTTGCTTCTCAGATAGCCATTATGGCTTTACCATCACATTCCTTGTTGAATTAAGGTTAAAATCAATATAAACTCCATATCATTGTGACAAAATGAAAATTTACCTCCCCATGGAATCTTTCAGGCATCAAGGAATGCTTTCTGCAAAATATTCTCTGCCTCGAAAACCATGCCTGCATATGATTCTACCTTGCTCTGGGGTTTTGGGTCCACACTCCTACTCCGTTGGTCCACCCTGCCTCTCATGAAAATGAGTTTTGTTTTTATATGTTTTTCTGGGTAGCGTTTACAAAGCATGCCCACCTACCACAATGGTAGAAAAAGGTAATTGGTCAGAGAGGGGTCGGGGGATCAAATCCTCCCCCTCTCATCATAGTTGTTTTTGGTTTTATATATGTTATAATTTGGAGCATGTTGTGGGTTGGGCTGCCTTTGGAGCGGGACGACCTATGTGCTTGGGCGGGTTCAATTCCTATCGGCCCAGATTTAGTGGCTATTATATATGTGTGACTTATTGGGTGGGTGGGGTCTACAACTCACGAGCCCGACCCAACCCATTTCAATGGTTTATAATGTTTTTGATATATGGCTCCATGGGGTTCAGTGGTGGTCATGGCCCGCCAACGCAAATATGTTTTTTTATATTGTTTTAATATGGTTCTATGTGGGTGGTGGCGGTCATGGCCCACCACCCATATTTTAATATTTTTTGTTGTTAAAAATGAATCGATTTTTTTTAAACGAAAAGAACTGTCACTAGGAAAATTAAAGAGCCCACAATTTCTCTCATTTCCGGGAGCTAAGTTCCCTGCCAGGTGACGATAAATTTGTGGGACACTTGAACCTAGCTCAGTGCCTAACTTTTACCAAAACTTTTACTTTCCTTAACTTCTCCATACGGTTTCAAATCAGAGATCTATTTGCACCATTGGAATCATGGTGTCGACCACTTCAATCCTAACCTGAGTCGAGAGCAATCTAGCCACTTTAAATTTTGACCATTTCTGAGCCCTCTTAATCTCTTGAGGGTATCTGGAGCTACATGGATCAATCCTCCCCACTAAGGTTATTTTGGTCCACCAAAAGCTTGAACATAATATGCAACTTCTTTGTACCTTGTTTGCACCACAAATTTCCTGAAATTTCACCCTTCATTCTCCTTCACCTTTGTCCTTCAGAGCCATAAGTGATGAGTCCTCAGTTGCATCCTCTGAAAACCTGTAGTACAATATGTTACAAATTACATTCTTAACTACATGATCAATATATGATCCAATCATTCCCCACACTTGCGACATCACTATAACCATAATTTATGGACAAGTTTACATCAAATGGAATCAATACCCCAACTATCTATATAATGCAAAAATACCATTGTTGCTTCATAAGTGATGGAAAACGCATCATCAATTTTACATTTTAAATTCCAACATATGAGTTACAAAGTAAAGCCATGACACTATACCACACATAGAGAAACCATCTCTCACTTATCAAAGTGAATGGGTCATCCCGCTATGGCGCATTTTCTTGTCAAACAATTATTTCAACTGGTTCCTACATTGATGCTTTGTCCCTAAGGTGATGTTCTGGATGGAGCCTAAAACACGCGGCTCTTTGATGGCCACTTCTATCAGAATGACTACAATGAGTCTTCTTCCTCCAGACCTTCTTTACCTTCTTATTTTCCTATGATGGAGAAGGCCTTTCATGCCTCATTCTCTTCCATGCTTCCATTCTCTTCTGACACTCAACAAATACATGGTTATGAAATCCAAAAAAACTACATGTTTTCCAATGCCATTATCTATGTTCATTTTTAGAGACATGTTTGTAATCAAAATGAAAATTACAATACCGAGACTTATTATACCTTTCTTATTGGTCTCTGGCATAATCATGGTGACAATAGCTTGCCTCAGCTCTTTCTCTGCAATGTGCGTTGTCATAGGATGATGGTGAAGTGTTCCCATCAATCTCTTTACCCAATGGTTCCAACCTTGCATTCAGAGTTCCTGCACCTTCAGCATTGTCCTTCAGTGTATCCAAAACTTGTGAGTCAAGGTCTCTGACCAACCTCCAATGGCTGGATCATGCCTTGGCCATTAATTCTAAGTCCTCCTCCTTTGCATCTCATTTTGGTAAGGATTCTCATGCCAATTCTTGTAATGGGTATATCCACATTTCCCACATAAAAGATATCATCTGAAGACGAAATTGAATGAAAATCAACATTTTTAACCTCAGATGTAGATCTAGATATAGGTGATGATGGCTTCTTCAAGCCTTTGTTGCACTTTGAATTCTCCAAGGCCTATTCTGTGGCTTGTCGCTGAAGCTACATTCTCTTCTTATCATCATTCTCTTCTTCTAGAAGTCCCCTTAATTCAACATGTTTCATGAATGCTCTGCTCATTGTTCTTCAGTTCTTCCAAGGCTACCTCTGCAGCTTGAAACCGAAGCTCCACTCTCTTCTCATCATCTTTCTCTTCTCGTAAAAGCAATTTGAATTTAGTGTTATCTTCTTGAAGGGATGTGGTTCATATCCTCATTCGAATGATGAGAAGACAATGAGGGTGGTGAATATTCACTGGAAGATGTGGATGAAGCATCACTTTTTTCTTCTTCTTTCTCTCGTCTTTCATGAGATTCATACATCATGCCCACCATTTTGGACATCCTAAGAATGGCCTCATACATGTATTTTCCATCCTCCATTTTTGAACTTTTAAGCATTGTTTACACTCGTAATCCACATTAGCAAGAAGACCACTCTGATACCACTTGATCCAGGTCCATCAACGACCAGATTTACCCATGGTATTTTACTTCTGTAATGTGGTTAGAATTGAATTTTAAAAGAGCATAGAAGAAAACATATGCATGTTTTAAATAAGAGGAAACAAGAAAACCATCAACAACATAAGAACACGAGATGTTGATAACAAAGTTCACCCAATGTGGGCTATGTCTTTAGGCCTGGTGTCGAAATGGGGTAGGCAACTGCATATGGTGTTGGAAATGGGAAGATGTACATGGATGATGTTATTTATAATTCAAGGATGTTCCCTCAACATGAGTGGCTTGTCTCTCCCCGAGACGTTTCGCTACTCTCACTCACAATAGACCTCCTATCAACATGACATAATATCACATGAATCAAAACAAATATCTCACAACAAGCATCAAGCAAGGATATAGAAATCATAATACATATCATAGAAAAAAGAGTGACATGATCAAACTACATATACCTCGACCCCTAAAGTTGGCTGAAGAAGCAGATGTTCATGTGCTGAATTTGGCTGCACCATTGAATTCGTGGCATCGAGAGACATAGAATCGACTGTCCACACTTCATGAGAATCTAACACCGTTACTCCAATATGGAAAATGGCTGAAAAATGTGAAGCTATGCTACTGAAACAAACATCAGCATTGGATTCATGTCGTCAAGAGGTGTACAATTGACATAAATTTTGTCGAAAATGGACTCTGGCAAGTTTTGGGCCTCAAGGACTCTTTTTGATGCCCTCAAGGTTCCCTAAGGTTCTATTCTGTAGGGAATTTCCAAATCTTCTACTCAGATGGCCATTATGTCTTTACCATCACAGTCCCTGTGAAATTCTAGCTAAAATATCTGTAAAATTCATATCATTCCAACAAAATGAAAATCTACCTCCCCATGCAATATTTTAGGCATGAAGGAATATTCTCTGCAAAAGTTTCTCTAACTCGAAAAACGTGTCCACACATGATTCCTCCTTACTGTGCGGTCATGGTCCCACACTCCTTCTCCGTTACTCCGCCTTGCCTCCTCTGCAAATGAGTAGGGTTATAATATATTTTCGTGGACGTCTTTTACAAAGCGCTCCCACTTGGAGAAATGGTAAAAAATGGTAATTGGTTGGAGGTAATAGGCTGCCAAACCCACCCCTCTCATAATAGTCATTTTTTGTTTTTTTATATATGTTTTAATTTCATGCGTGTTGTGGGTTGGGCCGCCCGTGGAGTGGGTCAACCTATGTGGCCTGGCAGGTCCAATTCCTGTTGGCCCAGATTTAGTGACTGTTACATATCTGTGACTTATTGGGTGGGAAGGGTCCACAACTCACGGGAGTGAGCCAATCCATTACAATAGTTTGTAATGTTTTTGTTATATCGTTTCATGGGGTTTGATGGGGGTCATGGCCTGCCGACCCAATTTTTTTTTTTAATATTATTGTAATATGGTTTTGTGGGGGTGACAGGGCTAATGGCCCTCCACCATTATTTTAATGTTTTACTATTATTTAAAACGGAATGTTTTTTTTTTAATGAAAATAAGGGTCATTGGGAAAATTAAAGAGGCCAAAATTTCGCTCTGTTTCGGGAGCTAATTTACCTACTAGTTGACGGTGAATTTGTGGAACACTTGAACTTGGCCCACTGCCCAATTTTGACCAAAACTTTGACTTTTGCTAGCTTCTCCATATGAGATCAGATTATAGGTATTTTTGCTCCATTGGAATCAAGGTGACGAGAAATTCAATCCGAATTTGGTTTGAGAGAAATCTGATCATTTTGAATTTTGACCGTTTCTAAACCCTCTTGATCTCTTGACGGTGTCTAGAGCCACCTAGATCAGTTGTAATGAAAAGAAAATAAATAATTAATATTATGAAGTGCATCTAATTTTGAATAGTTTACTTTCAGTTTTCAATTTTATTTGATCATTCTAAATTCCTTACGTGTGAATATGTCTCCACGCAACATGCAAACACCTTTGGTACAAGTGTTGGTCATGTGAATCTCGATGGTGCCTTCTATCCTGGTTTGGTCTATAATGTGAATTTGATAACTATGTTAGCTTTCGATGTAACTTCATTTCTAGTGGAAGCCAAATCCATGTTCTCATGAGGAAGCTGAGCTCGTGCATCAACTTATAGTTGCAACAACCAAGAGATCTCAAAAAAATAGAATATTATCTAACAAAATAGTTTTAAAATTGTATTAACGTATGTGGTTTGTAACAAAATTAGATTTAACGTAAAGAAAATAGTGTGGAAAATGATGAAATTCTATTATGGATAGTTTCATTAAGCATATTTTTGTTAAATGAATTGATACATAATTATTCCAGCTGAGTGATTTTGCATAAATTGACATTTTGCATAAATATTATTTTTTATATGGGAGAGTGGTCCTTACTAAATTGGATAACAATATTTTAAGGATGTTAGTTATGTTGATAGCCATGTTTATTTTGAAATGAAATTTTTATAATTTTAGTTTAATTATCAATGCCTATTATATGGATGGTAGGGTTTTAACTTCCATGGAACACTCTAGAATATTCTTAGTATTATATACAAGCCAACCTGGATCCATCTTAACTCTCGATCTATCAAGCGCCAAGAGGGATCAAATCTCTAGAGATGCAAACCTCCTTTTTGTGTGAAAAATTTCAGGAAAGGTTTGCACCTCAAGAGATTTGATCCCTCTTGGTGCTTGATAGATCCAGAGTTAAGATGGATATAGGCTGGTTTCTGTCGTGTGTGACCCAGGAAAATCTATCGATAATATGAAGAAAATATGATTAATCTTATCAATAATATGTAAATACATCTAATATTAATATAACCATTTTAAATATGCTAAATATGTTTGAGATTTATCAATTCATTTTAATTTTAAATTTTCTTAGTTACCTAGTTTGCTGAGATGATAAATATTGTAAAATAACTTTAATGACAAAAAATGATGAAATAAAATTTTTGAATGCAAAGTGGCAATGTAATAATATTGGATGATAGAAAATTAGAATTATAAGAATGTAGCCAATTAGAAATAGCCTTCATTGTGATCAAAACTATTTTCCTCTATTATTCTTATTGTCACCCTTTTTGTCATCTTTCCATATCGACTATATAAAAAATAAAATAGAAATAAAAAATCATAAACAATTTAAATATTTAGCTCGAGTTGTTGTAGTAAACATCATACCTTGTCTCTCTTGCTCTCCAATATTATTAGGTTTAATTACTATAACACAAAAATTGTTCTACATTGTTAATAATTTCTTTTTCTTACACTTAAATCAATGCCCACTATTAATCCAATTACTTTCAAACTAATGTACTATCATACATCTAATTACATCAAAATCAGAAATCAAAATATACACTGAAATAAATGCATTTGATGCAAGAAATCAAACAAGATTAGGAAAAAACATATACATAGAAATCAATGCATCTAATGCAAGTAATCACATAGGATTAAAAGTCAACATCTACACTCAAATCAATGCATCTAGTGCAAGTAACAAAATAGGATTAAGAACCAACATATAAACTAAAATCAATGCATCTAGTGTAAGCAATCAAATAGGATTATAAATCACCATCTACACTGAAATGAATGCATTTAGTGCCAGTAATCAAAGAGGATTAGAAATCATTTATATTGAAATAAATGCATATAGTGTAAGAAATAAACTATAATTGTAAATCAATATATACATTGAAATTAATCCATCTAGTGCAAGCAATCAAATAGTTATTGCAAGGAATAAAAAATAATTAGAAATCATCTACATTTAAATGAATGCATCTAGTGAAAGAAATAAAAAAGGATTAGAAATCAACATCTACACTGAAATCAATGCATCTACATACACTCTCTTTCTCCAATATATCTATTTATCACTCCCTCCTCCTCTCCCTCCCCTCTTTCTCTTCTGCTTCCCTCCCTCTCCCCTGCTTCTCTCTCTCTTCCCTCTTGTTATCCTCTCTTGTTCCCACTCCATATTCCATCTCTCTCTCTCTCTCTCTCTCTCTCTCTCTCTCTCTCTCTCTATGTATTTATTCTTACCTCCCTCTCTCTCCGCCTCTATCTCCATCTCTCTTTCAATACCTATCTCCACTATTTCTCTTCCTCTCTCTCTCCCTATATTCACCTTATAACTTTGTCAATATATGTCTCTCTCTCCCCTATTCTCTCCATCTCTTTTTTTTTTTCTTCTTATCTCACCCCCTAACATACACTCTCTCTATATATAACTACATTGTCACTCCCTCTCTCTCTGCACTTGTTATTCTCTATGTCTTTCTTCTTCCCTCGCTCTCTCCCCATCCAGATCCATATCTCTATCCATCTCTCTCTACCCCTCCAAGTCCATGTATCTATCCCTCTGTCTCTCCCCATCCAACTTCATCTCTCTATCGCTCCCTCTTTAACCCTCTAGCTCCATCTCTCTATTCTTCCCTCTCTCCTCCTCTCTCTTAAGTCCCCTATCTTTTCCTTCTTCTATATCCCTTTCTCTCCTACATCCGTCTCTCTTCACTCATCTCTCTCTCTCTCTCTCTCTCTCTCTCTCTCTCTCTCTCTCTCTCCCCTGGAATCCTATATGTTCCCCCATCACTCTCTTCCTCTCTCTGAATTTTGAAATCCTCTATATTCCTCCATCACTCTCTTCCTTTCTCTCAATTTTATAAACATGGTATTTCGCCCATGGTATTAATAATTATATGTCCCATGGTATTTGACCCATAGGCTTCATCTAAATAAAACTTATTTTTGAGTTTTTTTAAATATAAAGAGATTTATGGAGTAAATATAAAAATAGGTTTTATTTATTTACCATACCTCTTTTTCATTTATATTTTTAGTTATTTACCATGTTTTAAGTATAAAAAGAGGTTTTATTTATTTATCATACCTCTGCCACAAAACAGAGTCTGTAGTTGGACGGGAAAACATGTTTACTTTAATCAAGCTGCACTTTGTCAATACAAAGGTTGCTTGAATGTTCCAAATCAATCTGAATTCAGTTTCAGACATTGGTGTGTCGAGATTTTAGACATATTTTAAATTTAATGAAACCATGAAGTTATATTTCCATATTTCAAAATTAATATCGTATTATTTCATTTTAATTTTGTGGTAAGAGTGATTCATTACACAGAATCACATTCATGCAGTCAAAGTATATGAAAAGTTAAAAACACAAATGTAGAAAATAAAATAAAATGTAGGAGCAATAGAAATCAAACCTAAAATAATTTTGTGGTAAGAGTGATTCATTACACAGAATACACATTCATGTAGTCAAAGTGGATGAAAAGGTAGAAACCAAAAGGTAGAAAATAAAATAAAATGAAGGAGAAATAGAGATCAAACCTAAAAATCAATTGCAGCTCGTTGACACTAAATACTTCCCACAAATACTATTTTCCAAATCAATCCACACTGTAATACTTCCCACAAATACTATTTTCCAAATCAATCCAAATCAATCACAATTCATTGACATTGAACTCCTTTCCCACAAATATTATTTTCCACTTTTTAACAACTCTTGAAATATATTCTCGCAAATACGATTTCACTCTTCAAACAATCACAGAGATTCTTCCTCAAACATACAATTATAGACTTTGTTTGTGTTAAATTTATATATGTAGGGAGAGAAGTGATTTTTCATTAGGGCCGAAACTAGATTAATTAGATTAAAATTTAAATGTTAGATATTAAAAATTATTTTTACATTTACCTTTACCTGTTATGTGAGATATACAATGAATATACTATAATCAAATACCAATCTACGTGATCCAAAATTATTAAATTTAATAATATTAATATTATAATATATTAATGTGAATATTATAATTAATAATAATGTGAATTTTAATATCTAGATATTAATATTAGGGTTAATAATGTTTTTTGGGCATGGTATCAATATAATTTGGCCCATGGTATCTAGCTCATAGCCTTCACCTAAATAAAACCTATTTTTGAGTGTTCCTAAATATAAAGAGGATTATGGAGTAAATATAAAAATAGGTTTTATTTATTTACCATGCCTCTTTGAAAAATATGGTATTTGGCCCACCATATTTATCCCATGGTATTAAAGTGGTATTTTTCCCATAGGCTTCACCTAAATAAAACTTATTTTTAAAGTTTTCTTGAGTGGGTGTAGAGCATGTGTTTCTTCCTAAGACGTCACAGGTTCAAAACTAGAGGGGGTAGAGTATGTATTCCTTCGTAGTTGTGTAACGTCTTAGTATAATAAAAAATCAAATCACTGCCACAAGGTGGGTCCCTTGTCCCACAAACAAGGAGGTCTCATAGACCAATTTTGTGTTTGGCTTGGTTGTAACCTTAAAATTGCATAATAATAATAATTAAATATAAAAATAAATAAAAACATCCACTTGCACATTTCAAATGTTTACTTACATTACATTTATCTATTTACCATACCCATTTGGCCGATAGTATTTAGCCCATGGTATTAAAATGGTATTTTCCCCATAGGCTTCACACACACACAGATATATATATATATATATATATATATATATATATATATATATAATTTTTCTTTAAATATAAAGAGGACTATGAAGTAAATATAAAAATATATTTTATTTATTTACCATAACCCCTGTAAATAAATAAAAATATACCTCTTGTATATTTCAAATGTTTACTTACATTACATGTATTTAATTACCATACCCCGTAAATAAATAAATAAATATTTCATTATCCTCGTAAATAAATAAATAAAATATATTTCATTATCCTCATAAATAAGTTTACAATAAATTTCTCACATTACATCTACACATCTCCTCATACTCTCACATATGAATAGTTTACATTGCATCTACACATCTCTATTATCCCAAACAAACCAGCCCAAATCCATCTTAACTCTAGATCTATCAAGTGCCGAGAGGGATCAAATCTCTAGAGGTGAGAACCTCTTTTTTTATTGCAAAAATTCAGGAAAGGCTTGCACCTCAAGAGATTTGATCCCTTTCTGTGCTTGATAGATCCAGAGTTAAGATGGATCTAGGTTGGTTTCAGTCGTGTGCGACCAAGGAAATTCTATCAGTAATACGAGGAACATATGCTTAATTTTCTCAATAATATGTAAATACATCTAATATTAATATAACCATTTTAAATATGCTAAATATATTTGAGATTTATCGATTCCTTTTAATTTTAAAGTTTCTTAGTTACCTAGTTTGTTGAGATGATAAATATTGTAAAATAAGTTTAATGATGAAAAAATGATGAAATAAAATTTTTGAATTCATTGTGACAATTTAATAATATTGAATGATATAAATTGTGAATAATAAGAATGTAGTCAATTAGAAGTAGCCTTCATTGTGATCAATCTCAAGCTATTTTCCTCTACTATTCTTATTTTCTCCATTTTTTCCATCTTTCCATATCTATTATGTGAAAAAGAAAATGGAAATAAAAAATCAAAAACAATTTAAATATTTAGCTCAAGTTGTTGTAGTAAACATCATGCCTTCTCTCTCTTGCACTCCAATATTTTTAGGTTTAATTACTATAAAAAAAACAAAAAATTCTACATTATCAATATTGTTTTGTGCTTACACTAAAATCAATGCACACTACTAATCCAATGACTTTCAATCTAATGTACCATCATACATCCAATTATATCAAATCAGAAATTGACATATACACTAAAATCAATGCATCTAATGAAAGAAATAAAATAATATTAGAAAACTAAATATACATAGAAATCAATGCATATAACGCAAGTAATGAAGAAGGATTAAATATCAACATCTACACTCAAATCAATGCATCTAGTGCAATTAACAAAATAGGATTAGAAACCAACATATACACTAAAACCAATGCATCTAGTGTAAGCAATCAAATAGGATTATAAATCACCATGTATATTGAAATGACTACATTTAGTGCAAGCAATCAAATAGGATTAGAAATCATTTATATTGAAACAAATTCATATAGTGTAAGAAATCGAATATAATTATAAATCAACATCTACATTTAAATTACATCTAGTGAAAGCAATGAAATAGGATTATAAATCACCATATACACTGAAATCAATGCATTTAGTACAAGCAATCAAATAGAGTTAGAAATCATCTACATTGAAATCAATGCATCTAGTGCAAGCAATCAAATAGAATTGGAAATCACCATCTACATTGAAATCAATGCATCTATCCTAAGAAATATTCTTCCCTCTCTCCCCCCTCCACATATATCTATATGTCCCTCCAAATCTCCTTCTTTGTCTCTTTATCTCACCCCCACAAACGCACACACTCTCTCACTCTATATTTATTGATATATTTGTCTATCCCTCCCCGTCTCCATCTATATCTTCTTTCTCTTCACCATCCATATATATCTCCATCTCCCTTTTTCACTATATATCAACACCAAAACATACACTCTCTTTCTCCAATCTATCTATCTATCACTCCCTCCTCCTATCCCTCCCTCTCTCTCTCTTCCCCTTCCCTCCCTCTCCCCCGCTTCTATCTCTCTTCCCTCCTGATATCCTCTCTCACTCTCCCTCCATCTTCCTTATCTCTCTCTCTCTCTCTCTCTCTCTCTCTCTCTATGTATTTCTTCTTACCTCCCTCTCCTTCCCCCTTTATATACCTCTCTTTCCCTGCCTCTCTCCACTCTTTCTCTTGCCCTATCTCTCTCTATATATTCATCTTCTAACTTTCTCACTATATGTCTCTCTCTGTCTCTCCTTCTCTCCCCATTCTCTCCATCTCTTTTTTTTATCTCCTTATCTCAACCCCAAACATACACTCTCTCTCTACATATCTTCCTTGTCACTCCATCTCTCTCTCCACTTGTTACTCTCTATGTCTTTCTTCTTCCCTCCATCTCTCCCCATCTAGATCCATCTCTCTTTGCGCCTCCAACTCATTATCTCTATCCCTTTGTCTCTTCCCATCCATCTCCATATATCTATCACTCCCTCTTACCCCCTTCAACTCCATCTCTCTATCCCTCCCTCGCTCCTCCTCTCTCTTAAGTCCCCTCTCTTTTCATTCTTCTCTATCCCTTTCTCTCCTACCTTCCTCTCTCTCTCTCTCTCCCCTGCAATCCTCTATATTCCCCCATCACACTCTTCCTCTCTCTCAATTCGTCTCTCTCGTCCTTCCTCTGTCTCAATTTTATAAACATGGTATTTAGTGCATGACATTCAGCCCATGGTATTAATAATAATGTGTCCCATGGTATTTGGCCCATAGGCTTCATATAAATAAAAGGTATTTTTGAATTTTTGTAAATATAAATAGGTTTATGGAGTAAATATAAAAATAGGTTTTATTTATTTACCATACCTCTATTTTATTTATATTTTTATTTATTTAACATGTGTAAGTATAAAAAGAGGTTTTATTTATTTACCATAACTCTGCGACAAAAAAAAGACTATAGTTGGACAGGAAAAAAGGTTTACTTTAATCAAGCTGCATTGTGTTAACACAAAGCCTACTTGAATGTTCCTACTTTGAATTCAGTTTCAAACACTGGTGTGTTGAGATTTTAAATTTAATAAAAACATGAAGTTATAGTTTCACATTTGAACATTAATATCATATTATTTCATTTTATTTTGGAAGTAAGAGCGATTCATTACACATAATCGCATCCGTGCATTCAATGTAGATGAAAAGGTAAAAAAAAAAGGTAGAAAGTAAAATAAATTGCAGGAGCAATAGATATAAAACCTAAAAATCAATTTTAGCTCATTTAGACTATAATCCTTCAAACAAATGCCATTTTCCAAATCAATTCAAATCAATCGTAGTTCGTTGACATTGAAATCCTTTCCCACAAATATTATTTTCCACTTTTGAACAACTCCTAAAATCTCTTCTCACTCTTCGGACAATCAGAGAGTTGCTTCCTCACAAATACAATTAGAGACTTTGTTTGTGTTAAATTTATATATCTAGGGAGAGAAGTGATTTTTCAGTAGGGCCGACATTAGATTATTTACATTAAACTTTAAATGTTAAATATTAAACGTTAATTTTACATCCACGTTTACGTGAGATAGACAATGCATATAGTGTACTCAAATACCAAACTACGTGATAAAAATTATTAAATTTAATAATATTAATATTATAATATATTAATGTGAATATTAGAATTAATAATAATGTTAATATTAATATTTTCATATTAATATTACGGTTAAGAATGTTGTTTTTGGCATGGTATTTGTTGTTATGATAACCCTCATCTTACAAGGTTCGATAAAAAGGTAACTTGAGGTAAACAAAGAGATAACCCTGGGAAGAGATAACCAAGCTACATGATACAAAATTATTAAATTTAATAATATTAATATTATAATATATTAACGTGAATATTAGAGTTAATAATAATGTTAATATTAATATTTTCATATTAATATTAGGGTTATTAATGTTCTTTTTTTTACATGGTATTAATAATAATTTGGCCCACGGTATTTAGCTCATAGGCATCACCTAAACAAAAACCATTTTTGAGTGTTCCTAAATATAAAGAGGATTATGGAGTAAATATAAAAAGAGGTTTTATTTATTTAGGATACCTATGGTTTATTTATATTTTATTTATTTATCATAGCTATGGTTTATTTATATTTTATTTATTTACCATACCTCTTTTATAAATATGATATTTGGCCCACCGTATTTAGCCCATGGTATTAAGGTGGTATCTTTCCCATAGGCTTCACCTAAACAAAAAATATTTTTAAAATTTTCTTTTAATATAAAGAAGTTTTATTTATTTACCATACCCGAGTAAATAAATAAAAATATCCTCTTGTACATTTCAAATGTTTACTTACATTACATTTATTTATTTACCATACCCCCATGGTATTTGGTCCATGGTATTAAAATGGTATTTTCCCATAGGCTTCAGATAAATAAATCTTTTCTTTAAGTTTTCTTTAAATATAAAAATGTTTATGAAGTAAATATAAAATAGATTTTATTTATTTACCACACCCGCGGTAAATAAATTAATATATACCCCATGTACATTTCAAATGTTTACTTACATTACATTTGTTTACTTACCATATCCCATAAATAGATAAAAATATATTTCATTATCCTTGTAAACAAATAAAAATATATTTCATTATCCATGTAAATAAGTTTACATTACATTTCTCAAATTAAATCTACACATCTCCTTATACTCCGACATATCAAAAGTTTACATGACATTTCTCACATTACATCCACACATATATATTATCCCCGGTAAATAAGTTTACATTACATTTCTCACATTGCATCTACACATCTCGTTATACTCCGACATGTCAAAAGTTTACATTACATTTCTCACATTACATCTACACATCTCTATATACTCCGACATATCAAAAGTTTGCATTACATTTCTCAGATTACATCTACACATCTCTTTATACTTCGACATATCAAAAATTTACATTACATTTCCCATATGACATCTACACATCTCTATATACTCCGATATCAAATACATTACATCTACACATCTCTATATACATCAAAAGTTTGCATTACATTTTTCATATTATATCTACACATCTCTATATACATGAAAAGTTTGCATTACATTTCTCACATTACATCTACCCATCTCTATATACTCCGACATATTAAAAGTTTACATTACATCTACACATCTCCATATACTTGTTTGTAGAGCGCCTCTCGGTGCAATTACATTTCTCACATTACATTTACACATCTCTATATACTCCGACATATCAAAAGTTTACATTACATTTCTCACATTACATCTACACATCTCTATATACTGAGCTGTAGAGCGCCTCTCGATGCAATTACATTTCTCACATTACATTTATAGATCTCTATATACTCTAGCATATCAAAAGTTTACATTACATTAATCAAAGGTTGAGATGTATCTTCAAATTAATTATTTCTTTTTTTTCTTTTTTATTAAAAAATATCATATGAACAAGAATCACATCACAAGTAAAATTAATAAACCATCGTATTATTAAAAAAAAATATTTACAAATTAAAATATATATGTTATGAACAAGAATCTTGTTTCATATTTTTTGAAGTTCATATATGTTTAATTTATATATTATTTTTTTTAATAATGAGTAATAATAATTTAAAATAAAATTATAATTTAAATTTTTTTTTTTAAATTTTAACCGTTTAATTTTTTTTTGATATTTGTTAGAGCCGTAGTCTTTCTAGGCAACGTTTTGGCCCAGAATCTGGCAAAGATTTTATAAGAATCATGTTTACAGTTGTTAAAATTTAGTATTTTGAGTGCCCTAAGGGTTTTTGGTAGTACTGAATCCATTTCCACTATCAAAAATGGATTCCAAACACTCCAACTACCTGATTTCTTGAATTTTAGTTGCCCAGATTCCGGCAAAAACACTGCCATCTGAGCTATTTCGTTGCCTCGATAGAGAACTCCTTTGTTAGAAATTGATATTTATGGTTATGTATTATTTATTTAATTTGTATAATTATACTAATTTATATATTCCTTTATATATATATATATATATATATATATATATATATATATATATATATATATTATTAAAATAGATAAGATATATTTAAAAAGATTTAAGTAAGCAACGAAAAATTTAAACGTCAAATGAAATTTTATCTTATTTTTACATGTAGTTGATATTTCTCTACCAAATAAACTATGAAAAAACTAACTAGTAAATATTTATTAATAATATATTTAATTTTATTAGTAAATAACTATTTTGGAGGAAGGATGGCTAAGAGGAGTGCTAGGGTTTCCCGCTCGGCAGAATTCGTTGGCAGAGAGCGTTTGCTCGTCCCTAGCTCTCGCTACAGAGGATCTCATTATCTGCTGGGTGATGGGCATGGATACTTTGAAATATTTCTGACATCACGAGTGTCTAGCACCAACGTCCTGCGTGGCCAGTGGAGCCGTGGCTCCGGTGAACTCCTTCCTCGAAGGGTACACTTTTAAGTACACTTCCACGCTAGATCTCTGTTTCATGAGCCCAGATATGTCACTAGTCAGTGGTTTTCTTGCAGTATATGGCATAAAAAAGTTCGGAGCAGATAGAAGGTTTTTAGACGGCTCGTCTATCTTTCTTGTAATAGATCATGGCTCTCCAATCTGGGATCTATAGTTAATGTTGTATCTTTCTATAGGTTTTAGCAATCTTGTATCTTTCTATAGGTTTTAGCTCAGAGCGGGTTAACAAGATATCAGGCATAGGGAAACTGTGACAGCTAGAACCAATTTATTTCTCGTCGACGCACGAGGATCAAAACAAAGGAGCTCTATGGTTTTTGTAGATTGGGAGTTACTTTTTTTACTATCTGAAAGAATGTGGTGTGGATTGTAAACGTTTGCAATGGTAGTTTTTCTAGATTAGGAGTTACTTCTTTTACAATGTGAGAGAATGGGGTGTGGATTGTAACCGTTTACAATGATATAAGGGACACAAATGAAGGCTTTTGCCTTAGATCCGTCATTGGTTTAAGATCGTCCCCCCCTTGGAATTGCGTGAAAGGAGTTGAGAAATCATATATTTTATAATTCTCCATAATTCTTAAATCATATATTTTATAATTCTCCATGATTCTTAAATTATCATCCCAAAACGATACAATAAAAGTGATTTTGCATTATTTTAGCGAAAAAATAATGTAAGATAATTAGTGCAAGAATTTAGGTAAGACATAGCGTAAAAGGTTTATATAGGTTGAACTAAAGTTAACTCGAACAGAAATTTCTGTCAAGAAAAGTTTGAGTAATGTTATGAAGAGTATTATTTACGTTGAAATGTTTGTTAAGAAAAGTCTAAGTAATGTTATGAAGAGTTTTATTTATGTTAAAGTTAAATTTTTTGAAAAGGGTTTATATTGTTGTTAAATGGGAACATAATATTTACGGAGTCAATTGTAATGTAATATAATGATAATGATGTGTAAGTTGGAGAAGATAAAGTAGAATATATATATATATATTTTTTGTTATAAATTTGTTAATACATCAGTAAAATTTGGATTCAAAGTCAAAATTTATTGAAGATATAGAGTAATTGATTATATGACGATTAGTTGCATTTTTGTTGAACCAACACCTTGTCTTAATCATTTTAAGTTAAGGTTAATGAAAAGGTTAAGTAGCTGAAATTCATACCATTGTAAAATTTACTAGTTTGGATGCACTTTAGGTGGTATTTGACACCCCATTATGTTGAAGCAAAAACCAAGCAAGGCTAAAATACAAGGCAGTGAGTTCAAATGGAGGAAACTATGGAATTACTGGAGTTATTAAATAATTTTGATAAACATATAATATGACAGGGTCAGTCTCAGCAAAAGTACTCTAGATTCAATGGTAAATTGGCTAAAAGTAAAGCAAGGTCAACTTGATCTTCTTCAAAATCAAAATAATTTCTTCAAAATGAACTTCAACAAATATATGAATGTAACACGATCATGGTCAACAAAATTACTCTAGAATCAATGGTAATTTGTCTAAATTAAAGCAAGGACAACTTGATCTTCTTCAAAGTCTAATTCTAAAATGAATTTCATAAAACACATCTTCAACATTCAGAATTAGTAATGGTTCATAATAACCCTTCAACATTTAGAACTAGTAATGATTCCTAATAACCCTATTCTAATTTATGATGAGGATGATGGTGTCAATGATGATTAGTTTAACAAACCACTCATGAGTCACTTAGTGATACAAATTCAAGTGCAAAATATGATAAAGTTGTACACAATGAAGATCCACTTTCTCTTTGTAAGAAAAACTTTACACCATGGGAAGAAATAGAGTGCAACAAAAATTCAAAATAGGCTAGGATATGACAAAGATGAAAAAACCTGCATATTCTAGATTATTAAAAACTAATCAAGTTTCGTAGTAGTGATTATTTGAATAAAAAAACATCAATCAACAATGAGGAGAAAAATGAATCGAAAAATTGCAATTGCATTGGTCACTAGAAGATTAAAGATTCATTTTCAATGGATTGATCCTTCCAAATGATCATTAACATTGAAGTGAATCACTTTTACCACATAATTCAATCTCAAGTGAATGAAAATATTGTAGTTTACACTGAAAATAAAATGGTACTCTCATGCACATGAAAGAGGGAGTACAATAATGGAACTTTTGTGCACCTTAAGGGATGGGGGGAGTAAAAAAAAAAGTGAATTGATCTCTTGTTTTAGCTGACAAAGAGGGTATTTGATGATAAAATTGAACATGTTTGTCACACTTAAATTTTTGACAACACAACAAGATTTCTAGATTGGTGTGTCAACATTATGATAGTTAGACTTTAAGATTGGATGTCAACATAAATTTGCATCTAAAATGGACCTTATTTTAGTTTTGAAATAGTGGTTATTTAAAACTTATCTATATAAATACATTTAGAGGAGTGTTTATTTTGGAATAGAGTTTTATGAATTATAAATTAATTATTAATCATTGTTAAGTGGATGGTTGGAATATAAATATTTATGTAAAAATTAAAAGTTGATATTTATCTCCAAAGTAGTTTTTTTTTCTATTATGTCCTTTGAACTAAATTGAATAATTAAAAAAGTTGCATATGAAGAAGTGTAATATGGAGGAATTTTAGTTTTATAAGCTCTTGGTAATGATAAACCATGATATTGATTCATGCACTGTAACAAAATCTATTGTGTTGATTAGGAATCTCCATGTTGAAGTGAAGGTAAATCTGCATAGTATTGTTTCATGTTTTTTTTATGGTAATGATAGAACATGATATTGATCCATGGCACTATAGCAAAACCTATTTTGTTGATTAGGAATCTCCATGTTGAAGGGAAGGTAAATCTGCAAAGTTAAGAATATTGTTTTTTTTTTTTTCTACTCAAGTGTAAACAATCTAACTATTTTATCATGGTTAAAATAAAATAAAATGAAAATGAAAATAAAAATGACACATCACTTAAAAATAATAAAAGTATTTTACCATGGTCAAAATAAAATAAAATAAAAATGATCCATAACATAAATTTTTTAACTCGGGACTATGGAAAGTACTTTCTGGGATGGCAGGGATAAGCTAGAGTTGATATGCAAATTCTAGTGCTATTATTGCTTTACCATTGGATTTTCTGGGACTTTCATTCAATTGCAAGTATTTCCACTTCTTTATTATCAAATCCATCTTTGATATTCACAATGACCAACATTGCCTTACAGATCCAACTTTCGTTGTCACTTCACTTGACCTTGAGAAACACATTCAGAACACGGTTTTAAACTTTGTTTGGTGCAAAAAGGAATGAATGTCACGTTTCCACGAAAATCCCATTGTTCAATAATTTGCACGGATGCCGCTGGTGGTCATCTAGTTACAAGGAGGGTTCATTTGTTTCCAAGGGCTCTTAAGGCCTTCCTACAATGACAAGTATAATTTATTGGTGCTTAATCCTCTCTTTCCCCACAAGTCGAATATTTTAACCCTTCCTATCCGATTTTGGGAGGAACATAATGGCGTGTGTGATGCGGCGCAGCCCTTACATGAAATCAATGCTCATGCGACTTTGTAAATAAACTTAATAAGACCACAAACTATAACATACAATGGTTATACCATAGATATTTTATGAACTCAGGAAATTTGGATATTTATGGTTTTGAATATTTGCAATGGTTCATATGGTACTTGCTGATCTAGTTTAATAATTGTAATCTCTGATGGATTTATTATTTGTCTTTGTGAGCTGGCACAACTTGCAACACTTGTCTTGATATTCGAAACTTCCTCCCGCGCTAACCACCTATCATTCTCAGTCGTTACTCTTTTATTCTTTTGTCGAGCTTTGGTGAGGGTTTCGGTTCTTAACTGGTTCTCTTAGCTTCACGAGGGTTTCTTTTGAGATTACTCTATTTCAATGTGGCTATTTCATGACTTAGACTGCTGATATGATGTTCTTACTCTGCTTCCATTCCACTGGTTATAATGGTAAGGGTTTTAACAAACCCTCTAGTGACTTCCAACGTTCCTTCGTTGATTTTGGTAACTCTTGGTATTGTATTTTTCTTTTTCTGTATATGTCTCAACCGTTGTTTTTAAAGTTTCAGTCCTCTGTTTTTAAGTACGAATTTAACTGTATTCCTTCATCCTCGCAGGTTGGGGTTGCCAAGGGTTCTTTTATTCATTCCAGCTCGAAAAAAAACTTCAAAAGGTAAGCTCTCTCTCTATGATTGAATGTCTTCTGCATTTTAATGATATATCTAACTATCTTGGCTCCTTGTGAGCAGGCCCTTGTCGGTTTAAACCACATTTCTTCTTCTACTCGAATTTTTCGTCTCTTCTGGTAAGTTTTCACAAAAACCTTACTTGTCACTTTCCACTATATCTTGTTCTTGTTGGGATTTCTTTATTTTTAAATGGTTACGATATACAACACTAATGTATTCCTCTGGTTCTGCAGGTATATTAAGTCTTCTACTTGGGAATTTCTTCTGTCGTGGTTTTCTTCCGTGGCTTCCTTCTTTAATTTTCGGAAACCCTAAGGGTAGGGTCGTTTCCTTAAAATGATTCCATTAGCTTTTGGTTACTTGGCTATAGTCATAGGCCTTCGCGCCTTCATTTATTTAATGGGTATTTATCAATGCAGTTACAATGTGATTTTCTTCTTCTCTGTGTAGTTAAAACTATATTGTATATGGCTATACAATCCTTCCAAGTTTGTATTTTGTTCCTGTATAGTCTTGCCCTCAGGAATTCATTTTGTTTGTAAGGGTTTTTGAACCTGAGTTATCACTTAAGTCTGTAATTTTTATATGTCTTGATAAATTTACCAGAAAACATTGAAACACATTTCAATTCTATTTTTAGAACGTGAAATATGTAATCTCTACGACTTTATATATATAAAAATACCTGGCAGCGTTTTGTAACTTCTTCTCATTCAGGAATGTCTGAGAAATGCTCTTTAGACCCCTCGTTAATTTTAATATTTTGTTTATCAATGTGGTTGTCTACTCCAGCACCTGGGTGTGACCTAGCTTCAACTCATGCTTACTTTAATTCGCTATCTATTTTAGATTTCACATACAGCAATATAAAAATAAGATAATAGATAATAAAAATTACAATACAGTTTGGTTGCAGAATGCTCTTATACTCAGATGGTCTTTTCTATGAAAAAATTATGTTTCTGTTTTGTTATCTTTCTTCCTCTCTGATGGAAAATTGAACCCTTACAGAATGTCTCTTTTCTTTTTGTACTATGTTAGGAAAAATAGTTTCCAGTTTGAAACTGTCAATCGTTCCATTACAACTACATCTTTGTTTATGTTCTTTTAATGTAAGAATGAGTTTCTAATATAAATTTAAAAGAAATAAAACTTTAATTAAGCCTGCAGAACTTAATTAACCTCTTATCCCTAATGAATTTTTCCTAAAACTAATTAAAAGTCATAGGTTCAATGACATGTCAAAAAATCAAATGTAACAGTGAGACAAAACCTATCTTCTTTTTGTCTACCCTGAGTTGGATGCTCTTGCATCAGACTCCCGAGGTAACAAAAATTCATGGCTCCATTCCATGAGATCTTCAACCGAATAGCCTACCTTTTCTATTTGCACTGCATCAAGCCACGAACTTTCCTTAATGGTATGGTTCTTCCACTTGAAAAGGTACCATAAATATTCATTCCTTCGAGTGCATTTGGCTACCTGTGTGTCAAGAATACGCTTTATCTCAAGGGGTTGTGCTGTAGGAATTTGCCTCATCCAAGAATCACTGTCCAATTGTGTGTCCCATTCTGTCCATGCTGCCCTATCGTCTTCAGGACTGGAAATATATGGAAATAGATCTGCCACATTAAAAATGGGAGATATGCCTATCCTTGGTGGTAACTATAATTCATAGGAATTTGCGGAAAATTTCCAAAGAATTTTACAGGGACCAATTTTTTTAAATTTCAGCTTGGTATATTCTCCCTTAGGAAAATGTTCCTTGAGAAAATGTGCAAGAACTTCGTCCCCTACATTAAACTGAACTTCCCACCTCTTCAAATTTGCTTGCTGCTTGTACTTTTGACTGATGTCCTACAATTTTGTCTTCACCTGCTCATGTAAGTCACTCATTTCTTGGGCGAAATATTCCCCATCAGCATTTCTTCTTTCAAGCTTTCCCAAATCCCACAGTTCATGCACTCCACAAGGATGCATGCTATACAGAACCTGAAAAGGACTATAGCCTGTGTTGCGATTTGGCAAATCATTATAGGAAAATTCTACTTGAGCAAGTACACGATCCCACATCTGTGAATTTTCACCAATTAGACTTCGTAGCAGGTTTCCCAAGCTCCTGTTCACCACCTCTGTTTGCCCATTAGTTTGTGGGTGATATGCGGAGCTGAAACTCAATTCTGTGTCCAATTTCTTCCATAGGGCACGCCAAAAATGTCCTGTGAACTTCACATCCTTGTCAGAAATAATAGACCTCGCCAAGCCATGCAACCTGATGATCTCTGTGAAAAAAAAGTGTGCTACGTGAGTGGCATCACTGGTTTTTTGGCAAGGAATAAAATGCGCCATTTTAGAAAACCTGTCTACGACCACCATCACCGAGTCAAAACCTTGCTGTGTTCTAGGCAGACCTAAGACAAAGTCCAAACTGACTAAGTCCCACGGTCTACTTGGAATAGGAAGTGGCGTATAAAGTCTTGTATTCTGACTGTGTCCCTTCGCCGGCTGATACATTTTACATCTGCTCACATATCTCTACACGTCCCATCGCATCTTTGGCCAGTAATAGAAATGTTCGATCTGTGATAATGTCTTGTCTATGCCAAAATGTCCAGCTAGACCTACACTGTGCTTTTCTTGAATAATGTTCTCCCTCATTGAACAGTCAGGAATGAATAACTATCCTGCTCTAAATAAAAATTCTTCCTACAAATTATAGTCCAACTGTGGACTATTCTTTCTTAGCAAAGGATTTTGACAGGCTTCATAAGCCTCCTTAAAATCTTCATCTGTCTAATACAAGTATTTCAAATGTTCAAAACCTAGCACTTGTATCATAATTTCTTATAAGAGCAAAGCTCTTCTACTCAATGCATCTGCCACCTTGTTGGCATCTCCACTAATGTGTTTTAACACAAATGTAAAACTCTACAAATACTCAACCCATTCTACATGCTTATGGTTCAACTTATGCTACTGCATAATATACTATAATGCAGAATTTTCAGAAAATAAAACAAATTCATTACCTAATAGATAATGTCTCCAATGCTTCAGTGCTTGGACAATAGCATAAAATTCCTTGTCATAGGATGAGTATTTCTGCCTACTTTCATTCAGATTTTCACTGAAATAAGCGACCGGCCTATCCTCTTGGCTAAGTACTGCTCCAATGGCTGTACCACTAGCATCACAGTGAACTTGAAAAAGTTTGTTAAAATCAAGAAACCTCAAAATCGATCTTTCAGTGATCTTCCTATTCAAAGTTTGAAAACTTCTCTCTGCTGCTTCTGTCCAACAGAAAGGCTGATTTTCTTTTTTTTTATTGTATCCAACATAGGTGTGCAGATTCCACTGAAATCTCTGATAAATTTATGGTAAAAACTTGCTAACCCATGAAAACTTCGAACTTCAAACAGATTCTTTGGGGATGGCTAGCTAACTATAGCTACAACTTTTCTTGGGTCCATCTTCAGCTCATTCTCTATAATCACAAAACCCAAATAAACTAATTCTTTCTGAAATGGGTACATTTTTTCAGATTTATTAGTAGCTTGTTCTATTGCAATTTCTCCAATACACTTCAAACATGTCGAAAGTGTTCTTCCTTCGTCTTGCTGAAAATCAAAATATCATCTTGATAAATAATCACAAACTTCCCAATGAACTCTTTTAGCACTTCGTTCATTAGGCGCATAAATGTACTAGGGGCATTACTCAAACCGAATGGAATTACCAGCCACTCACAGAGCCCTTCATTTGTCTTGAGAGCTGTTTTCCACTCATCCCCTTCTCGAATTTGGATCTGGTGGTAACCACTCTTCAAATTGATCTTTGAGAAATACACTGCTCCACTCAAGCAGTCCATCATGTCATCCATTCATGGCAATGGGAACCTGTATCTAATAGTAATTTTATTGATAGCTCTTGAATCTGTACACATCCGCCACTCTCCACCCTTCCTAGGAGCTAAAACTGTTGGAACTGCACAGGGGCTCATACTTTCCCTGATCAGCCCTTTGTCTAGCAGTTCCTATACCTACCTCCTAATCTCTTCATTGTCCTTAGGACTCATTCGATATGATGTCTTGTTTGGCAGACTAGCTCCTGGTATAAAATCAATATGATGACTGATTCTTCTCTTAGGAGGTAACTCATTTGGTAAATCATCCACTATGATATCACCAGAATCTTCCAACATATCCTAGATTTCCTTTGGTAAATCTGTTAATTTTTATATGCAATATCACTGTCTTTGGCCTCCTTACAACAAAAAACTTAATTTCATTATCCTTAATCTGTTTTAAGAATTTTTTTCCTCCCACCAAAAATTCTTTGACTCCACTGGTCTCTGATGTCTCTTATTCTCTGATGGGAACAAGCATATGCTTAATCCCATCCTTGACAAACTTGTAACAGTTTGTCTTTGCATTGTGTACCACTTTCCTGTCATATTGCCAAGGTCTCCCTAATAGTATATGACACATGTCCATAGGCATAATATCGCAAATAATCTTGTCCTTATACCTGCCAATATGGAACTCCACTTCACACTGTTCATCAACTAACAGCTGATGTGTCTTTTGTAACCATGACACTTTGTAAGGATTAGGGTGTTTCAGCCTCTTCAGCCCCAACTTCTCCACCATTCCTGTGGCTACCAAATTGTCTGTACTTCCACTATAAATTATCAGTTTGCAGCATTTACCATGTGATTTGCAAACTGTCCGGAATAAGGCTTTTCCTTGATCTAGTTCAACCACTTCTTTTGCTAGTTTTAGCAACACTTTATTCAACACCAAAGCTTCCCCTTTTTTGGGTACATTCTCTACCTCTTGGGGTGGTGCTTCTGCTTCTTATGTCTGGGCAACATATGTTACTCTACCTCTTGCTGGTTCACCCTCAGGACATTCATAAGACTTGTGCCCCCACTTATGGCACCTATAACACTGGACAACTCCTCTGCCTCTGCCATTACCTCTTCCACGCTGGTATGGTCTTCCCCCTCTAGTGTTATTGTCTTTTTCTACTATTCCTGGAGTCTTGGAACTACTGCCTTCATCACTAGGATTGACAGCTCTACCTCTGCCAAATGCATGTCCTTTTCCTCTGCCAGATCCTCCTCCTCTTCTGGCATTTTGCTTCCTATTTATTTTCTCTTCTGATTTTAAGGCACACTGATATGCCTCATCTATAGTCCTGGGTGAGAGAATACTTATTTCATCTAGTATTTCCCCCCTCAATCCATTCACAAACCTTGTTGTTTTCTCAAGGGTATCTTCTACATAACCAGCTCTGAAATTCACTCTGTAGAATTCTTCCGTATATTCTTTAACGGTTAGCCCCCTTTGTCTCAGATTTTGCACCTGTTTGTACAGCATAATCTGGTAATCCTTGGGTAGGAATATACTCTTCAGTTTGGCCTCCATCCTGGCCCACCTATTTATAGGTTGTTTATTCAACCTTTTCCTCTCTACCTGAACACTATCCCATCATAAGGACGCCTGTCCTTTCAACTTGGTGGCAGCAAATTTTACCCTCTTATCTTCGTTGATTTCTTCATAATCAAAATACTTGTTCAGCTCACTAAGCCAATCCAACAACATATCTCCTGATAAATTTACATCATAAGTAGAAAGCTCATGCTTCAGCTTACTACTTGATAACAAAACTGACCTTAACAATCTGATTTCAGGTCCTTCTCCTTCTGAACCATCTGTTGTTTCTGCAACTTCTTCATCACTGTCATCTCCTCCTTCAGGATATCTTCTCCTTCCAGCCTCTACTGATGCTAATCAAGCATTCAAAATTCGAATCTCTTCCCTCAATCCTTCATCTACTACTCTGCGAATAGCTCTTCCTCGCCCTACTCTACCAACCTCCATTTTCACTAGTCATAGCCTTGCTATAATACTAGAAAATGATGGGGCCCAACCCTTACACCAAATCAGCGCTCATGAGACTTTGTAAATATTCATAAACTTAATTTGATATAATATACAATGGTTATATCACAGATATTTTATGAACTCGGGAAATTTCGATATTTATAGTTTTGAATATTTACAATGGTTCCTATGGTACTTGCTTATCTGGTTTAATAATTGTAATCTCTGGTGGATTTATTATTTTCCTTTGTGAGCTGGCACAACTTGCAACACTTGTCTCGATATTCAAAACTTCCTCTCGCGCTAACAACCTACCACTCTCAGTCGTTACTCTTTTATTCTCTTGCCGAGCTTTGGTGAGGGTTTTGGTTATTGACTGGTTCTCTTAGCTTCATGAGGGTTTATTCTGAGATTACTCTATTTCAATGTGTCTATTTTGTGACTTAGACTGTTGATATGATGTTCTTACTCTACTTCCGTTCCACTGGTTATAATGGCAAGGGTTTTAAGAAACCCTCTAATGACTTCCAACGTTCCTTCGTTGATTTTGGTAACTCCTGGTATTGGTTTTTGTTTTCTGTATATGTCTCAATCATTGTTTTTAAAGCTTCATTCCTCTGTTTTCAAGAATGAATTTAACTTTATTCTTTCATCCTCGCAGGTTGGGGTCGCCAAGGGTTCTTTTATTCATTCCAACTCGAAAAAAAACTCAAAAGGTAAGCTCTCTCTCTATGATTCAATGTCTTCTGCGTTTTAATGATATATCTAACTAGCTTGGCTCCTTGTGAGCAAGCCCTTTTTGGTTTCAACTGTAGTTCTTCTTCTACTTGGCGTTTTTGTCTCTTCTCGTAAGTTTTCCCAGAAACCCTCCTTGTCACTTTTCACTATATCTTGTTCTTGTTGGGCTTTCTTTCTTTTTAAATGGTTACGATATACAACACTGATGTATTCCTCTAGTTCTACAAGTAGATTTAGTATTATACTTGGGACTTTCTTCTGTCATGGTTTTCTTCCGTGGCTTCCTTCTTCAGTTTTCAGAAACCCTAATGGTAGGGTCGTTTCCTTAAAATGATTCCGTTAGCTTTTGGTTACTTGGCTATATTCACAGGCCTTCGTGCCTTCATTTCTTTAATGGGTATTTATCAATGCAGTTACAATGCGATTTTCTTCTTCTCTGTGTAGTTAAAACTATACCGTATATGGCTATATAGTCATTCTGAGTCTGTATTTTGTTCCTTTATAGTCTTGTCCTCAGGCATTCATTTTGTTTGTAAGGGTTTTTGAACCCGAGTCACCACTTAAGTCTGTAATTTATATGTTTTGATAAATTTACCAAAAAAAATTGAAAGACATTTCAATTCTATTTTCAGAACGTGAAATATGTAATCTCTGTGAATTTATATATATATAAATACCTCGCAGCATTTTGTAACTTCTTCTCATTTAGGAATGTCTGAGAAATGCTCTTTAGACCCCTCGTTAATTTTAATATTTTGTTTATCAATGTGGTTGTCTGCTCCAGCACTTGGGTGTGACCTAGCTTCAACTCGTGCTTACTTTAATTTGCTATCTGTTTTAGATTTCACATACGGCAATATAACAACGTGATAATAGATAATAAAAATTACAATACAATTTGTTTACATAGTGCTCTTATACTCAGATGGTCTTTTCTCTAAAAAAACTATGTTTCTGTTCTGTTATCTTTCTTCCTCTCTGATCGAAAATTGAACCCTTACAGAATGTCTCTTTTTCCTTTTTGTACTATGTTAGAAAAAATAGTTTCCAATTTGAAACTGTCAACCGTTCAATTACAACTACATCTTTGTTTATGTTCTTTTAATGTAAGAATGAGTTTCTAATATAAATTTAAAAGAAATAAAACTTTAAATAAGCCTACATAACTTAATTAACCTCTTATCTCTAATGACTTTTTCCTAAAACAAATTAAAAGTCACAGGTTCAATGACCTGTCAGAAAATCAAATGTAACAGTGAGACAAAACCTATCTTCTTTTTATCTACCCTGAGTTGGATGCTCCTGCATCAGTGTGAAAGCTACATCTTCTAGTGCAGCCTCTCACATAATAGAGTTATCACTTCAGTTTACAATTTCAAAGAAGATACATGAAAAACGATAACGGAATAAAATGCTCAACTCGTGAACGAGCGATTCTATTGTTGGTAAAGATGGTGTTGGTGTTTTATGTGGAAGTAGCCAATTCCTCTTGGTAACGGGTCTTTTATTTCTACTGCTTCAAATTTTCTTGAAGATGATGTCTATGATTCTTCAAATTTTCTTGAAGATGATGTCTACTACTTCAAATTTGCTTGAAAATGATGTCTAAGGTGAGAAATGTTTCAATTATGCCTTCATGCTGAAACTCGACTATCTTCAAATCTTAAAGCTTCTTTGATTTTTTCTTTCATAATCTTCAAGTGGAATATACTCCTACCATGTCACTATGATTCTTCCATATATCGAAGAGTCTTCTTACGTCGATGGTTCTGTTACTTTAGAGGATCCTTATGATCCTTAAATAATTGCTTGTAGATCAACATGACACCAAGTAGTTATTACATGAACTGTGAATTGCTAGATTGTCCAAATCCTTCTTATCCTTTCTTTTCTAGATGACCGCTTCCAATAAAATGCAACTGACTATGCAGACTCGAATTCCTTCAGGTTATATGCTTATTTCCATGATTCCATAATTTTCAAGATCCAAGACTCTTCTACAACATGTGGACTAGTAGAATTGATGAGAGCGATAAAATAGTGGGTTTAGGATATCTCACACCAATTGTGGCAAAATTTGGGTCATCTCGGAAGGCAGCAGAATGCTGAAAGCCTTCCAAATGCTAAATGTTTTCAAGAGAGCCTGTTCAGGTTGGCAGTGTAAGCTTAAGGACAATGGATTATTGACATTCATGCCCGAGGCTTTAATAATTGGAAGACTTTGGATTAATGACTTTAGTTCCAGATGCTTCAATAACTAGAATCTACATTAACGTTAGGAAAAATCCATTTCCATGGGTTTTATGATAAGAAATTTTAATAATGGATTAGGGTAATTGAGTTTTTTTTCATGGAAAGAACGAAGTATTCTCATTAAAGATTACCAAAGCTTTAATCAAAGCTTGCCTCCACCGAGAATTTGTGTGCTTTGTACCATAAAAATTTAACCAAGCAAACAACATTAATCAAAGTGTAATGAAGCAGTATAAATATAAACAAGTGTCCGTTCATAAAATTTGCCAAAATTTTCCCTCGGGAAAATGTTACCTAAACATATCATCGAGGGAAAAAATATAAAAAAAAACAATTTTGATCACAAATCACTGGCAACAATGCTCTCATATCATCTCAAACAAATAATACAATGCTTTCATATAATCTCAAACAAATAATAAACGTATTTGTAGCAAAAACATACAAGTTGAACAAATAATAAATGTATTTGTAGAAGAAGTATACAAGTTGTTTTTTGCAATGTCTAATTTTCATTAGCTCATTTATGTAATCTTGTTTAGAAGCAATATATCCGAATCCATCGCTCTAAAGAATGAGAAATTCGAAGTCTTTAACAAACTATCTATCTTTCAAATTGTTGAAAGTAAACTATCTAATTTTCAAATTGTTAAAATTGAACTGGGCACTATTTTGCATTAATCTCGAATAATGATCTATCTTTCAAATTGTTGAAAACTAAACTCGGCACTGTTTTGCATTCATAGCTCTAAAACTTTTATGATGACTAATACTATTTATATTGAAAACATAAATGGTTCCATAAAATTAATATTGTAATTTAATCTAAAATACAATTTAATTGTGTACTTTAACGAAAAAAGTATAAATCAATCTCACACAAAAATGTTGTAGTTTTTAAAGAATAAAAATCAAAATCCAACAAAAGAAAATAAGTTGTATACTTTAACAATAGAAATCAAATTCCGAAAATGTGTGCTAAACTCATCTTCATTTCCAGAAAAAATGCCCACAATATCACATCGATAGACCGAAGCTTTCTTAATGTGTAATATACACACAGGTCAGGCTGATTCAAAGCGTCTGCATTTTCAATTTTCCATGGTTTCAAATCACAATTATTTTCTATGAAACAGTGTAGCTGCAATTTTCAATTGTATTTATAAATCCCACTTATTGTAATTTTGGATCTCAACGGTATTGCCTTTGAATTATCACCCAAGATATAATTGAGTTTGCAATGTGCATTTCTTAAAATGAAAAATCGATCCGCGTTGTTTGCAAAGAGGTTGCCACTGACCAAGCTCTTGAGTGGGTTATGGCCGACCTGTTATACGACCAAGTTCTTGAGTGGGTTATGGCCGACCTGTTATACGACCAAGCTCTTGAGTGGGTTATCGCCGAACTATTATACGAAAGGTTTGGCGTCGTTGGATAATCATTAAGAATGAACTAACAAATCTCTTTGTTAGTCGTTACTGTCAAACAAGAACTCGTGGTAAGTCTTAGTTGTGTACATTTTTTTTTTCAAAACAAGCAAATCACTTTGTTCATCCTTAGTATCAAACTTGAACTCCTCGTAAGTCTCAGTCGTGTATAATTCTTTTTTAAAACCAACAAATTTCTTTGTTGGTCCGTACTATCAATATATATGCCGTAATTAATGGAATTTACAATCTGATTTTATATGATATATCAAGTTTAATCACAAATCACTAGCAACAATGCTAGAACCAAAGACAAAGCAACATCGTACTTTAATGTAATTCATAATGCATTGAATTTCCACTCGAACTGGAAACCACAAACTGTAAAACCACCTCAAGGTATTCAGTTGTGGTCAATCCAATTTGAATTGTGTTTCAGATTTGGCAGTTTTAAAAGTACATGAAGGGGCACATCATTTGGAGGACATCTAGTACATACTTCGAATGTTCTTCAATGTTTCAACGTATCCACTGATTTTTTCACATCTCCGACAGTACTTCCAAAGCATAATTAGCCTATGTTGGAGGTTTGATCATCCCTGCACCTTTGTTTAAGCTGTTTGAGACCCGATAGCTTCTCCCCAAATAAAAAATAATAATGCAGTTTAGGTTATTTTGATTATACAGATATAGCTATCACAAATGCATTTAATAAACTAAATTGCCATAAACAAACAATATTCTTTCTTAAATCAAAGTTCAAACAATATTCTAATTACTTTTTTAATTGTAATTTAAATAGATACCGCTACACATGCATACGTGTGAGTGCCATTTGTTTCGATATTTCAGACAAGCTACCACCTAGCTTGTTCAGCTATGATGCTGTGTTTAACACTTGGTTAAGAACTATGTAAAAAGAGTGTAAGGAAAGAGCATCATTCACCATTCACCACTCCCATGATGAAAAATTGATGTCTTTCCCAAACATCTGATTTCTGTGAACATTAACACTTATATCCTTATTCCTCTTTTCCCCCTGCCCACTGAGGAAGTTGTAGTCCATTTTCCTGGAAGACTTAAAACTTGTTCTAGACCCGACCTTATTTTTTGAAAAAAAATATTCTTGGCTTTCATTCTTTCTCCTCCCAGAAAAATAGCTTTACGTTTGATAATCTAAACCTTATAGGTGTTTCCTTGAATTATCAAATAGAAGTAATGCCCACTTGGATATTCATGGAAACCTGTCCGTTGTGCTTCCTTGAATTCTCAAATAGAAGCAATGCCCACTTGGGTAGTCCTCATCTAAGTGGGGCTAGTAGATTGCAAGTAAATCTGATGGATTGCGTGCAAAGGGTAAAGAAGGACCAGAAGAAGAAGAATTCTAGCCATGACTATCTACAAGTACAAAATACCATTGTGCTTCCTTCGGTTGGTCATGGGATTTGCTTTATTGGATTTTCAAGGATTTCATAAAAGGAGAGATGAGTGATTGTCAAATGAAATAATCACTGAGAAAAACGCCTTTCAACTTATGTTTTTCCTTTTAAATTGGTGTATTGCAATATTGTCTTCAGCAGTATAGTTATTCATAATATTGCAAATGTTATAAACATTCCTTGAAAATTTCATTCGGGCGAATTTTAAATATGGAATATTTCCACAAATATAATGTGTTTAGTTTTCTTGGAGTTTGTATACACAACCAAACATTATTATTATTATGATTAAGAGTTAAGAATTAATTGAAAAAATTGGATCACACTTAAAATTCCATCTCAATACCCCTACGGGCTATGAGAGGTCAAGCTCACTTGCGCCATAAAGGCCCTCTTGGGCAAGTCATTGACATAAACAGCTTAGCTCAGCTAAGTTGCCCTGACATGGTATTTCCAGGGTATTCTATTTGTCTATGATCAATGATTTATAGTGCTCAATGATTTTTAAAATGGAGTAATATACATATTACAGAACTTGTATACCCGAATGTAATACCAGAATGTAAGAACAAGCCTAAACCTTATCTTATAATTAAAATATCCTTTAATTAAAAAAGTGAAGAATTGAAAAAATATTAGATATCCAATTAACTGAAGTTCTTTTGATTCATTGATTAGGCTTACGAGTACATGAAAGGCATTGTAGCCATCTACTAAATTGAATGTATGGATTTTAATAAGCCTCCAGGCTCATACATTTTCATTCATGAGTTAACTGCATTCCAAACTAGACAATAAAATTAATTCCAGATTAAGATAATTGAACTCAGATGATAAATTTCGGAATATAATACTTTGATACCTCTGAGACCAAACCATAAACTGAATTCCAGGATGAAAGAATATGAGAAATGAATAACTCTGCCAAAAGGCCACCGATCAAAGATGAATCCCAATTTCCTAGCAAGAAGCATTCGCCATGCAGCACATACCAACAACAAAATGCTACCAAAATGTTTCAAGGATGATGTATCTTAGTCTTCCCATCTCAATAATACAAAAAAGTAGCTACATGGGGATGACGGTCTAGAAGTAACATTTCCAAGAACAACATGTAGAGGAGTAGTATGTCCAATAATCATGACAACTCGTTGAGGAGTAGTAGGATTGTGTAACATGTGTGATCGATGGCATGGCATCTCAAATAGGCTTAAAAACTTTGGATATAAATACATTGCCACAACATAAATAAACTTTGGATATAAATAAATTGTCACAACATACACCATTTATGCACCTTTGATAAATATAACTTGTTACAATATTTCACATTGAAATGAGGGAAGCCTGCCATAAGAGTTTGATTTCCTTCCAGCCTAAAACATTCGTTAAAAACATTTGTTGAAATTTGGATTGCCACTATAAAACTTTGGTGAAACAGTAATAAACCCAAAAAAACGGCCAGTCACTCGATTAATGGTGGGTCAATGATCTACCGATGGCTATGGTCGTGCTGAAGGGAGGGACTAATAAGTTGTTATCTTAATTATAGCCTCTTATTTTGATAGATTGATGAATATTTTATTTTAACTAATTTCATTTAGAGCAGCTTGAGCAATGTTTGTACGATATTTTTATATTAAAAAATAATAAATGTTTGTATGGTAATTTTATATTTAAAAATAATAAATTAATAGTTTTATTAACCAATTAAAAATTCTAATAGCAATAAGATTTTTGTTAAAATTGGTGATAAATAAAGTCGTAGTCTAACCAACCTTAATAAATTGGTACAATGATTTGAAAAAGAGCAAGGAAAGAATACAAGATAGGTACTAAATCCTCTATGTTGGTCCCAAACCAAAGGGTTTTAGCCCTCCAAAACTAACTCAGATGCATATGAACAATGAAATTCTAATTGACAGAATACACGAGTCACATACATCATATGAATGATGAAAATAATAGTATCAAGCATGAGGCTCTCAATATCTACTATTATATTCAACAAAAAATTGAAGCCTAATGGGCCTTTAGGCTAGTTTATTTATATAATAAGTAGTTGAGTGGAAGCTCCCTTGAAAGGAGGAATTCTCGCCTCCAAAATCTCGAAATCGGTGGATATGGTTCCCTTTGATCTTCACATGCACTGGATTTCCTCGATTGTTAGTGAATTCGAGTTTTCGGTGAGGAATATTTGATATCAAGCTGATTTGGGGAGTTAATGAAGTGGAAAAGGTACTTATATTCTCTCTGGATGTCCCTTCCAAGCCCATGCATAGTAAATACCCCCAAAAATGCTTCTTTTTATTGAATATTAATCACATTAGGCCATGCAATACAACGAGCACCGTTTTGTATTCTTAATAAGAATATTATGGATACAAATTTGAATTAATGTGAGAAAAATGATGGCTTTAAGGGCTGGAGGATAGTGTAATGGACGTCAAAATATACTTATTTATGGGACCCATATTCACCCCCTACAGAAGTTGTTTCTCACACTTTGAGAGACTTAGTCACTGATTTGAAGTTCATTCATAGCCCTTGTGGCCTCTCTGACATCCCAAGTCATCTCAAATGGTGTGCCATCCTGTGGATAGAAGCGTACACTTTCTTCTATGTTTTTCCATTCATTTTGTTCTTTTCCTTGGTTTCTTCTCTCCTATAGGCCCAATGGTAAGTGGGGACTAAGTTTGAGTCTGAAACCTTTGCATGATTCTTTTTTATAGATGTGCTATGTCCAAGGAATTCCTTAGTCTTTCTGGAGAGTGATACTACCTAATTTGGAAACTGTGAGGTAGGGCATGCCATCTTCTTTGGAAAGCCTGCAAAATTTTTTCCCAACATATTAAAGGTGTCCTCAAAATGGAGGATATTTTGTTCCTGGGCTGCCATATACCAAAGTGCCAATTCAGGATGAGTGGAGATGAGGTTGTGGTTACTGGTGATAGCCTTGGGGCTCACTAATTCTCCTTTGATGCATAAGGGCTCCCTCTCTTCTATTATCATAACCCTATTTGCTTATTTAGATCTTATTTCCTCATGGGTCAATAGAGACGCTAATGTCATTAGCTGCATGTCACTCAATATTGAATTGGGGTCCCAGAAGTTCATATCTGTGAGTATCATATTGATCATGTAAAACTCAACAAGTTTGGATCTATCCTCAATACTTTCCCTTTTGTAAAATTTAATGAACCTTTTATAGTCTTGGAAAGGTAAAGATCCATATTATGCTCATATCTTTATCTATAACTGTATCCACTACTCTTTGAGGAAGATGGCATAGGATTTGAATGGTTTTCTGCATTGTATGGATTCTATGGATAAAATTTCCATATTGGCAACTTGTACCTATTTTTCTTTTAGTTTCTCTCTTAGCCTTTTGTTATCTGTCTGTAGTTGCTCCTTTATGACTAAATCCTTTTGCCTTAATTTGTTCAATTCCCTAATTATTTAAAATAATTTTTCATCCAGGGGGCCCACATATTCCACCTTTTTATATCTTTCAATTTTTATCCATCTATGAGTTCTTTCATTTTCCTTTTCCAACTCAAAGAAGAGTGGTATAGAAAATTTCTTAAGTATAATCCTACCTCCCTCAACAAATTTATAATAAGATTGAAGTTTATGTTGTGGATCAGGCCCCTGGAGTTCTTGCAGACCTTCCTATTTTCCTTTTCATGTGGTTGCTTCTTCATGTATCATATCTTAGTGCACTTGTAGTAGTCCTTATTTCTCCTACAACAGTCCTTGTTTCTCCTATATCTCTCTTGTTTTCTATTATATTTCATCTATATTTTTTTGTAACAAGGAAAATTTTTCTTTGAGCCTATTAAATGATACTTCTGTAGTGGTGGGCTTCCCTATGGGTGGCACAGGTCTACTCTTGGCTTTTGGAGAGGTAACATATTGAATCTTCCCTTCAATAGGTCCCACTTCTCCCCTTTTTCTTGTTTATTCACCAATGATGATAGGGATTTCTATAGGAGGTTAAGGCTTATCCTAGTGTTATTCCTTGTTTTAAATTGCAGGGGGGCTTGCCTTGGATACCTTATTTTCAGCTTGACTAGTGTGCCAAGTGTGGCCAATGTTGCAACCACCTCTTGCTATGTGTTTCCTAGTGAGAGACTTATTTCTTTCCCATGTCATTCTGTCATTTGAGGTTTCAAGGGATCCTCAAGGTTCTCTTCGTTTGTAATTTTTTTCTCTTCCTCTCTTTCCTTTATTTATGCTTTCTCCCACTCTTATTCCTTCTCTTCCCTACCCCTGATACTAGAGGTAGGTGTTTCTTCTTTTTGTGTGGAGGCAATGGCTTTTATTTAAATGAAAACATTCTTGCCCATGTCTACAAATTCAATCCACAAAATAGGGTTCCTTAGGTGGCTTAATGCACCTAGGAAAATTAGGTTGATGACGTCATGATGGGAAATGTTTTGGTGCTTACATTCCCTCACTTTTTGGTTGATTTTAATGATAGAATATAAGAGGAATGTAGAACATCGAGTCTCTGTGGAATTGGTAACTCTGTCTAGAAAGTTAGGTCATGGAGCAGCCTAAAGTGATATGCATACAAAATTCTCAACCTACCCTCACATGATATGTATTTTAGGATGTGATAGGAAATTTCATCCGAAGGGTAAGGAAGGCTCTCTCTTCTCACTCCATTTTTATCTTTTGCGGGCTTCTCTTTATGAAGGAAGAAGTTTTTATTATTTGTAACACCTACTTCCTTATCCTCCTTGCTCCATTGAAATCCTAAGAGTAGGGTGGTTACTCTGCTTATGAGTTCTAAATTCAAAGGGATGGAATGTCCTTTAACAGCAGTAGCGGCACTATTCTCTCCCTAAGAGTCAAGAGCTATTGTAAATTATTGAGCTGTCTCATCATCATATCCCTTTAATTTCTGAAAGAACGCCATCCACTCATGTTTGAGAAAAATGTCCATAACAGGGGTACGTTGATGGATTATTTTTTTGTTTGTGGGTTCTCTTATGTTGAAACCTCCTCCCATTGCTCCTACTACTCCTTCTCTATTATCTTAGGTGTACTTTCAATATTTTCCTTGGAGCAGTCTTAGGTGTATGGAAATGAGAGAGGAAGGAGGCCACTTACCCTTTTCAAGAGTGCCTCCAAACACCCTTAGGAAACCAAGAGGGCTGATGATAGGTCAAATTCCAAGGTGGTCGTATTTCTCTCAAACTATGCTCATGTTTAATTAATTATCGTCCTCATTCCAACGGATCTCCAATCTGATACCGTATGGATAATTTAGGGTGAGTCAATTTTTTGGTCAAAGTTGGGCAACGGGCTAGGTTTAAGTGTCCCACAAATTCACCATCAACCAGAAGGGAAACTAGCTCCTAAAAATGGGTGAATTTGTGGTGTTCTAAATTTTTCTAATGACCATTCATTTCATTAAAAACAAAAAAAAAAAAACAAAAAAAAAAACAAAAAACAAAAAACAAAAAAACTTTCTATTTTAAAATCAAAAAAATCATAGACAAAAAAGGAGGGGTTGTGGCCCACCACCCCTAGCAATCCATGACATATCATATATGATATTTTTTTTGAGGGGTGGGTTGTGAACCCCGCCACCCCCAGAACTTCCATATAAAAAATGTAACACCTGCATAAAACAAAGCTCGTATTATGGTTATGGTTCCAATGGATTGGGTCGGGGCCACGTAAAGCAAACCTCACCCATTTTCTATGTTATTGCTCAACATTGTAACCTCCCAGAGATAGTGCAAGAAGACCAGTCAGGGTCAAACCCGCCCAGGCCACGTGGCCAACCCCCAACTGGGTAGTCCTTCCAACATAAACTCAAACAAAAGTATCCAAACGAATAGTGTAAAGTAAGGGTCGGGTCGGGTTTTGAACCCAGACCCTTCACCCTCCTCCATGCTCCACCGGTTGGTGTTGCCAACACACCACCACCGCCATTCTTTGAAAACATAGCCACCATATAATATATAAAATTCATTTTTCACAGTGCGCAAGCAGACCTGGAATGAAGGAGGAGGAGCATGGAGTTTGAGGCAGGGTTATTTTTTATTGCAGGTGGAACCCTGAGCCATTCAAGGAGTCAATGGATCCATGATTTGAGCCACATTTCCAAAGGGGTGAGAATTGTCTAGTTTCCAAACTAGAAAAATTTTATATGGATTTTATACCTCTCGATGATGGGAATCTGATGACGATGTCAATTTCTGCAGCAAAAGTCTCAATTTTTTAGCCATTTTTCAGATAGGAATGATGGTGTTAGATTTTAGAGTGTGGAAGTTGATTTCATGTCATTTTATGCCATGAATTGGATGGTGCATTCATATCCAACAGTTGAGCAACCTATTCTTCAGCCAGCATCAGAGTTGAGGTGTATGTAGCATTTCTGCCATGTACCTCATTGATTATTGTTGTGAGATGTTTTAGGTCGTGTTGATTCCTACTTGATGTATGATGTGGAATCTTTATATTTATGTCATGTGATATGTATTCATTGAGGATAGTCATTTACATTCTAAGATTCCATTATTTCCTTGATGGTGGGATACTCTTTGTCACCATGTGTGAGGTTGTCATGTTGATAGGAGGTTTGTTATGAGTGAGAGTTACTTTTAGGGAACGTCACATGGAGAGAATTTTCCACTCATGTTGAGGGTACTTTTCCTTATTTGACAAGCAAACAACATCCATGTACATCATCATATTTTCCAGCACAAAATGAAGTGTCCAACACCATTTAGACACTGAGGCCCAGAGATTTAGTGCACACTGGATGAACTCCATTATTAAACGTCTTGGTTTTCTTGTGTTATTGTTGAAATTTTTTCCTCTTAATTATATCTGCATATGTGTCCATTAATGTTTTGATAAAATGAAATTCTAATACATCACAAAAGTAAAATATCATGGGTTAATCTGGTAGTTAACGGACCCAAATCAAGTGGTATTCTTGCCGATGTGAATTGCGAGTGTGAACAACGATTGAACGTGAAGCAATGGACGATGGAAAAGACATGTACGAGGCCATGCCAAGGATGTCCAAAATGGTGGACTTGATGTATGAAGATCATGAAATATGGGAGAAAGAAGCAGAAAGCGATGCTTCATCCCCATCTTCGAGTAGATATTCATCACCTTCATTGTCTTCTCTTCATTCGAATGAGGAGACTAACTATAGCCTTCAAGGAGATAATACAGAGTTGAAAGTACTTCTACAAGAGGAGAAAGAGGAAAATAAGAGAGTGCAGCTTCAGCTACAAGCCACAAAGGAAGCCTTGGAAGAACTGAAGTGCAATGAGTAGAGCCTTCAATTAAATGATGTTGAATTAAGGAGCCTTCTACTAGAAGAAAAATCAGAGAAGCAGAAAATGCAACTTTAGCTATGAGCTGTGGAAGAGGCTTTGGAGGAGTTGAAGCTCAAAAAACCCTTGAAGCAACCATCATCACCTGTTTTTGCATCGACATCTAAGGTAAACAATGTTTATGTTTCTCTGGTTTCATCTTCACATGCTATCATTTCTGTGGGATGTAGCGATACCGATTATAGGAATTAGCATGTGACTCCTAATGAAGGTGGGATACAAAGGAGGAGGACTTGGCATTAATGGAGAAGGCATGATTCAACCATTGGAGGTTTGCAGAGACCTCGATTCACAGGTTTGGGATACGCTGAAGGATAGTGATCGAAGGTGTCAGAAGCTTCCAACACATGGTTGAAACCATTCAGAAAAGAGAATGATGGGAACACCTCACCATAATCCTATGATAGCACACATTCCAGTGAAAGAGCTGAGGCAAGCTCTTGTCACCATGATCGCACCAGAGACCACCAAGAAAGGTATAAAAAATATCGATATTCTCAAGGTCGTTTTGATTATAAGCATGTTGATAATTATGGACTGAATTCATGGCATAGAAAAACTTTTCATTTTTGTAGTTCATAACCATGTCTTTTCTAAGTGTTGGAAAAGAATGGGAGCACAAAGGATTATGAGCCATGAAAGGCCTTCTCCATCACAAGAAAAGAAGAAGGTAAATCAGTTCTAAAGGATGGAAACTCATTGTAGTCATTGCGATAGAAGTGTCCATCAAAGAGCCACGTATTGGAGGCTCCATCTAGAGTAGTGCCTTAAGGACAAATCACCAGTACAAGAAGCAGTTGAAACCATTATTTGATGATAAAATGTGCTACAGGAAGATGACCCATTGACTTTGATAAGTAAGAGATGGTTTTTCTAGGTGTGGTAGAGTGTCATGGCCTTAATTTGTAAATCATATTTTGCAAATTAAAATGTAAAATAGATGATGTGTTTTCCATCTCTTATAAAGAAACAATGATATTTTGGCCTTGTATTGATAGCTGGGGTATTGATTGCATTTGATGTAACCTTGACCACAAAGCATGGTTATAAACTTGTGGAAATTGTGGGGAATTATTGGGTCATAGATTGGTCACTTAGTTAAGCATGTAATTTAAAAATATTGTACCACAACTTTGGAGAGGATACAGGGGTCGGTTCATCACTTATGGCTTCGAAGGACAAAGGTGAAGGACAATGAAGGGTGACCTTTTACGAAACGTGTGGTGCAGACAAGGTACAAAGTAGTTGCATATTATGTTCATGGTTTTGGTGGACCAAAGTCTCCTCACTGGGTAAGATTGATCTAGGTGGCTCCAAAAACCCTCACGAGACCAAGCAGGTTGATGATAGGTAAAAATTAAAAGTGGTCGGATTTCTCTCGAACTAGGTTCACGTTTAAGTCCTCGTTGACTTGATTCAAATGGTGTGAACAGATGTCCAATCCGAGACCATATGGAGAAGGGAAAGCGAGTAAAATTTATGGTCAAAGTTGGGTAGTGGCCCAAGTTTAAGTGTCCCAAAAATTCACCATCAAACTTCAGGGAACCCAGCTCCCAAAAATCGACGAAATTATAGCCTTGTTAATTTTCCCAATAACCCTTAATTTCATTAAAATGAAAAAAAAAACCATTCTATTTTAAAATCCAAAAATATAGGTATAAAAAAGGAGGGGTGGTGGCCCACTACCCCCACCACCCAATGATATATCATATATTAAAATTTTTGTTGGGGGGCGGGCTGTCAACCCCGCAACCCTTGCAACCTCCATATAACAAACATAACACCCACATAAAAGAAAGCTCATATTATTGTTATGGTTCCAATGGATTGGGTTATGGCAAGGTGGAGTGGACCTCGCCCATTTTATATGTTATTGCTTCATGTTGTAACCACCCAGAGGCAGTAGAAAGAGACCGGAAGAGGTCAAACCCATCCGACCCACATGGCCAGCCCTTGAGTGGGCAGTCCCTCCAACATAAACTGAAACAACAAAAGCACAAAAGAATAGTGTAAAGTAAGGTTCGGGTCCTATTTTGAATCCATACCCTCCGCCCTCCTACGCGCTCTACTGGTGTGTGCTTCTAACACACCACCAACCCTATTCCTTGAAAACTCTACCACCATATAATATATAAACTTGATTTTTCATAGTGTGGAGGTAGACCAAGAATGAAGGAGGAGGAGAAAGGAGTTCAAGGCAAGTTTACTTTTTTATTGTATGTGGAAGCTTGAGCCATTCAGGGAGGTTGTGGAACCATGATCTGAGCCACATTTTTAGAGGGCATGGAATTGTCCGGTGTCCAAATTGGACAAAATTTATGTGGATTTTACACCTCTCGGTGACAAGAATCTGATGAAGATGTTAGTTTCTGCAACATGGGTCTCGATTTTTCTACCATTTTCCATATTGGAATGATGGTGTCAGATTTCAGAGTGTGGATAGTCAATTTCATGCCATTCGACGCCATGAATTTGATGGTGCATTCAGATCCAGTGGTTAAGAAACCTTTTCTTCATCCAACATCAGATTCGAGGTATATGTAGTGTTGTTGCCATGTACTTCATTGATTATTTTTTTGAGATTTTTTATGTCGTGTTGATTCCTACATGATGTATGATGCAGAATATTGATTTTTATGTCATGTGATATGTATTCATCATGGATTGTCATTTATGTTCTGAGGTCCCTTTGTTTCCTTGATGGCTGGATACTCTTTGTCACCATGTCTAAGGTTGTCATGATGATAGGAGGTTTGTTATGAGTGACAGTTCCTTGTAGGGAACATCTCATGGAGAGACTTTGCCACTCATATCAAGGACACATTTCCTTCTATGAAAATAAAACAACATCCATGTACATCATCAGTGCATCAGATTTTCAAGCACCAAATGAAGTACCCAACACCATAGAGACATCGAGGCCTGGAGACGTAGTCCACACTGAATGAAATCAATTATTAAATGTCTTGTGTTTTGTTGTGTGATTGTTGACATGTTTTCATCTTAATTATATGTGCATATGTGTCCATTAATTTTTTGATAAAATGTAATTGTAATACATCACAGAAGTAAAATATCATGGGTAAATTCGGTAGCTAATGGACCCAGATCAGTCTCTCATGTGCATGAGGGTTTGAGGAAATATTCTAGTGGTTTTGGCTCCCTTTCTCCCCTTAATTCATCCTTGTAGCTTATTTTTGGTGCTCCTCTAATGATTTATATCCTCCTGCGGCACCTACAAACTCATCCTATAACAATTCAGTGGCAACCTAGGAAAAATATGATAGCATATAGCTCACCCTTCAATACCTTGGTGGGTCTCTCCAACTACTTTTTAGAAACAAGGAATTGTGAAAATGGAATCGAGCCTTGTACTTTTATTCCCTTTTGTGGTAATCACTCACAGTGCTTTGGTGACTTGGCTCTTGCACGAATTTCCATTTTTAATACTTGCCCCCACTGCTCGTACTCATCACCCCAACTAATTCTACTTTCACATGTTTCATGGGTGGCTAAGTGAATTTTATTTTACTAATTTAAGGTGGCCAAGTTTACTGGCCTCCTATACCCCATAAAAACTACATTCTCAGTCATTAAACACATTTTTTTACCATTATGTGCATAGGGAAGAGGTGGGGGGTGTCATACCTGGGCTTGATTATGATGTCAAAGTGTTGGAGATGCATACATACTTCTTATAATATAATTATTGATTAAATAACCCCTATATGTGCTAACATTCCTTGTTTTCTTATGCACACGTCTTCACAACATGATGATGTAGTCGATTGATGAAATGTTTCCTCCATGCAGGCCTCCTTCCAATGTTTGATGTGTTGTTGTTGGAGTGGATATATGGCCTGATATATGATATTCAAGGATGTTGTGACCTTTATAAGCTTCAATAATGGTGTCATGATTCCTCAGGTGGTTGGATCTTCTACTTTGGAGCTGTAAAAAAAGAAAAAATCATGATGAAGATTTTGTTGGAACTATGCAATCACCTACAAGATTGATACGCTTTCTGTAGTAGTCACTTAATTCCCCCTAAAGATCTAATATTTCATTTAGGTATTAGGAAAAATCACAAGGGGGGATAGGAAAAGATTATAATCATCAGAGGGTGGTGAAGGTGGTGAAAAAGGTGAAGTCAGAGTCTTGTTTCTATGTTTTTTTATGTATGGTAGAAGTGGAATTTTGAGGATGAATTTGGGTAAATGGATGGATGACTGATGAAGGAATTTTGGTGGACCTATCCAAACATTTTCCAAGGAAAAAATGACCTTTTGGGCCCCTTTTTCGAAGTGAATATCCATCTTGTAGTGTTTCAGGTTGCTCCTGTAGCCATTCAGGGAAGTTTTGTTGCAATTCAAGACAGTCGTGAAACATTTCAAAATGAGGCAAAACATGGTTCAATTATTGGATATATGGTGGAGAGAGGTAGGGAGGTGGATGGAGAGCATGAAGGTGCAATGGATGGATGGGAATTGTTGGGGAACGAACTGAGGGATGTATTATGTAACCACTGCCCTTTTGACTGTCTTGAGTCGTGCAAAAGAGAAATGTAAGAAAATTGGAGTAAGGATTCCTCCCCTGTGTCTTATTTTTTAATTTTATTTTTTGAGATAGCTAGACTTTATTTGGAGAGGTTTTAAACATACATTTCTTCCCTAAGTTCCTAAGAGGAGGTTTTCACCTGTGGATCTTTTTATCTTATTTTCCTTCTCTCTTTTTTTTTTTTTGGTTTTTTCAACTTTGGTCTTAGGCTACCTCATAGAGGTTTTCAACCCTAGAGTTGGCCTTATATGACTCATGGAGATTTTCATCTAGGCCCTTTATTTTTCGTTTTTTATTTTATTTTTAAGAATCTTTGTGGATTAAGGGTTTTCACCTTCTGAGACACATTCAATTCTTTTTTTATTGAACTAATAAACTCTTCCTTGGACAGGGGTATTTTATACAACTTCAACTTGTAACCATCGAAATGTAAGGGAATAACTTCATCATCAATCGTTTGGATTTGGACAAATCCATTCTCGTGAAATATTTACACTAGATAGGTTCCCAACCATACTGTCATTAATTTTCCCTTAAAATCCTTGAATATAGAATCATATAGCAACACCCAATCATCTTCGTCAAAATAATTCTCCCTAATGTGTTTGTCATGCCAATTCTTCCTTTGTAGATGGCTTACCTCAGTGTGCAAGAGAGCTTGCAACTTGAATTCATCTAAAGCATTTGTTGGGCCTTAGTTTTGGTCTTATTTTTTCTCAAAGAAACTTACTAATCCATCTATTTCCCATCCATTTTCCCTTCATTTATTCCATTTTGATGTATATTTGATATCCATTCAGGTATTTAATTTTAATTTTTCAATTTCTAAAGTTTTTATGAAAGTTTGGTTTTTAGTGCAAAATTGGTAGATTCAGAAATTCCCGTAATAGCTCTATGGTTGATGTGGTTGCAGGACACTTGGGCACGAATTGAATGCATGGATGGACAGCTTGGGAACTAGGATTAAGCCAGCTATGCTTAGTTCTAACAGAACAAGCTTTATTAGGCCTATTTAGTGCTAGTTAATCATGACTAGTCATTCAGAAATCCCATAGAAATAGGGCAGTTTTGAGATTCTATGGGATTGGTCATATTTATTGGGATAAGAGTAATGAATTCGACTTAGATAGGTGGATGAGAGTAGATGGGTTTGTTTGAGTTAATATAGATCAGTTTGTTTCATGAGACTTCTTATTTAAAGCCAAAACTTTGATGGCTTATGTATTAACTTAATATACTTTTATGCTGTGACACCTTTGGATTGAGGAGCTAATTTGAAGACTTGTGTTATTATTATTTTTCTGTTCAATTCTATGGATGTGTAACTGAATTTAAGCTTCTGAGATCACCTCTCAAGTGTGCAAGGCAAGGGTGGAAGGGCCCCCATTCCAAGCTAAGTACACTTCCTTGTTAACTAGTTTTATTTCCTTGTAATCTGGTTATTGTAGAACTGGTTTTTCAAAGCTTTATTTCAGATTGCTTCATGGTTCATGCATCATGATTGATTTCATTATTTCATAGCTTATTCATCACTTTATCGAGTTGGAAAAACAGGTGTTCAAGTTGAGCATCCCTTCTACTAAAATGATGAATTAAAACTAGTTTCCTTTGTTTGTATGAAAGTAGTTTCTTATTGAGATTTTGATATTGAGATGAATGAATTATGATGGAATACCTTATGTGTCTCTTAAGTTAAGAGTTTCTTTCATTAATAATTTATCCATCTTAAGCTCTTGGTTTTAATCTCTGATTCATTAAGTGGTAATTGAGGTGAAAGTGGACTTCTTGAGTCGAGAACCATTTCAATATTCTTCCTCTTTTTAAACTAATTGAATTAGAATTATAGGATGTATTACTTTCAGCTTTTGAATAACTTATCTTTCAAGGTTTGATTACATCTGATCTTCACATATAGTGAACTTGCCTCAAAGCATAAACAACCCGGATTGATAAGAAATAATTGTGTTAATTTAGGTACATAAATTAGCTCAACATTTTGGCGCCGTTGCCGGGGAGGCAAATATCGGCATAGTCAATAGAAAGATAAAAAAAACAAACAAAAAAAGTAGTTACATTTTTTTTTAGTTATGTTTCTTTATGCCTAGATATAGAGATCCTCAAGGTAGATTTATTAAAAACCCCCCACAAATAGAGATAGGATCATCAAACACCCAAGTTACTGGTAATCCAATAATTGAGGAATTGGTAGAAAAACAAAGAAGTGGACAAAGATTAACTTTGATTGAGAGGCAAACTTTGTTAGCTTGGGAAGCAAAGCAAAAACAATCTTCAAATTCTGGAAAACAAAAAGAAATTATCAAAGGAAAACAATCTTTATTTCCATCCATAAATCCTTCTATCTTCCAGCAACCTGAAACTCCACTTAAAATTGAAACAAATCAACCAATGGTAGAAGAGGGACATGGATCTGTTATTCTTACTCCTGAACAACGAGCTGCATATGAAAGACAACAAATAGAATGGAGAAGAAAGAGAGAGGAGGAGGCAAAACAAGAAAATGATAGAAAAATAGAAAACGATCGGAAAAGACAAGAAGATGGTAATGATCAAGAGACTACCTTTGGCTTTCCAATAATAGACACAAGTGCAATATTAGGAGAAGAAGTGAAAATGAAAAATATTCCACCTTCTGTATTGCCAAATTTTTATGGAATGTCCACGGAAGATCCTGATGCATTTATGTTTGAATTTGATATTCTATTTAGAACATATGGATACACTGATGACATTCATAAACTTCGTCTTTTCCCTGCAACATTAAAAGCAGCAACTTTGAAATGGTTTATGGGTTTAGGAGAACAAACAATAGCTTCTTGGGATGATATGAGATCAGTCTTCGTTAAAAAATATCAAGCTTATTGTAGATCTAGAGATTCAAAGGAAGATATTTTCAGAATGACACAACAAGAAGATGAAAGTTTAGAAGAATATTTGGAAAGATTTTTATATAATCTACATAAATCTAAACAACACTCTCTAAATCAAGAAACCATTCGAACAATATTTCTCAAGGGTATAAGGGATGAATACCTTGATATCTTGAATGTGATGGTTAAAGGAGACATTTCAAACCTACCATTCGAAGAAATTGTTGACTTATGTCAAAAATATTCTAGAGGAAGAGCAAAAACAGGAAGAAGAGAAGTAAGTTCAAAAGCAGCAAAGTCAGCTGCAGGAGGGATAACAAGAGCTGAAATAGGAAGCTTATTGGAGAAATTTAAAACAGATCTCTTGAGTACATTAGGGACACAAGTAGATGCGCTAAAGGCAAACAAGAAGAAAGAAGAACAAGAACAAGCTCTAGCAATCTTTTGTCCCAAATGTAGAAAGAAACATCCATTGAGAGAATGTCCTTTGGATAGTGTTCAGAGTGTTCAGGTTTGTGGTCTTTGTACAGAAAATCATTCCACAGAAAATTGTCTAAGATTGAAATAATTACAAATGAATTCAATGGAAGAAGTGCCAGGAATAGAAGGTTTTTATTATGTAGCACCACGAAGACCATGGCAACCTAGGATGCCCCAACAAAATCAACAACAATTCCCTCAACAAAATTACCTCTATCCACCTCAAAATCCTTGGACCCCTCCAATGCCATGGCAAGCTTGGCCTCCACAACAATATCCACAACAACCTGCACAAGGTTGGAGAGGATATGGTTATGGAAACCAGCCACCTCAACAATATCAACAACAATACCAGCAACAACACCAACATCCATTCACATATCCACAATATCCTCAATCCATACCATTTCAACAACAAAATTCTGCATATCCACAATCCATTCCATATCCGCAGCAGAATCCTCCACCGTTGTTGACCCAACCACAACAGTTGCAGCTACCCACAAATCAACCCGGACCAACTCAATTACCAGCACAACCAATTGCAAATCCGAATAATAAGGTGGAAAAAACTGCATACACTGTAGAGGAAGCAACATGTTTTCCCACATATTCAATTCTTCCTCTTAATGAAGTCCATCTAAGGTCTGGAAAAGTGCTTAAAAAGGATTCTCCTCCAATCATAGAAGAACCAACTGAACAAGGAGAATCACCTGAAACATCACAAACTAAGATGCAAATTCAGAAAGGAACAAACATTACAACACAAACACCACCTTATCCTGAAAGGTTAGTGGAACAACAAAAAGAAATAACCCTTCCTGAATTTGATATTTTAGATGAGTTAAAAAATGCTTATGTAAAATTTCCTTTGTTGAAGGCAATTAAAGAAATACCAATATATGCTAAAACAATAAAGGAATTGTGCATTAAGAAATCACAGAAAAAGAAGAAGGATCCTACTACAATCCAAGTCATTGGTAAACTAGCAAGTCTCATGTCTACACAAACCATAGTAGAAAAATATATTGATCCTGGTATCCCTATGGTTACTATATCAATAAATAATTTCTCAATACCAAACACATTAATAGACTTGGGAGCAGCTATAAATGTAATGACAATGGAGACAATGAAAACTTTGCATTTGAACAACATTAGATCAACCTCTACAATCTTAGAACTAGCAGACAGATCTAAAGTTGTTCCTGAAGGGATATTGGAAGATATCATAGTCTCTTTGGATTCATGGGAGTATTCTGTTGACTTCCTTATCTTGCAACCAAAAACAAATTTGGGAGGACATCCTCTAATCTTAGGCAGACCATGGTTAGCTACCGCTGATGCCTTCATAGGATGCAGATCAGGAAGCATGATTATTTCACATGGAGATGAAAGGAAACACATTGCTCTTTATTCACCTGCACAATCAACTTCTTTAGAATCAGTGCTTGAAGCTCAAGAAAAACAACAAACTAAATCAGTTTTAAGTATAAATCAATTCTTTGATTTGAGAGAAGAAGAAGAGAATGAAGAATTAATGGATCTTTTAATTTCAGAACCAAGTATTTCAGAGCAGCTTAGAGAAGTCCAATATGAAGCTGCAAGTAACCTTTTGAATCAATGCTTTCAGGAAACTTGTACTGTTCAAACTTTGCGGAAATCTTTTATAGACATTTTTCCTGTAAACACAATCTCCAATCCAATAATAAAAACAATTGAGGTAAATCCTGGAAAACATTTAAACATTGGAAACCAGTTGCAATCAGCACAAGAGCAAGAGGTAATTGCATTATTACAGAAATATTCAAAAGCTTTTGCCTGGGATTATACTGACATGCAAGGAATCCATCCTAGCACATGTGTCCACCACATCTATACAGATGATCAACTCAAACCTATAAGACAACCTCAAAGACGAATGAATCCCATGATGAAAGAAATAGTGAAAGAGGAACTGCAAAAATTGTTAAATGTTGGATTCATCTATCCTATTTCAGATAGTCAATGGGTTTCTCCACGGGTTATTGTACCAAAGAAAAATGGAAAGTGGAGGGTATGTGTGGACTATCGAGAACTAAACAAAGCTACACTAAAAGATCATTTTCCTCTACCATTCATTGATCAAGTGTTAGACTCATTAGCTGGAAAAAACAATTTTCTCCTTCTTGGATGGGTTTAGCGGATACAACCAGATAAGAATAGAAACAGAAGACCAAGACAAGACAAGATTCACTTGCCCATGGGGAACCTATGCATATAATTTTTTGCCATTCAGTTTATGTAATGCACCTGCAACTTTTCAACGAGCAGTGCTTGCAATCTTCGCTGATCTAATTCATGAATGTGTAGAGGTTTATATGGATGACTTCACAGTTTATGGAAACACATATAATGATTGCCTAAATAACCTTGAGAAAGTTCTAAAACGATGCATTGAAACAAATTTGTCATTAAGCAATGAGAAATGCTATATGATGTTGACATAAGGAATAGTTCTGGGACACCATATTTCTGCTTCAGGAATTAAAGTGGATCCAGCAAAAATCCAAGTCCTAGTAAACTTAATGCCTCCTACAACACAGAAAGAGGAAAGAAGTTTCTTAGGCTATGCAGGCTATTATAGACGATTCATTGAAAACTTCAGTAAAATAGCCCAACCTCTGTTTAAACTATTAGCAAAAGATATTGAATTTCACTGGACAAATGACTGTCAAAATGCATTTCAAATTCTGAAAGAGAAATTATCAGTTGCACCCATTCTCCATGGGCCAAACTGGTCTTTGCCATTTCATATATCAACTGATGCATCTGATACTGCGATAGGTGCCTCTCTTGGACAGAAAGAGAACTTGTTCAATTATGCAATATATTTTATAAGCAAGAATCTAACACCTGCAGAATTGAACTATACAGTCACAGAGAAAGAAATCTTAGCCGTTATACATGCAGTAAACAAATTCAGACACTATATAACAGGATATCAATTTTTCATTCATACAGATCATTCAACAATCAAATATTTGATGAATAAACCCATAACCAATGGAAGAATAACAAGATGGTTACTGTTATTGCAAGAATTTAATATCACAATACAAGACCGGCCAGGCAAGGAAAATCAAGTGGCTGACTTTCTGTCCCGCATACATTCACCCAATGATCCAAATCTGGTTGCAGATAACTTTCCCGATGAACACCTGTTTGCCATCACAGTAAGAACACCATGGTTTGCGGACATTGCAAACTATTTATCTTCTGGAAAGTTTCCAACTCAATTCACTAAAAAGCAAAGACACAAAATTGTTAGAGAAAGCTCTAGGTATAGTTGGGTAAATGGTGATTTATTTTATACTGGTTCAGATTTGATAATTAGAAAATGTGTGCGAGAAGATGAAATATTAGACATTCTAAGAGCATGTCACGATGAACCATGTGGTGGTCATTTTGCAGACAAACGAACAACGTATAAGGTGCTGCAACTGGGCTACTACTGGCCATCCATCTTCAAAGACTCTAAGAAATTTGTCAAGCAATGTGACAATTGCCAGAGAACAGGGAGACCAATCACAACAGATGAGATGCCGCTGAAGCCACAGGTCCTCATAGAACCATTTGAGCAATGGGCACTTGACTTTGTTGGACCCATCAATCCACCATCAAATGGAAAGAAGTACATATTAATATGTACAGATTATGTAACCAAGTGGGCAGAGGCTAAAGCAGTGAACAGAGCAACAGAAGATACAGTGGTCACCTTTCTTTTTGAAGAAATCTTTGTCACATATGAAGTACCTAGACAAATTGTAACAGATCAAGGAACACAGTTTACATCAAAGCTGGTACGAGATCTAACAGAGAAATACAAGATCAAACACAGGAAATCTACACCATATCATCCTCAAGCAAATGGGCAGGTTGAATCAACAAATAAAGTCCTAGAAAATATCATGACAAAAATAGTACAGCTGAACAGAAAAGATTGGTCTGAAAAATTAAAAGATGCACTATGGGCTTATAGAATCACATGGAAGAATACAACTGGTTTTAGTCCATACCAGTTAGTATATGGAAAAGAGGCCTTATTGCCTATAGAGTTTCAAATACAAACATACAGACTAGCAGCTGAACTAGGACTAGACCTGACAGAAGCATAACAGCAGTGGATCATGGAACTGAATCAATTGGATGAGCATCGTCAACAAGACATAGAACATACTACATTGGTGCAACAACAAAGAATGAAGTGGCACGACAGATATATCAAAACAAAGACATTTCGCAAGGGAGACTGGGCATTACTTTTTGACTCCAAATTCAAAGACTTCAAAGCAAAGTTCACAACACACTGGCTAGGCCCATATGAAATTGACGAAATCTTTGACAATGGAGCAGTCAAGATCAGGACAATCAACCAGGACTCCACCTCCTTTATAGTGAATGGACATAGGCTTAAAGTTTATAATAGGCCTATCAGTAAAGAAGCATTTATGAAACAACTGATAGAAGATACAGAACTAGAAGTCATGGCACACCAGGCTCAACCATCTTCCAGTCCTGTAGTTGAATAAAAAAAACACATATATAAAAATAAAAAAAAAATAAAAAAAAACATAAAAAATAATTTGTTTGCTAGTGAAAACCAGGCAACTGGCACTTAGCAAAAATGAATTCATAGGGGAAAACCGGGGCAACTTGGACTCTATGAATTCCTTATTCTTATTCTACTGTTCTCACAGGTACTCTCCACCAACAACTGACTTGAGGACAAGTCACATCTTAAACAAGGGGGAGACTTGCATCAGATCTTTAGCTGGAAAGCTGAAGTATAGAAGGAACTTGCATTGTCAACAGAGGGACCTGAAATAAGAAATCATTACAGAGGGACTTGAAAGACCTGCCAATGTCAAAACAACATGTGCATATTCTGTAAGCAGTGCAGAGGGACCTGACTAACAATTCAAGAACCAGAGCATGAAGAACAAGGAGCAGCAATAAAGTTTACTTTTTGATCCATCTACAACATCTGATCAATTGATTTCATTCCACTTGTACAGACATCATCCAGGGGAGTATATGTATAGTCATTTTGTGCTTAAAAATTCAAATTTTTCTTAGAAATTTTTAGTTTTTGTTAAGTCGAAATTAGTACCTGAGGATATTCATTATCATTTCATATCCTATACATACCCTATAACCCCTATACATCATATTCCATTTCATTTCCATATATATTCATTTCATTAACCCCTAAGTATTTTTCTTTAAGAGCTTAAAAGACCAAACTGGGACAACTTTTCAACCTGCACATACAACTCAAGCATTAGTAATGGTGATAATTTTAAATATGACCTAAGATGGTCATTTTAAAATTATAAAGATATGCTATATAATCCAAACAAAAATCATGCGCTATATGGAAATCAAAGTAAATATATACCATATCAAACTATATACCATAGTCCAAATGGTATGCATGCGCCATAGTCATATATATATCATAACCAAAAGTGCATATGATATAGTGGTATAAAACATATGGTATATGGTATAAGTAAAGGCATATGGTATACAATTAGAAAAGGGCGCATATGATATAAGTATTGCGGCGGGGTATTGTCAAATGATAATTGCATACACAATACGAACAATGCCTGAATATCATTGCACGCATGAGCACACGACGGTGGCAATAATGTTATACGCATAAAATGATGATTTGGCCATCCTCATGACACAGTCGGGTGACTGGTCAAACAGGACGGCCATACCAACCACGCACTGTAACACCAATGAACGAGAGGCGCACAGTACACCCATGAAACGGTCATGAATCGACCGAGTTCTTGATTGTTTAAACCTCAGTCCTCATTGCCAAATAGCTCAGAGAGATGGTGTTTGAAGCTGCAAACTAGTGAAAAGAAGGGTGAAGCGAGTTTGGACGGATTTAAGAAGGAAAATCATCCCGGTTTTAACGATCAGTGATCACCGATTTTTGGGATTCAATCAGGTAATGGAATAATTGTTTAAGCTCGGCAAACAGTGGAAGTATACGTTGTGAACTATCTGTTATTAATGGTTATGTTACTCTGCTCTTGCCACCAGTCAATTGAACGATTGAAAAAGGATTTGGAGCGCCGGATATTCCTCAAGCGCTCGTTGACAACAGGTAATGCCGAAACCACAGCACTAAATCAGTTGATTCACTGCGTAAATCATGGCATAAACTACTAGTGAATCGCGCAGCATTTTAATGTGAATTCATTGCATGGATAACACGTTAGGGTCTGGCATTATATGTGGAGTTTTAACGATGTGCCGTGTTCATAACGAAGTCTATGAACATAGGAAGCACTGAAATATGATTGTTATGGCGTGTTTATGCTGCATGGCGGTAATTGTTGATTGAATTGTGCGCGCTGTTGATTGAATGCGCACTGCGCTTTGTTTTGTTGATTGAATTGTGCGCGCTGTTTCCATTAATATTTCAACAAACAGTCAATCCCTAACGTATTATATGCATGAAAACGCCATATGTTATGAACCCTTGCTGCCTGTGCGTTTTTGTTTTTGTTTTAACCGAAACAGGGGATTGAAGTTTCTAAGGGCCGAACGAGCCATGCCATGTGCGATTTGATTACCGAGCCATTTAAAACTCAGATTAAATGCGCTGTGTGTTTTTTTTTTATCATTTGTGTTTTGAGGCCGAGAGCCATACGCATGCGCTGTAGTCAAAACACTCCTTATTTGTACATACACAGTGAATTTATGGTTTGATTTTGGCAACAGTATAAGGCGATGAGCATACATGGAACATTGTTTGCATATGTATTTTGTTTTCAAGAACAGAGAGTAGCATATTGACAGGGGTATACAGGTGTTTGGTTGTTTGAACAGGGAATTAAAGCAGTGCTGCTGCAGAGAAAAGAGTAAACAGAAGTCAGAGTTAAATTGTTGAGAGGAGGAAGGTAAGCTTCTTTGCTTTAAAAATTTCGTTTTGAAAATGAACAATAGTTATTTTTATTGTCAGGATGAAATTAGTAATAGCAGAGGCATTCATTCATTGGTTTTCAGAAACAATGTTAGTCAGAGTAGAGCCAAAATTTCAGATAGAGAGCTGGGGGAAGGAAACTATAGAAAAACTTTACCAAGCAGGGATGATAAGCTTTTTACAAAAATTTGATGGCCACTTTGAACAGATAACCAGGGAATTTATAAATAACTTCAGTCAAGACCAGACACGGGTAGGAGATTTCATTATTCCTGTAACCCAGGAATATCTTTCCCAAGCTTTAGATCTACCCATGATAGGTGAGAAGTATTACAAAGGCCTGCACTTCAAGGAGAAAGCTTGGACTTTCTTTCTTGAGAAGAACCGGAAAGGGACTTTTGATAGAACAAAAGGGATACCCAGGGAATGGTTCAATGAACCATGGGGTGAGTTGGTTTTGTTCATCCAGAAGTTTTTGACTTGTGATAGAGGATATAGCGTTGCCCACTTGTATCATGTCAGACTTCTACAGCATATTAAGGGAGAGGATAGGATTAACTTGCCTTACTTCCTATATAGGAGCCTCTTGAGAATGATTGAAACAGTAAAACATGAACACAGGCCTAAAGCAGGACAAATTTACCATCAAGGATTGATCAAAATCCTAGTTGAGTATCAGGTGAGGTCACAGGGCATAGTATAAAGAGAGTTCATGTCTAAAAATCATTTCATTGAACAGATTAAGGAAGTACAGGATAAAACAGAGCAGGAAAACAGAGGATTGATGAACTCACCCTTGTATCCCAGAACAAGAGCTAAACAGCAGAATAACATGGCCATGCAGGAAAATGAAACATCTGTTATGTCTATTCCTAGAAGATTTAGGAATAAAAGTCCCATTAACTTAGACAAGGAAGAAGAAACATATTTCCCAAGACAACAAGAAGAAAATGACATTGCACAAGAAGTATTTGAGAGGGATTCTTCATATGATGATGCAGCAGCAGCATCACTAATGAAAACAACACAAGATTTTGAAAAAGAAATCAATGTTGGAAGAATCGGGGACTTAACTGACCAATTGGAAATTAGCAAAATTGTGGAGAAACAATTAAAAGAGGAAAACAAGGCAAATAAGAAAGATAATGCTAAATTGGTTAAGGCAAATGAAAAATTAAAAGAAGAATTGGGGAGACTGAAACGGAAAAATAATCTACTTTCTAAGCAAGCATTTAAGTGGTTAAAGGAAAAGAATATGTGGCAAACAAAGTATGAAAAACAGAAGGTCAAGGCAGCTTTGTTCAGGGAAAGACATGACACAGGTTTGGATTATTTGGCCAGGGAAGCACAACAGGAAGCATCTACAGGTACAACATCTACTACAGAGAGAAGAAGGTCAAAGAGGAATAGACAAGCATGGGGACATGCTTGATGATAAGCAAGGGAGAGATGTTGGGCCTTAGTTTTGATCTTATTTTTGCTCAAATAAACTTACTAATACATCTATTTCCCATCCATTTTCCCTTCATTTATTCCATTTTGATGTATATTTGATATCCATTCAGGTATTTAATTTTAATTTTTCAATTTATAAAGTTTTTATGAAAGTTTGGTTTTTAGTGCAAAATTGGCAGATTCAGAAATTCCCGTAATAGCTCTATGGTTGATGTGGTTGCAGGACACTTGGGCACGAATTGAATGCATGGATGGACAGCTTGGAAACTAGGACTAAGCTAGCTATGCTTAGTTCGAACAGAACAAGCTTTATTAGGCCCATTTAGTGCTAGTCAATCATGACTAGTCATTCAGAAATCCCATAGAAATAGGGCAGTTTTGAGATTCTATGGGATTGGTCATATTTCTTGGGATAGGAGTAATGAATTCGATTTAGATAGGTGGATGAGAGTATATGGGTTTGTTTGAGTGAATATAGATCAGTTTGTTTCATGAGACTTCTTATTTAAAGCCAAAACTTTGATGGCTTATGTATTGACTCATTATACTTTTATGCTGTGACACCTTTGGATTGAGGAGCTAATTTGAAGACTTGTGTTATTATTATTTTGCTGTTCAATGCTATGGATGTGTAACTGAATTTAAGATTCTGAGATCACCTCTCAAGTGTGCAAGGCAAGGGTGGAGGGCCCCCATTCCAAGCTAAGTACACGTCCTTGTTAACTAGTTTTATTTCCTTGTAATCTGGTTGTTGTAGAACTGGTTTTTCAAAGCTTTATTTAAGATTTCTTTATGGTTCATGCATAGTGATTGATTTCATTAGTTCATAGCTTATTCATCACTTTATCGAGTTGGAAAAACAGGTGTTCAAGTTGAGCATCCCTTCTACTAAAATGATGAATTAAAACTAGTTTCCTTTGTTTGTATGCAAGTAGTTTCTTATTGAGATTTTGATATTGAGATGAATGAATTATGATGGAATACCTTATGTGTCTCTTAAGTTAAGAGTTTCTTTCATTAATAATTTATTCATCTTAATTTCTTGGTTTTAATCTCTGATTCATTAAGTGGTAATTGAGGTGAAAGTGGACTTCTTGAGTCAAGAACCATTTCAATATTCTTCCTCTTTTAAAACTAATTGAATTAGAATTATAGGATGTATTACTTTAAGCTTTTGAATAACTTATCTTTCAAGGTTTGATTACATCTGATCTTCACATATAGTGAACTTGCCTCAAATCATAAACAACCCGGATTGATAAGAAATAATTGTGTTAATTTAGGTACATAAATTAGCTCAACAACATTGATTTGAATCAGCCTCTCTTGTTGTGTTCTAGTGTAGTCCAAGGCTAACTCAGTCTCCATCCTTAAGGTATTGTATTCAAATTAAATGGCTAGAAGGGCCTTCTTCCCATATAATACATCGAATGGAGTAAATCCTATGGTGTTCTTACAAGTGGTGTTGTAGGCCCAAGTGGCTACTACAAGTTTGCTTGCCCAATCCCTTATACTTCTGTTAACGACCTTAATCAAAATTCTCTCCAATGCTCTGTTTGTGACCTCCACTTTCCCATTTTCCCGAGGGTGATAGGAAGTGGATGTCTTGTGCTTGATGTTGTGCCAATTCATGACATATTTGATTAGATTTGATGTGAATTATGTTCCTTAAAAGTAACCAAATCTCTTAGAGAATAAAAACTTGTAGAATAATTTTTCCCTTAGAAACTCAACCACACTATACTTAGTTGTTTCCTTAACTGCCTTTGTTTCAACCCATGTAGTTAGGTAATCTGTGCACATAATGATATACTTCTTTTGTCTTGATGGGGGATCAATGGGCCCAATGAAATAGATGCCCCACTTATGAAATGGCTCTAGAGTCACTTCAGGTTTTAAGGGAATTTCATCCTTAGGTGTGGGGTTACCCATCCTTTGGAATTAATCACACCTGATTGTTTACATCCTTACATTATGATGTAAAGTGGGCCATTAGTAACATGCTTGTATAAATTTTAAGGTTGTCATCTTGGCACCAAAATGTCCTCTAGAAGGTCCCTCATGGCATGTTGAGAGTATGTCAAAGACCTCCTCTTCCTCCCACATGTTAGGAGAGTTTTGAGGTCTTTAATGGGCCTCTCTTACATAGTATTTTGTCACCATCCCTGAAATCCCCGTCTCGAACATTGGAGGACTATTTAAGTTACTTATGTGTATTGTCATACCTTTCTAAAAGTTTCTTTGCACTCCTTGGCATGTCAAGAACATTTCCTCTATTGATCACTCGTCAAGCAAACTCTCAAAAAAATGTGTATATGGGTCGGCCCTGGTAGGAAGTTATGGCCTCGCACCCATAAAGAAATTAACACTGGACCTCACTCCCATTGGTGCTCTATCTCAGTGTGTCACCTGCGCTGAGATGCTTTTGGAATGCTTTTTAAAAATAGAAGCGAAGTTTCTATTCCTAACTATGTGAGCATAGTCATCATGGTTTGTTCAACTAAATATGCACAATGTTTGATTCTCCTTGACCAATCGAATAGCTATAAATGAAATTATTTTTTTGTATGATATCACTATTCACTTGATCATTGTGCAGGTACACAAAAATTATCTCTAAAATACCACGATGTGTGAAGATAAATATTATAGGATCATTGTTGCAAGTTACAAAAAAAGCGTTGGACCAAGGTCGGTCATCTATACCAACTCGTTTTCATTTATAAGCTAGGAGTTTGAAAGTGCAGCATGTTCCCTTGTTGCTAGATGCACTCCAGGCCTAGAGGGATCGCCTCTATCTGCATAAGGGATTTTCCTGCTTAAAAAGTTGAAGACCATACTAGGGATTCAATGTGTTTGTTGTCTCTCTTTTTTCGTCTAGTGTTTTTCTTGTTTGTTCGACTTTGGTCATATTACTGCTTTTCTACTTTGTTCTACCTGTCTCACTATTTCTAGCCATAATACTCAGTATCTGAGTGTCAAGTCTGATCTTTCCTCAACATTTTTTTAACTTTTCCATAGATTTCTGGCTCAATGCTACTCTTGCTTGACCAATCATGCCAATTGGCACTTTTTGCCTTTTTTAAAGGTGCGCCATCCTTTATTTAACGCATATTACAACTTGACAAACGGGTTGAATCCTATAGGTTAGGATTTTTGCCTTTTACCTGAGTTTTGTCAGTGTTTCTTTCCTCTAGGTTGGATTTTTCTCTTTCAATTAGTCCACTAGAATTGTTTGACTCCCTTTTCTTGTTCTTCTCAACTATTTGCCCCTCATCTGATCAGTGAAGTTTGTCATACTAGGGTTTCTAGGTGTCTTTTGTCACTTTTTCGGCTACCTCCTCACTAAGCCTTCTGAGTTGAGTTTGAGCCAGTATCGTTTTTATATTTTCAGCTTGTTGACTAATTTACAATCTTTCTTTTAGTATAAAAATGAAAAACTTTCTTTTGAATTAGTATATTTTAGTGAACAAGGAAACATCTTTTTCGTTATCTTCTTTGGTTGTATTAGATGCATTAGGGAAAATTCTTCTTGTATTCGATTGATTGTTTCTTATTTATGAACTACTATCCCTCTCTTAGCTAGACGTTCATCGAATTGGAATGATTTTATTTCGCATATAGTTGTGCATTAAGGACTCGAGATCACATTCGGTAAGGCCTTGAAATTGAAACATTGATTCAAGATGAAATTTAAAATGAACTCAATCAATATAAGGAAGCATTGAAACTTAACACTTATTCTTAGAGGTCTATGCTAGTGACGTATTTTGACGTCATTAAACCTAGTAGCTATCACTCACAATCTTGCACTAGATAGCACTAGTACGAACTTGTGCTCCTTGTATTGTCGTGTATATAAAGGGTGACCCCTATAGGTTGCATTCCTTTATCCATAGGAAGCCGAGTCTGCTGCTTTGTAACCGTGATACATCGAACACAAAATTCGGGGAGACTACCTGCATGTATGTTAAGTCCTTCATCATTTCTCTTTCATTTGATCATGAAGGGGTATATTGCAGTTCACTAGAGCTTCGTACACCCTCTTGCTTAGAGTTCCTAAGTAGTCATTTTGATATTTCCGCGACTCTTTAAAATTTGATAATATCATCGAGCACTTTTCAATTCGATATCATTAAATTTAAAAGTGACTAGAGTCACCTTTTGACCTTTTCTAGACTCCTAAAACATGAAAAGGCAAAGTTTTGTTTCAGTGTTTTAAAATTAACTACCCACGAAATATTCTTGGTTAAAACTATATTCCTTAGTGATTCTTCAGGGTTGATTCCAATGGAAACATTTCCAAAGTTCACCAACCAAGGAATCCCCTCAGATGGGAATCCTGGTCCTTTTCCTTCATTCAGGAATGTTGGTGCCCCATATATGGAAACGTTGTCCCGCTTGGGATAAACCATTGGTCTGTTGGTTTGGTTTTTTTCGACCCCTATGGTTTCGAACATCCCAATGGTTTCTCGAAAAAGTTATCCTCCGCTTGAACCATGTCAACCCCATGTTCATCCTAAGATTGACCCCTCACCTTCTTCGCCCATTTCTCCACCTTGCTCTTCCTCTTTGCCTGGTGAAATTATAGGTTATAGTAATTGGGTGGCTAAGAATAAGAAGAATAAGTCGAAGAAGAAGAAGGAAACTAAGCTAGAGGGGAAATCAACAACTATTGCCACCCATGCAGCTAATATCGAGAAACCTCCCACTCTATCTCGCAGATTCAAATTCCATCGCAAGTTATGTGAGGGTGACCACCTTCTTCATGATTGGCTTGGTATTCCCAAGGTGATAGAAATGTGGTTTGTTGGCCTGATTCATCCTTCGTCATCAACCTCTGGGCATCATGCTGATGATGAGCCTTCAACTAAAGATAATGAGACTCGTAAGAAATAGGGTAAGATCAAATTTCCCTATAATTTGTGTGAAGGGAGCCATCCCATTTGTTGAACCCTTAGTTAAACTAAGAGGGGGGGGGGGGAATCAATTTAACACATTCATGGACTCTTAAAATTTTTTCATTAAAACTTATTTACACCATCATTTCATGTTCAACATAATATGTGAGTAATCTTAGAATGTGAGACTTAATATGAGAGTAGCAAGTATTACGCAGATGAGATAAACCATATCAACACATAAACATCATGCACAGAGACACCAGATATAAGTGGAAACCCATAAAGGGAGAAAACCACATCTTATTGTTGTTGTGATCCAAAGGCAAGCTCAAACTCCCTCTCACTGGTGATTTTCTGTAGGCTCCAACCCACAGGAGGCTCCTACCTCAATTCTGCAAGCTACAACTTGCAAGGAAGCTCCAACTCCCATCAATTTTATGTAGGCACCAACCTATAGGAGGCTCCAACCTCAGTCAGCTACAACTGAAATTTATCAAGCTACAACTTGAGGTGGAAGCTCCGACTCCCATCTATTTTCTGCAGGCTACAACCTACAAGAGGCTCCTACCTCAGTCAGCTACAACTGACATCTATCAAGCTACAAATTGATAAGGAAGCTCCAACTTCCTTACTCTTTGGAAATAAAACACTTGCTGATTTACCTTGAATATCAGCTCTGTTCTGTTCCTTCTTTTTTGCTATCCATCAGTCATCATATCTGCTTTGTATCATCTCTGGATCTTCTCGGATTCTATATCAGCTCCTCCTTCTTCCCTGCCTCACTGCTTTATTTCTGCATTCTCTAACCTCTTTGCATCATTTTTGCAATCTCTAACCTCTCTATGCATATCTATGAGATATTATTTATAGATATTTCCTTATGACTGTTAGCATTCCTTAGGGAATTTGAAATGGATAGCCATGCCTCTTTGAATTTTGCCTTCTCATTTCCTTTACCAGCTCATTCAAAAAAAATATAACGAAATGTACTAATTTCAATATTACAGTGGGATTTTTCTTTTCCTCCGGAGACTTTCCAATGCATCACAAACAATATAAAATAAATTAAAACATTTACATTCACATTTTAAGTTACATACAAAAATTTCACTTAGCCCTTTTTATGCCCTTTGGCTTTGCTATTTTTTTCTTTTCTGCTGCTATTAAGTAACTGTTCTGCATACCTCTGTTTACTACTACTCTGTGCACTTGCTCATGTATACGTGTCAAACCGACATTTTCATTCCTGTGCATATTCACCTGTTCACTACAATTATGAATCCCTTTGCTGCACATCTCTTCAACTCTGCAATTTCTGTTTACATCCGTCAGGCCCATATTCTCCAAGCTCACTGTAGTTGTGTATCTGCTATATATATACCTATTTTACAAGTTTAGCTCCCCAATAGCTCTCAAACTCTCATTGTATAAAAAATGCAGCTTCTTCTAATTATCTGCTGGCAAATTAGATCAATGTATGCAAAGAATTTTCTTTTCATATCTAATGGTTATCAAAACCACATTCCCATATTTCAAATTTGATTCAATTTAACTCACATTCTGGGAAATATAAAACTATGCGAAAGCTTTCTACAAGTAAAGGTTATAGAACCATATATATCGGGACCCACATATTCCAAAGTCTTCACCCTTAATTTATTTCAAAATGAGATGAACCTTTTTAATAGGCTTACCACAGACCCTTTGAGTTAATTTCCTCTCGGTGTTGTATTCATTTCTCAATACACCACCATATCCTTTGTAAACAAATAAACATAAAGCACGTCTGCCGCTACATTTCAATCATACCATTCATATATAAAATATATCACCATCCCCAAATCAATGTTATGAAACATTTAATAAGCTTAGGAATTTATTAATACTCCGAATGATATTAAGATTCAGTTGGGTCCCACAGCAATCATACTCACATATAAAATTTTTATACACACCCTTTGTGATATTTTATATCCACGATAATATATCAATATATATTGCCTCCTCCATCAGACATTATAACAAAAGCCTTTGGAATTACCCAAGTGATAATTGATATAATCGGTTTCGGGCCCACAACTTATTTCAACATATATTAAGATATGTTACGCCCTTTATTCAAAAGTCAAGAGTCATTAAAACTTTTGGTTTTGGATTTATATCCCAACACAAATATATATATGTGCTCATATAATCATTCAATTCATTTCAAACTCTAGCCATTCAACATTTAAACCTCAACACAATATACGTTTGGCCCCACATCATTTTCATTATGTTATATTAACGTTCGACTTGGTTATAAAACCCAATCTACATGTGGTACTCACAGGCATATAACTTACCTTCAGACCATATATTAAAACTCAAAAATCCATGTAATGACACTTGGGCCCACAACAACTATATGTACCTTGCCACTAATCTTTGTCCATCGCACGATATAGTAACCGTTGGATTTCCTCTGCTCCAGATCGAACAGTTATAACACATATCATGTTTTTCTTTCATCCGGGACTTAATGCTCGATTTTTACGCAATATGAGTGGGTTTTGAATACCACCCCTGGCTTACGTGTCAGACGCTGAAATGCATCGCATTTTTTTTTTAAAACTTAAATACCACTTTTTGAAGGCATGAGACCGCTGGTATTCCACCTCCGGTTTTACTGTTCATTCGCTATGGCAATACTCCCGATTCCAGCTGTCGACTTAGTCAAGGTTCCACTCTTCTACCCCATTACTGCACTCATACTCTGTTATGCCATAAAACTTCATCGACTTCCATTCTGCAATACTCACATAGGACTATATTAATATCACTAGAATTTGGAGAAACCCTCTCCACGCAGAGACTAGAATTTCGACTTCCTCCACAATATAGTAGCTCAGGAACTTAAGGGAATCAAGCCTCCTTCAACCGTGATTACATAAAACTCGACCTCCACCTTTTACATAGAGTATTACATCTATTTTCTTTGATTACAAGTTCCAATATAATTTTCTCCTCTTTGAGGAATTCCACTATAAATTTTTGTGTAAATGGAATTGCCCAACCTTCAACCTCGGACTAGACTACACCATGCATTCGGCCACAACAAAATTAACATCGTTTACTTCAATGATACACAACACATAAATTAAAGCCCCAATTATAGAGTCTTTCCACACATTCTTCTACAACTACTCATGAATTCAAGTCCATTCATACAAAGTTTACGAGTTCGACATTGACATTGAAACTTTCCAAGATGTACTGGATCTTACTCATTCTAAATAAAAAACTCTAAGATCTGTTACACCATCCCTCATATAAATTCCCATATAATTAAAACACATTCACATAGACTTCAGAAGAAATTCCTCATTTATACATACGAGCTCAATTACAAACCTTTCATGCATTTAGTCTAAGATCATGATTCTTGACATAGACTATTCCATTTGACCAGAGTACCATCCAAAAACCTATCATAGAGTCTTATTCATACATTCCCACACAAACTCATACAATTTCTTATTGAACCTCTCAATTCACTACCTTTGCTTCCTCTGCTCCTTGACTGATGCTGCTCCTTACTTCTCTTTTTTCTTCCTCTGCTACCTGTCATCTACTTTGCCTTATTGCTGGTTCAGGTGTTGTTCCTTTGCCATATCCTTTTCCATCAATGACAACATTTCCAACAGTCTCCCCCTTTTGAATTGATGGCAATACTTTACTACTCTCCTTTTTCTTGCTTTTCCTCCCCCTTTGACATCAATGGCAAAGGGTTGCACATTTCCTAGTGTGCTTTCTATCTCTTCATTTCCTCTCTCTAAGATGTGTTTAGGCCTTCTTCTTCTGACTTTGTACCCTACTGCTCCAAATTGGTGTACAAGAGTTTTTGAGAGAACACTTTTGAGGATTATTGAACTTGGATATACACTGTAAGTTGATACAATTCCAAATCTGAGAATGCTTCAAATATACTTCAGTCTCTAGCATTGTCTTCATCAGAAATCTATATCTATTGAGGAAGATTGTAGATGGAATATGTCTTCTTCTGCAATACACATCTATAGTAAAACACTTGTTCAATTATGATTATGATGCCAATATATCTTTTGTGGTTGTGGTTCACCTTTACTACCTGTTGTTGGTGATATGTGCTAGACTGCTGATAGAGATATTATACTTAAATAGCTGAAAGGTCCTTATTGCTGATGTGAACAATGAATCAAGTCAGAGTTTACAACTTATTGTGAGATTAGATGATATCTTTCAATATAAGAGATCAAATGACTTTACTGCTTGTACAATGTACTTTCAAAAACAAACCCTTGAGGCTAGATACACTCAGTGTATTGGTCATTCTTACTTATCAACCATGCAATTTCATTTATGACATAAGGAGGTGTCTATGTCAATGATCAATCTTTCTTTAAAGGTGAATTACCAGCAAATCATTTATGCTGAAGTAGGATTTCGATGAATTAATAAAGGAATTTTGAGCTTCAATGGTAATCACAACTAGTCCTTCAAACTTCAAATACTTTAACTATTATGTCAGGATGATCTTCCACAAAAAAACATATTCAAGATGTTTAATTAATATCTTTGCAGACAGTATTCACATGGTGTGATGAATGATTTCCAGAGAGAGGCCTGATATATATATATATATATATATATATATATATATATATATATATATATATATATATATATATATATATATATATATACTGACTTCAGGAAGGCATGCAAATATATAGAAAAAGGTACTACTTCAATGCTCAATATAATGTTTCAAAACAAGATACTAATCCTTTAGCTCTGTAATTGACCTTTTCATGCTTGAATAATGCAGATAACTCTGGGATACTAACATGGTGTACTTTTGCATAATCCTTTTATCCTGAGGACCTGTACCATGTTGCTGCTCCACTGATAACACCTGGTATTCTGTTGATAGGCATGTTTCTTGTACCTAAATGCCAATTGATACTAATTTGATAAACCATGCAAATATTTGACTTTAGTTTTCACATTAAACCATAATTAAGACATCGTTCATGGATTCTACTATTGAGCTTTCCACTATTCACACCAACAATCATCAATATCCTAAATTTGATCTTGGCATCATTAACCATTTTCTTATTCTGTCATTTTGTTCAAAGAAATGTCACTGTATTTTCCTTTCTAAGACTGCTCTAGAATTATTACTACTTTTAAAACATAATTCAACTATTCTAACATAAAAATATTTGGGAAGACATATTGAATTTCTATACTGGGAACCTTCATGGGCAGACCACTTCAGAGATTTATCACTCACTTGATTGCATTCCTCCAAGGAGAATTTTTGTACATGAAAGATGTAATGATATAATGATGATAAGATATTCTCTTACTCCTTCTTAATGTGATTAATTTGTAATTCTAGTAGTATGATGCACAATGTGATCATCACTTAATGTGTTGATGTTTTCTTCTACCATCATGGTTGCTTGCTACCTTTTCTTCTTCCATCACTCTGTCAGCTATTGAATGCTTCAGATCATTTTCTTTCTCAGTAATTTTCTGTTAGATGGATTTTCCTTTCCCTTCCTGATCTCGAGTTGTTCTCATTCCAAGGTCACATTCCTAGGAGCTCTTCTTAGACTTCTTTCATGGGGACTATTTATGAACTGCTCTCCCCCTGGGATGTTACTTCATATTTATCACTGGTTGGATATTTTCTTTGCTTTCTAGAGTAGCCTCCCGCTGAGACTATGTTGGATTAATTATGTTATTGAGATAATAGGCTCCCCCTTTCTCTTTTCCTTCCATACTTTATTGGGGTTCTTGATAATGTCTGCTTTTATTTTTGATTCATAGTTTTGATTGATCTATTTTGATTCCATCCTCTGTCTAGAGTTCTTGAATGTATATGGCAGATTACAGTCTTTTTCTCTATGACCAAGCTTGAGGCATACATAAATTCTTACTTTGTCAAGGTATGTTTGAGCTGATGTATAATATTTTATTCCCCTTTTTGAATACAATTTACAATCAAGAAATTTATGTCCAAAATTATTGCATGCATAACAGTAGCCATGGAAATGATTTGTGTACCTGGGGAAAGATTGTCTTTTCCATTTTTTTTCTTGAGGTATTCTTCTCATTTGCGGCATATTTTGCTGGTTGAAGTTGATAGGCCTTGTCTTACATTGTGCTGCAATATGTCTTGGTTTATGAGAAGAAAAACATGTGCTATTTTTCATAGGAGGAAATAATGTCCTCTGACATCTTCCAAATTTATTTACTTCATAATCAAGAGTGTATGAGCCTTTAGCATCTCATTGATTCATCTTCTCATTCTATTATCTTTCATGTTGGTGCTTGTTTTTGTTTGTTTCTCTGCAACTCATCTTCTTGTTGGCTTCTACTTCTGTAGGAATCAGCTGAGATGATTCATTATCCTTTACAACCTTTACAAAGATGATTTTCCTGTTATCTTCTACCTTGGACTTACTGGTTTCTCCTTCATATCCTATCCCAGCATTTATGAGAGGTGGCCTTTGAGAATTTAGCATCTTGTACAACTGTCCAGAGCTTTTCATTTGAGGTGTGTTCATTAATAATTATCTTTGGGCTTTTTCTAATTTCTTTCCTAGGCACACTACTTCTTCTTCCAATTTTTCACATTCCAGACTTTTCTCTCTCATTTGTTGCAGCAGAGTGTCTTCTATTTTCTTTTCTTCTTCAAGGTGTGTCTTCAGGCCAACAATTTCTTTCTTATCTTCATATTCTTTCTCATCACATATTTGCACCAGTGTCTAAGGGTCTTTATTTTCATTTTTCAATATTTCTATTTCGGTCAAGGCTGTGTCAATTTTGATTTTTTCTTCAACTATAATTTATTCATGGTTCTTACTTCCATTCACACTAGCATATACCTCATTTGATTGAACATTTTCCTGTTGACATGAATTTTTCTTCTTCTTAATTTTCTTCTCCTTCTTGACAGTGCAGTCCTTAGTGTCTACTCCATGCATAAAATGCAATCTATCTTAGATTTATTTTTCAGAGGTTAAATCCATTATTAACTCAAGGTCCTTGTTATGAAGACTGTTGAATATCACACATTTCGCCTTGGCATTCCTATGTTGTTCTTGCACCGAGGGAGAGTCTGTGCAGTAACCATCACATACAAGTTTCCATACCTCAGGTTCATAAGCCAATAATCCTATTTTAACCTTATCTCTCCATTCAGGAAAGTTTGTTGTATCTAACACAGGTACATTTTGATAGTCCATGACTCAACCAGATATCCTTCAAGCTATTAGGCTTGCACCAAAGGAACCTACTCTGATACCAATTGTTGAACCCTTAGTTAAACTGAGAGGGGGGGGGGGGGGTGAATTAGTTGAACACATTTATGGCCTCTTAAAAAAATTTCATTAAAACTTATTTACAACTTCATTTCATGTTAAACTTAATATGTGAGTAATCTTAGAATGTGAGCAGCAAGTATTAATATAATGTAACAACAGACTTAATATGAGAGCAACAAGTATTAAGCAGATGAGATAAACCATATTAACACATAAACATTATGCACAGAGACACCAGATATAAGTGGAAACCCATAAAGGGAGAAAACCATATCTTATTATTGTTGTGATGGAAAGGCAAGCTCCAACTCCCTCTCACCACTGATTTTCTGTAGGCTCCAACCCACAGGAGGCTCCTACCTCAATTGTGCAAGCTACAACTTGCAAGGAAGCTCCAAATCCCATCAATTTTCTGCAAGCACCAACCTACATGAGGCTCCAACCTCAGTCAGTTACAACTGACATTTATCAAGCTACAACTTGATGTGGAAGCACCAAATCCCATCTATTTTCTATAGGCTATAACCTACAGGAGGCTCCTACCTCATTCAGCTACAACTGAAATCTATCAAGCTACAAGTTGATAGGGAAGCTCCAACTTCCTTACTCTTTCAAAAGAAAACACTTGTTGATTTACCTTGGATATCAGCTCTGTTATGTTCCTTCTTTTCTGCTGTCCATCAGTCCTCATATTTTCTCTGTATCATCTCTGCATCTTCTTAGATTCTCTATTAGCTCCTCCTTCTTCTCTGCCTCACTGCTTTATTTCTTCATTCTCTAACCTCTCTGCATCATTTCTGCAATCTCTAACCTCTCTATGCATATCTATGAGATATTGTTTATAGAGATTTACTTATGACTGTTAGCATTCCTCAGGGAATTTGAAATGGACAACCATGCCTCTTTGACATTTGCCTTCTCATTTCTTTTACCAGCTCATTCAGAAAAAATATAACAAAATGTATTAATTTCAATATTACAGTGGGATTTTTGTTTTCGTCTGGAGACTTGCCAATGCATCACAAACAATATAAAATCAATTAAAACATTTACATTCACACTTTCAGTTACATATATAAATTTCACTCAGCCCTTTTTCTGGCCTTTGGCTTTGCTGGCTTTGTATTTTTTGCCGCTATTAATTAACTGTTCTGCATACCTCTGCTTATTGCTACTCTATGCACCTGCTGATGAACACCTGTCAAACCTACATTTTCATTCCTGTGCATATTCACCTGTTTACTGCAATTCTAAATTCCTTTGTTGCACATCTCTTCAACTCTGCAATCTCTGTTTACCTCTGTTAGGCCCATATTCTCCAAGCTCACTGTAGTTGTGTATCTGTTGCATATATACCTATTTTACAAGTTTAGCTCCCCAATAACTCTCAAACTCTCAATGTATAAAAAATGCAGCTTCCTCTAATTATCTGTTGGCAAATTAGATCAATGTATGCGGAGGCTTTTCTTTTCACATCTAATGGTCACCAAAACGACATTCCCAGATTTCAAATCTGATTCAATTTAACTCACATTTTGGTAAATATAAAACTATGTGGAAGCTTTCTACAAGTAAAGGTTATAGAACCATATATATCGGGACCCACATATTCCAAAGTCTTCACCCTTAATTTATTTCAAAATGAGATGAACCTTTCTAATACGCTTACCACAGACCCTTTGAGTTACTTTCCTCTCGGAGTTGTATTCATTTCTCAATACACCACCATATCCTTTGTAAAGAAATAAACATAAATCACGTCTCCCGCTACATTTCAATCATACCATTCATATATAAAATATATCACCATCCCAAAATCAAGGTTTTGAAACATTTAATAAGCTTTGGACTTTATTAATACTCCGGCAGATATTAAGGTTCGGTTGGGTCCCATAGCAATCATACTCACATATACAATTTTTATATGGACCCTTTTTGATATTTCATATCCATGATAATATATCAATATATATTGCATCCTCCGTCAGACATTATAACAAAAGCCTTTGGAATTACCCAAGTGATAACAGATATAATTGTTTTCGGGCCCACACCTTATTTCAACATATATTAATATATGTTACGCCCTTTATTCAAAAGTCAAGAGTCATTAAAACTTTTGGTTTTGGATTTATATCCCAACACAAATATATATATGCACTCATATAAACGTTCACTTCATTTCAAACTCTGACCATTCAACATTTAAACCTCAACACAGTCTACATTCGGCCCCACATCATTTTTATTATGTTATATTAACGTTCGACTTGGCTATAAAAGCCAATCTACATGTGGTACTCATGGGCATATAACTTACCTTTCGACCATATATTAAAACTCCAAAATCCATGTAACGACACTTGGGACCACATCAACTATACATACCTTGCCACTAATCTTCGTCCATTGCACGATACAGCGACAGTTGGATTTCCTCCGCTCCAGATCGAATGCTTATAGCACATATCGTGTTTTTCTTTCATCATGGACTTAATGCTCAATTTTTACGCGATATGAGTCGATTTTGAATACCACTCCTGGCTTATATGTCAGACGCTGAAACACATCACGTTTTTTTTGACAAACTTAAATACCACTTTTTGAAGGTGCGAGACCGCTGGTATTCCACCTCCGGTTTTACTGTTCATTTGCTATGGAAATACTCTCAGTTCCGACTGTCAGCTTCGTCAAGGTTCCACTCTTCTACCCTGTTACTGCAATCATACTTTGTTATGCCATAAAACTTCATCGAAATCCATTCCGAAATACTCACATAGGATTATATTAATATCACTAGAATTAAGAGAAACCCTCTCCATGCAGAGACTAAGATTTTGACTTCCTCCACAATATAATAGCTCAGGAACTTAAGGGAATCGAGCCTCCTTCAACCGTGATTACATAAAACTCGACCTCCACCTTTTACACAAAGTATTACAGTTGTTTTCTTTGATTACAAGTTCCAACAGAACTGACTCCTCTTTGAGGAATTCCACTATACATTTTTGGGTAAATGGAATTGCCCAACCTTCAACTCCACACCAGACTACACCATGTATTCAACCACCACATAATTAACATCATTTACTTCAATGATACAAAGCACATCAATTAAATCCCCAATTACAGAGTCTTTCCACACATTCTTCTACAACTACTCATGAATTCAAGTCCATTCATACAGAGTTTACGAGTTCAACATTGACATTGAAACTTTCCAAGATGTACTGGATCTTACTCATTATGAATACAAAACTCAGAGATATGTTACACCGTCCCTCATATAAATTCCCATAGAATTAAAACACCTTCACATAGACTTTAGAACAAATTCCTCATTTATACATATGAGCTCAATTACAAACCTTTCATGCATTCACTCTAAAATCATGATCCTTGACATCGACTATTCCATTTGACTAGAGTACCATCCAAAAACCTATCACAGAGTCTTATTCATACATGCACACACAAACTCATACAATTTCTTATTGAACCTCTTAATTCTCTGCCTTTGCTTCCTCTTCTCGACTGATGCTACTCCTTACTTCTCTTTTTGATGCCTCTGCTACCTGTCATCTACTTTGCCTTATTTCTGGTTCAGATGCTGCTCCTTTGCCATCTCCTTTGACATCAATGAAAACATTTCCAACACCATTCACCTTTTTCCTTATATATATGAAGATTCTAAAGTATTGCATACCCTTTCGACTTCTAAGACCTGTCGTCCCGTTGATTTCTGGAAGTTTTGTTCGAGTCCCTCGATAGCTGGTCATGTCATTGATCGGGATTCATCTCCGGTCAATTCCACTCTCTCTGAAAGTCAGTCTCTTGAGTCCATTTCTAACCAATAATTGGTTGAGGAAAAGGTAGAATTGATTCCATCTATATTTCATCAAGTCTTTTTCATCGAGAGTGGGTCTCATCCTAGTCAAGTTCTTTTTGTTTCCTCTGATTCCACAAGATCGGAGGGTGATCCTCCCATGTCCATGATCTAGGAGGTTGATCCTCCGATTCCTGCCATCATGGTTCCATAAATTGATCCTCTTGCTCTCGTTCTCGAATTCCATGAGGATGGTATTTCCGCTCCCGTAACACAAGGGGATAATCCTCCTATTTATATGGTCCACCCTCCATGTAGTTTGGTGGCTTCCTTTGATTGGAGTCGATTCACGGGATTATTGTCTTCCTTCTTACATGCCCTTTAAGATCATTGTACAAGCCTGCAATATGGTCATCCCAGGAATGATTATAGATGAAGGCATCTTGGCTAGTATTTTATCCTCAACTACATGGAAATATTTGGGTTCTCCATAGCTTGTGCTGGTTACTCAGAATCTGTTGGATTTTAACAGAGGAACAAGTCAACCATTATGGATCCTTCCGAAGTTTCCTATTACTTTTAGAGGGAAAACTGTCTATATAGATGTGATGGTGGTACAAGTCCCCTTTTATTTTAATTTACTCCTGGGGTGCGACTATGCATATGCCATGGGCGCATTTGTCTCTTCTATATTTCGTGTGATATGTTTTCCACATGGAGGTCGAATCATGACCATTGATCATCTTTCATTATTTTGTTCTGATGTGACATTTGGTACACCATCATCCCTTCCAGGTCCTCACCTACCAGTGATGTCTTCCCTACCACATGTAAATTATGTGGCCACTTGTTCCGTGTCTGCATCCAATGATAATCCAGTCAGTGAGGTAGTGCACAATATACTAGGGTCATTGGTCCTATTTTCTGAGATGTTGTTCTCCCATCAGATGATAACCTCTTGGAAGCCATGACTCTTTGCATGTCTTGATCAAGTCATCAGAGCATATTTCATTTCCTTTTGTCAAGATCACTAAAAAATGAAACAAGCTCTACACAGCATAGTTTGTTTTCTTGTGTCAAGATCCTTAAAAAATGAAAAAAAACTTTTTGAAGCATAGTTCATTTTCTTGTTTCAAGCTCCTTGAAAAATGAAACAAGCTCTTCTGAGGATAATTTTTTTGCTATGTCAACCTCGTTAAAAAATTAATTAGCTCATGAGGATAGTTATTTTACTGTGTTAACCTCGTTAAAAAATAAAACATGTTTTCTTTTCAATTTGAGTCTTTGATAAGATCTCGTAAGGTCCCAGTCGATTCTTTCCCTGATCTCGTAATTCAAGCTTCATTCCATCCACCTGCTTGTAACTAGCAGTCTACTCTAGTGAATGCCATGAATCTGGGTGGCATGTACCTCTAATTGAGTCATCATGCTTGCGACATGTGAACTTATTGTAACCATAGTTTGTTTTCATTTCAAGCTTGTGTGAAAATGAAACCAGTTTCAAGCATAGTTTGTTAAAGTTTGAAGCTTTTGTAAAAATGAAACCAAATTCAAGAAGAGTTTCATGATTTCAATATTGTGTAAAAAAGAAACCATTATTATTTTACCTCTCGTCATTTCCATTTTATCAACCGGTTTTGCCAGATGAACCTTTGTTTTCTCATTCAATAATCACCATCTGCTTAGTCTCTCATATGCCTCCACTTGATTGTTTTACCCATTCATGAGGAACTGTTGCAATGAGTGGTCTTGTTAGCCAGCCTCTTGACCTTTACTTGTTCTGAGAAGTTCCACCATCACTAGGACTAGTTTCTACCTTTAATGCCACTCGTTCCTCCAGGACGAGTCAAGTTGAAGCTCTTTTCTGACTCTAAAAAATTGAAAATATTGTTGAGACTCTTGTCGTTTTGAACTCGTTAAAGGCTAGTAAACATTATCTGCCCAGTATATGTTTACCCCTTTTTCATGCTGAGACATATTATTTACAAAAAAGGAATACCTTAGCCTATCACAGCTAAGAGGTTCTCTCAGCTATGGTTTTATACATTTTCGTATCTGTGAGACTACCTAAGAAAAGGGATCTGTTGGAGTTTCCCTTTTCGCTTATTTTCAAACTCTCTAAACATGAAAATACATTGATTTCTTCTTTTGACAGACTCATTAAAACCTAATGAATCATCACAATGAAATTACCATGTTCCTCCTTCCTAGGGCTCATTAAATGTAATAGGATGGATTTATCCGAAGGAAAAACTTATATAACAAGCATATGTTATCCCCTTCAAGCTTGTTTCAAAAAATAATTGGGGTACTTGCCAAAAATGGTGGGGGAAGATGGAACTATTCCTCAGTAGTGTTGGCATTATGTCACTCTTGAACATGACACTTTTCTGCAATTTATGTCAGGTTGGGGATATCCCATTTCATCATTTTTTCCTCCATGGGTTTGGGTTATCTGTTTTGACCTCTCATCTACTCCTTGCCACGTCATCATGACATCACATCCCTTGATGTCAAATACAACCAAATTCTAGAGTCACATTGCCAATATGTTCAAGAGAAGTTTTCTTCTGCAGTTATCAACCTCTGAACCTCTATTTAGTCCTGATTCACTATCATCTTATTCCTCTGTCTCATGTCAATGATGTGGGAAACATTATGGCCTTCCTTCGAGCAGGTCACTTCTTGTTGACTTTAGCTCATTATCCAGGAAGCTAATTTAGAGACTCCCTTCTGGTACCTTGGAGCTTGCATGCCTCAATGGCAAGTTATTCGCATTCGATGATAGGTCCTCATCATTTCCCTTCGATCGAATCATTTCATGGGTGTTCGACTCCAACTCACTGTTCATATTCTGTCGATTGTACTAATTGTACCTTGAGAGCCATTTTCATTATTGGTCACTTTTCTAGTGCATGTTAACAACTTTCATCATTGGTCGGTAATCAAGTGACTTTCTAGCATGTTTTATTTCAGCTCACTCATTTGTGTGCTTGAATTTGTACTTGTTCAGGTTGAGATGGAGCGCAAGACCTTAGAGTTTGTTTGATAAAATCTAGTTTGAGAGACTATTTGGTTTATCACGACTATATGCATGACTCTTCTGATTATATGGTTGCGACCATACCTGAGTATTTTTTCATGATCCTCCTTACTGGATGGCTACTCCTATACCTCAGACCTTATTTTTATATGTACTCTATTATGGATGACTACGCCCATGCCATATATTCATGTAACAAAGATATAATTTGTACTTGTTCTTGTAGGTCTTTTGACGAAGACGTTTGGTTTTGGCATGTTCTCATAAAGCATCTCACCCCTCCCTCTCTCTCAAACTTCATGCTTTAGGGGGCATTTGTTACACAATATTTTTTCACCATCCCTGCAATCCCAGTCCCGAACATTGGAGGACCATTTCAGTGACTTATGTGTATTTTCATACCTTGCTAAAAGTGTCTTGTCACTCCTTGGCATGTTAAGAACATTTCCTTTATTGGTCACTCCTTAAGCAGACTCTCAAAAAAATGTGTTTCTGGGCCAGCACTAGTAGGTAGTTATGGCCTCGGGCCCATAGAGAAATTAACATTGGACCTCACACTCATTGGCACTCTATCTTATTGTCTCACCCATGCCAAGATATTTTGGAATGTTTTTTAAAATAGAAGTGAAGTTTCCATTCTTAACTACTTCATGAGCAGAGTCATTATGGTTTTTTCAACTAAATAACATCAAAATCCTCCCTTTGGATTCTTGTTTCTTACATTTGTGTAACTCCCTAAAGGGATAAGGCCTCTCTTCCACCTAATGAGGGATCCCAAAACACCTCCTCCTCTCACATAAATAATTCATTCTCACATGGTTTCAGCTAGATGAACAATCCTTACTATAGCCGATGTGAAGAATAAGGCATAGAGGAATCCATTATCGAGAGAGAGTTTAGGCCCGTTGCCTCATCAAGTATGATCCTTGACAAATTCTTGAGACGCACTTGACTGAACCCTTCGAAGGAGGATGCAATGTAAAGGAATTAAGGATTTTTTTGTTCGAATTTTGTATTCGATCATATGTACAATGTTTGATTCTCCTTGACCAATTGAATAGCTGTAAATGAAAGTATTTTTTTGTATGTTGTCACTGTTCACTTGATCCTTGTGTAAGCACATATAAATTATCACTGAAAGACCAGGATGTGTGAAGACACATATTAGAGGATCGCTGCTGCAAGTTACAACAAAAGAGTTGGACCAAGGTAGGTCATCTATCCAAAGTCATTTTCATTTATAAGCTATGAGTCTGAAAGTCCATCATGTTCCCTTGTTGCTAGACCCACTTCAGGGCTAGAGGGATTGCCTTCATCCACAGAAGGGATTTACCTGCTCAGCAGCCTCCTAAAAAAATTATAAAATAATAGTGGAAATAATAAAATAATATTTTATTACATCATCAAATTTTGGAGGGAAAAAAGAAAAAGACTACTTTTTCAAATCATATTTTCAACTGATTTCCCAAATTTTTTACTCAAATTTTGAGCAAGAGTACTCATTCAATGAAAAATTTAATTCCTCGTCCAAGGAGTACCCATGTTTCATAATTTTGATAGATCCTACTATACGATAAATGAGAAATACATGAAAAACATGATTGCAATCATGTTTTTTCATGTGTTTCTCATTTTTTGTGTAGTAGAGTCCTTCAGAAGTATTCAACATGGGTACTCCTTGGATGAGGAATTAATTTTTTCATCCAATGAGTCCTCCCAATCGAAATTTGAGTAAAAAAATTGGGAGATAAGTTTAAAATAGGAGTTGAAAAAGTATTTTTATTATTTTATTATATTTTAACCTTTTTACCCTTTTACTTAAAAAATGGTGAATCATCCCCGATGGTTGAAATAATCATCTTGAATCCTTCTTATAAAGTTTATTTTGGTAGTACATTTTTCTTAAGAAGCCCATTTTAGACCTCAAAATTCCCCTAATGTATCCTCAGTAGCTTATGTGGCCACAATCTAAAAAGATCGCCCCCAATACAAGTGAATGGGGAAATTTTCCTAACAATATGATTTTATCCTTGGAGGATAGATTAGGAGGTAAATTCTAAGAAGCCAAGTAGTTTTCTATATTAGCAAACCAAGGAGGAACCATCAAGATGGAAAAGATGTGTTCATCTTCGATTTGATCATCTACCATTTCTTCCTTTTTTGCAGGCAAGGTTGGTTTTGACAAGAAATCTGCAACCACATTCTCTTTCCATAGTTTTTTAATAATACTAAAATAAAATTGATGTAATAATAAAAAACATCTAATTATCTTAGCATTGACTCAGTTTTATTCATTAAATCCTTAACGGTTGCATGATAAGTGTGATGAAAAGTTTGATAACTAGTCATGTAATGCCTAAACTTATTCAAAGAATGTACCACAACCAAGAGTTAATTTTTAGTGAATATATAATTAACTCAACCTTAGAAAGGTTCCTAGTCATGCAATAGATAGCATAAAGAATTTTTTCTTCCACTTGTTCTAAGGAAACCCCTACAAGTTTATTTGATGTAACTTTGTGTACATGGAGAGGTAATGCCCAATTGCGACCTCTAAGCATGGATGTAGTGGTCAAATTTTCTTTTAGCACTTTGTAGGCTTCTTGATGGTTTTTTGTCCAACATAAGTATGAATCCTTAGCCAATAGTCCAAAAAAAGGTGAAGATATTTTAATTAACTCTTTAATGAACGTTATATAATATCCAACTAATCTAAGGAAGTTGTAGACATCTCTTTTTTAAACGAATAGGGACCCTTTTAATGGTGTGAATTTTGTTTGGGTCAACCTGTATCCCTTCCTTGGATATGGAATGACCAAGGATATTCCCTGAATTCATCAAAAATTCACATCAGTGAAAAAAACATTTCAATGCATTTCTCGAAGACTTTAAATATATTAGAAAGATATTCTTGGAAGTCACATCTATAACGAGTTAATTCATCCATGTATATATCAATAGTGCCATGAACAAGTTCAAAAAATATACTTAGAACAACCCTCTTTAAGGTAGCATGGGCATTGCACAGACTGAATGGAGGAAACCTATAGGAAATGGTACCTAAAGAACAAGTGAATTTGGTCTTATCTTAGTCCTTAGGGTTGATCTATATTTGGTTGAACCAACTAAATCCATCCAGGAAGGAGAAGAATTTCTTCCCTGCAAGGCCATCTAGCATTTCGTAAATGAAGGGAAAAGGGTAATGGTCCTTCTTTGTAGCCTTGTTAAGTTCTCGGTAGTTAAAATATATCCTCCACTTCCCATTTTTCTTGGGGAATAAAACGAGAGGGGATACCCACTCACTATCTGAAATGGGGTTTTCTAAACACTACATCCAATATATTTTGTAATTCCTCTTTCATAATTTCATTAATATTTGGGTTCATCTTTATCTGGGGTTGGCACAAAGTATTTCATCCCTCTTTTATGTAGATATAATGAGTAGAAACTGAGGTATGAACACCCTTCGTCTCCTTATAATGCCAGGAAAAAGCATCTAGGTTTTTCCTCAACACACTCCAAATTTTTTTTCTTCTTGATTGGATGAAAGAGAGGGGTTGATAATTACATTTATGGATGGGCCAATCTCCACAACCTTGACATGTTTTAGGTTGGATTGAATAGATCAAAAATCAGTCCAAGGGTTAATCTCAAGTTCTTTAATCACGTCATCAATTGGCATGGAAGTGGGGGGCTAATTTTCTAAGAAATGTTCGATAATATCATCTTCATCAAGTACCCCCCCCATAATGGTATCTAGAGTGTAGACTGGGTAGAGGGATGTTGGATAAAATTCTCCTTCTTCCTCATTGTCTAACCACAATGGAAAATCATGTTCAATATAAGGTTGAGAACAAGGATACAACACAAGATGTTTTGATAGGTTCCCATTATTAAGGGTCATGTTCCCATGCATGAAACTAATATATGTATCAGGAGTGGCCAACGAAGGCCTTCCTAGGAGGGGAGGATGACCATTAAATTTGGTTGTAGGTTGTAGGACCAATAGATTAGTGGGGTACTCCCAGGAGTGAATGGAGACCATGACTCCCTCATGAGCTAATATGGATCTGTCTACAAGATGAAACACTGTAATGGTATTCCTTAAGGGCCCATAGAGGTTGAGCTTCAACATGGTTTCCCTGATCATCACATTTAATGCAACCTTAAGGTCAATAAATTTGTTAGGGACCATAATTCCATCAATGTGTGCATCCACTACTGGGCTACAAGGATCCAAGTACTTTTTGGAGATTACTCTTCCAAGCATAAGATCAGATAGTTGTCCTACAACATTGATAGTGGGGCTATCTCTTCTTCTTCTCCCAGGCATTTCTAAACATTCTTCCTTAATAATATTGTTGTAAATGGGAATATATTTGATGGCATGAATAAGGGGTATCTTGACACACAAGTTCTTCAACTATCCAAAAAATTCATCCTCTTCTCGGGTGTGTTATTTAGGGTGTACCGACCTTTTGGCATAAGTAGGTAAATTGGATTGAGGGGCACTCTCTTTCTTCTCTTATTCAATATTTTTGGGTGGATATGGTGGTTGATTATATGGGAGCACCTGCCCAGACCAAAGGTTGATCTCTTGGATTTCCACAACATAAGCAGGATAGGATGTCTCCCCATTATAAACCGATTGTGCCTACTTATTTTTTGGGTTTGGATTGGGTTTATTAGGAATTTGATTTTTTTTATGTGGGGTACAGAAAGGTAGTTGTGGTTGAGGTTGAGGTGGACGAATTAGAGCAAGAGGTTGGGTTGTCTGAGGCCTCCACCCTTGTGAGGGGTTTCACAATTGGGAAGATTGGGGTGGATATGGATGGAAATGAGGGTGAATAGGCTGAGAAGGATATTCAGGAGTATAAGGGCAAGGAGGATGTGTGTTCCATGATGGATGAGTGGAAGGGTACCAAGTATAGAAAGGAACATTCTCACTTTGATTGTAATGAGGATAGTGTGCTCCTTGCAAGCCCTGTCGATATGGATGAGGGCCTTGAGGACTTATTTGGTTAATGAAATAGAGCTGCTATGAACCACCTTATGCCCCTTTTTATACAACCTTTAGGACTGGTAGAAAGGATAATTTTTCTATTTCATGGTTATATTGACAAAAAGAGAACAATTCTATGACATTCAGCGGACACTCATTCCTAAGGTGTCCCTTAGTAGATATATGTAAAAAGATAACTAGTTCCCTTTATGCTTGCTCTTGCTTCCTTTTAATTTGCATAATATTCATTTGAAGGGAAAAGGTATCCAACATTTCACTCCTACAGTCCTCCAACATAGTTTCTATCTCATGTTTGACGGTTGTTGTAGAGGGAGATGAACTCACCAAGCCCTGGCTAGACCTACCATTTTTTTAGCAATCCTAGAGTCATTCTTGAATATGGTTTTGATGTCATCATAAGGAAATTGGTAAATATATCCTCCCAATAGAATGTTAAGGGTTTCTATTACATCCTCCCTGATCCCTTGGAGAAGAACTAGCTTGAATGACTCAGGATCAAGGGTAAAGTTAGCCCTCCTACAATTGAGTTGGTATCTTTCCTCATAGTCCTCTAAGGATTCATCAGGTCCAAGGATCATCCTAAATATGTCCTCGTTTGTTTATTTGGACCTAAAATGATCCCTATATTCTTCATTAAAGGCTTGTTACATTTGGGCCTGGGTGGTGAATCGCGATGTTTCCTCTAGGTAAACTCAAAAACCAGTGCAAGGTTGAGTCTTTGAACATATATGGAAACAACTTTAAATTTTGTTCATCATAGGCATAGTAATAGGCCCTATAGACAACGATAAACACAAACATAAAGGTGTCAGTATCCTCATAGGTTAATCCATTGAAATGTGGGAGAGAATAAATGCTTATATTCTTCAGTATGTCATCTCCATTGGTTTCTCTGAGGGAAAATATCATTGTGCATGTTCCCAACCATGTTTTGGGTAGGCTAGATAGGTTCTTCTTTCCCTATGGGTTCCTCAAAAATTCTAGGTTACTCACCGAGAGCGTCTTATAAATCCCATGTAGTCAGAGAGGAAAGTTCACAATGACCTAAGAAGAATGAATGTTGAGTTCCTAAGCGGGTGGGGGTTTTTGGTAATAATTTCCCTTGACTATCCCTACTCCTAGGAGGCATGACTGAACTAGATTTTGTTTTTTGAATTTCCTCTTTTTCTTCTCTTTTTTGAAACTTTCAAATAAATAAGACTAATGTAAAATAGGAAAAACAAGTAACTCCTAAGTATAAACACCTACTTAGATGCCTCCTCGGTAATGGTGCAAAAAAGTGACGAGCCCTGGTATTGCACCAAGGATTCTGTAACTCCCATGGCTTCTCCACTTAAATTATCAACCCGAGGTTCATAAAAACTTACAGGTGACAACGTTGTATTCACGACACGTTAGGTTCTACTCATGTCAACCTTAGTCATTATATCAAAGCAAGGTATTCATAAACCAATCCTTCAACTAACTACAAAGATAATTTCTTATGAAATCATATCGTGATTGCAAGGAGATGAACATGATTCTAACTACAGGAATGAAAATTTCATTCATTAAATGTAAATTCTAATTGAAATTACATGAAAGGAAGAGGTTAGTATAGTTGCAGAAGTAAACCATGCTACATATATTTGCACACTTAATCAAATTAATATCCTATTTGCATCAATCATTTATATATTTGAAACTTGACTAAAAATGAGGTATTAAATCTTCATCATAACTATGAAAAAAATGATAATTCTAATTATACTTGTTGTCTTATGTTTACAGTGAAGAAAGGATGGGGTTGGATTCATCTTAGAGTTTTTCATAGTTATGAAATCGTAGCTTAGGGGAATTTATTCAACCTCATAATACAAGGGTCAAAATCTTGAGTGAACCTAGTTGAAGAAAGCAACAATACAAGACTACTACATGAGGTGTTATAAGAGACCCTATTTTGCTACAAGAGAGGGTCCGAGAGATTTTTGAGGAAATTATTGGTATATTTAAGGTGAAGGAAGGTGGATGAAGGTATATGAAGTTGAATGAAGGGTGTGAGATCCCCTTAACCAAGCTTAGTACCCCTCGAAGGATTATCTTGCACCAAATTCATGGCCATGGTGTCCTTCATTTTACCTGGAAGAGTGATGTCAGTGGTACAATTTGGAAGAAATGTGAAGTGTTCAAGAGATACATGGATTTTTTTGGGTGGATGTGAAAGAGTGTGCCCACATCTACAAGTCAACAATAAATCCTTCATACCAATCAATCACATGCATCAAATGATCAATATTTAAAAAAAAAATTTAACATGGAAAATATGAGTTGAATTTTATTAAAATCTACTATACCTTACAACACAACTCTAATTTCCAAACCAATGCTACTAAATTCTAAGTTGGAGAAACCAAACATGTAGAAGGATTACAATCTAACATGTAACAATTTCCAAGAAATCATAAACACATGATTTTGGGTTGTTGTTTGCTAGGTCACTATAATAATAGTGTATACCCTTATTGTTATTTTTGTACCCATGTAGTCCCCATATTGTGATTATTGTGCCCCATAGAAGCCCAATATTGTTATTTTCGTTCCCTTACATTGTTATTTTTATGTCGGCTAGGATTATATTATGACCCCTTGGACTCCTATATATAGAAAGGATGTTTTATCATTTGAATCATTCAAGAATTATTCATTTATGTAATGTAAATGAGCTTTCCCCCTAGAAGAGGTTTATTTCTAAGTTGTTGAGCTATATTTTATTCTATTTTGTGAGTTGGTTTCATAACATTTTGAACCAAAGCTTTGGATTCTAGGGTTTCACTGCTCCAAATAGGTCATGTTGGTATTTTCAACATAAATTTTTTTCTACTAAGTTTAAAAATGTTAAAAAAAAATCCCATTTGACGTGAAATCTGAAGGAAATTAGTTCAGAAATTGAAGATCTTGGTTTGCTATATTTTCGGAGATATGAGTTGAGAAAGTTAGGGTTTTTGTAGTCTCTGAAATTTCATCTCAAACAGGCGACCAAGGGAAAATCATCATAACTTTTGTTTCAGACATCGGATTTAAATTATGAAAAAACTTGGCACAAGTGCATAGATTGTAGTTTGTTTTTTATTGATTTAAAATGACATGTTGCATGCCATACAAGTTCACTCTAATGAGCTAGTCCATAATTAGGTCATTGTGGGAGATAGTGCATAATATTAGCTTTAAAAATAAAAATTAAGTCTAAGTTCTATCATTAGAAAGAAGACTTAAAGGGATACTACAGGACTGAAGATCAAATCTCAGGGATCCAAAATTATAGAGATACATCAGTTTCAATATCGAGCGCCTCCAAAGAAAAACAAAGGTGTGTATTTTTTTTAAATTGCATAAGTCTTGCTTGAAAAATGAGTTTGAAGTGATTCTAAGGGAATATTGAAGTATATATATCAGTATTGGGTTCTAAAATACTCCCCAAAAATAATTCTACATCCATTAAGTCCTCATAGGGTTCTACTATGACCCATGAAGAGGAAGAAGTGCAACATGATATATCAAAATTACAAACCCAAGTGCAACAAATTTCTTTCTAGCAAGGAATAAAAAAAAATTGAATGGAGGCTAAGATGGATGGTTTGAATAAATACATGGATGGATTGAAGAAATGAAAGGAACCTAATATGGATGGTTTGAATAATTTCGTGGAAGCAAAGGTCAATGGTATAAAAGAAAAACTAAAAGCAGACATGGAAAATTTGAAGGAAGGTTTGACAAAGCTGCAACAAGAAATGATTCCTAATGGGGAAATGGTAGTAGATGAAAGTCATACTGAAAACAAAATAATTTTTTATCATGATTTCATAGACTCTAATGTTGGATTTAAGACCCACGATATTCCAAAGATTGATATGAGGAATTTTGATGGTAAGGATCCCTTAACATGGATACTACAGCTGGAGAAATATTTTTATCTCCATAATGTGAAAAACATAGAAAAGGTAGGCATTGCAAATATATATTTAGAAAAAAATATATTTGTATTGTATTAATGGATTTTCTTTTGTAAAACAATTTTCACTTGGTCAATTTTTACATAGGAAATAATAGCACATTATGAGGATACAAAGAGAAACACCTTTTTTAGCCAATTGATAAATTTCAAACAAAAGGGTTCAATGGTGGAGCACTTTGAGGACTTAAAAAGATTGAATATAAGGGTAACTGATATTCTAGAGGAACACAGGGTTGATGTCTTCATAAGGAATTTAAGGGATAACATCGAATATGAGGTTCACCTTCGGGAACCTCATTCATTGGAGAAGGCATTTAGGTTGGCAAGAAAAAATGAAAGAAACATTATGGTGACAAGGAAGCCTACCACTCACAAATATAAAGATGGAAGTGTTGCTACTCCTATACTTCCACAAACTACAAGGTTGACACAACAACAATTAGAAGAAAAAATAGCAAAAGGGCTTTGCTACAATTGTGATATAAAATACACTAAAGGTCATAGTTGTGCTGAGAAGAAATTATTTTACATAGACTGTGAAGAGGAGGAAGAAAGGAACAAGATACTTCAAAAGAAGAGGATATACACTAGGAACCAACCGTAGAAGAAGAAAAAATGAATCTTACCATATCCTGTAATGCATTGGTAGGAATTGCCACTCCTCAAACTCTCAATATAGAAGGATATATCAAGAAGAAAAATTTAATAGTGTTGATTGATTCAGGTAGTACCCATAATTTTATTCATTGTAAGGTAGCCAAGGAATTGAATTATACCCAACACCAGAGTGTGAAGTGATGGTTACAAACGGAAGAACTATAAATTGCTCTGAAATGTGCCATAATATTAAACTAACCATGGAGTAATATGAATTGAATACTCCAATTCTATCCATCCTAATGGGTGGTACTAATGTTGTACTAGGAGTACAACGGTTACAATCTTTTGGGATGATAGATTTTAATTTTCAAGAACTTTTCTCGAACTTTTTTTTGGGAGGAAAGGAAGTTGAATTACGAGGTATCACAGGGAAGTTGGGAAACATAATCAGCTCTAATGTCATGAAAAATCTTCTAAAGAAAGAGAAACGAGGCGTAATTGAACAATTATGCTCACTATAGGTTCAAACATCAAAATAATGTATTTATCCAGATCTCCAAAAAGTCTGGACTTATTCCAAGGTATTTGTTACTCCCAAAGGAATTCCACTTATTCATGATCATGATTATGCTATTCATTTAAAACCAAGAAGTGTTCCTCCAAACATCAAGCCTTACATATATCCTTATGCTCAAAAGAGTGAGACTGAACATATGGTTACATAAATGATAGAGGTTGGTATAATTCAACTTAGTCAAAGTTATTTCTCTACTCTAGTAGTATTGGTGCACAGGAAGTATGGTGTATGTGTCTAAATGATAGGGAGATAAAAAATCTCACTATTAAATATAATTTCCCATACCCATCGTTGATGAATTATTTAATGAATTACATGGAGAAATTTACTTCACCAAGCTTGATTTTCGTTCTGGATATCATCAAATTAGAATGAAGACTCAAAAAATTCTGAAAACAACATTCAGAACTCATAAGGGTGTTGATGAATTTTTGGTCATGCCTTTTGGCCTTACTAATGATCCTTCCACGTTTCAAGGTTTGATGAATTCCATTTTCAAACCCTTTGAAAATTTATGTTAGTATTTTTTGATGATATACTAATCTACAACAAATATTGGAAGGATAATGTTCAACATGTTGATATGGTGCTCAAAATATTGTAGGAGAAATAATTATATGGAAAAACCTCAAAATGTTTCTCTGGAGTATATAAGGTTGAATATTTGGTTCATATTGTATCTCATGAGGGTGTTAAGGTAGACCGTAACAAAATTAAATCCATTAAGGAATGGAAAATCCCTACAACCATAAAACATCTTTGAGGATTTCTGGGGCTAGCATGGTATTATCATAAGTTTTTAGAGAATTATGGGAAAATATCAACACCTTTAACATCATTACTGAAGAAAGATGCATTTTTTTGGACTCTACAAGAAACTAGTTCCTTTTAACATCTTAAAGAGGCAATGTGCCAATGACCAGTCTTAGCTACACCAAACTTCACAAAAACCTTTATTGTGGAATGTGATTCCTCAGGAAATGGAATTGGTGTTTTTTTAATGAAAGAAGGAAGACCCGTTTCTTTTGAAAGTTATACAATCAAAGGAAAGTATTTATTGAAACCTATTTATGAGAAGGAAATGTTGGAAATACTACATGCACTAAAGCAATGGCGACCTTACCTAATGGTAAGACACTTCAAGGTAAAAAAATATCATGATAGTCTTAAATACTTTTTGGAACAAATATCATCTTCATAAGAGCAGCAAAAATGGGTCACAAAGATGTTGGGTTATGACTTTGAAATCATCTACAAAAAGGGGAAGCAAAATGTTGTTGCACATGTACTCTCAAGAAAGGATGAGGATGTGGAAGCATTTCTTTGTGCCATTTCTATTATCCACCCCGAGTGGATAACTGCAGCAAGGGATGAATGGAAGAATGATGAAGAGGTGTGGACACTCATTCAAAAGTTGCAGCAAGATCCCAGTACATCTAAAACATTTATTTGGAAAAATGATTCATTATCGTACAAAGATCACTTATATCTTTGTAATAATTCCAAAATCAAACAAAATATTGTTTTGGAATTGCACACCTATCCCTTAGGAGGGAAATTAGGATTTTAAAAACTTACCACACAGTTAAGAAGGATTCTTTTGGGATGGCCTTAACTATGATATTCAAAAGTTTGTGGTAGATTGTTTAGTTTGCCAACAAAATAAAGTTGAGACAATTAAGTCCCCATTTTTGTTACAACCTTTATCCATTCCAAGTCAACATTGGGAGGAGGTTTCAATCAATTTTATCATAGGTTTACCCAAGTCCGAAGGAAATAATGTCATCATGGTGGTAGTTGATAAACTTACCAAGTATGCACACCTTTGTGCATTATCTCATCCATTTAAATCCAGTACAATTGCTACTACATTTATGGAAACAATTCAAAAGGTACATGGAAACCCAATGATTATTGTAAGCGACATAGATCCCATTTTTATTGGAAAGTTTTGGATGGAAGAATATATTTTTTACTTTGTATATGATTAAAAAACATAGTGGGTCAAGTGGTTACCTCTGGCTGAATTGTGGTATAACACTTCCTTCCATACTGCAGCAAAAATTACACCATTTATGGCACTTTATGGATATCATCCACTGATAAATATTTTCAAATATTGTATATGAGAATAATGTACATATCCAAAAGCCCTAATATTTATATACTACATATATTCTATCCATCTTGAAGAATTTTATAGATCATTGATAAAAAATGACAAGTCCCCCCAAGAATACATAAACAAAATAACATCATTAACTATCAAAAACAAGGAAGTTATCAACAAAAAATCATTAATGGAGCAAAACTATTTCCTATGCTAAAGTAAATCACAACCTTTGGTGAAATTCTAAGGAGTATGTACCTCAAAATTTTAAGGCACAAAATGAACTATTATGAAGACATAAATTGGCTCTAATAAAGGAAGTTGAATATCTAAAAGAGGAGAATAAGAAACTAAGAGAAAATAATCAACAACTCCATCAAATGAAGCAAGAGCTCAAGGAAAGAAACAAAATTCTAAGGAATAAACTATTTTAGCATTATTATGGTCACATCATCAATAAAAATATATAAATTGCATGCCACATCATCAAAGAACCTATCGGTAATATAAAAATTCAAGCTAGAAGGAGAATGTTCAGAAAATGCTTACAATGCTCAAGTCATTTCATTTTCTTTTAGAATTAAAAGTGTGGCAATAAATAACTTCTTGTAATATTTCATTATCACAAAATTTTGTTGGTTTGAAACCCCAAAATATTTTTCTTGATTTAATAAATTCCATAAAAACTTCATTGTAGCCAATAAAGCCCTACCTTGAAAAACCAAATATTAGTATATACACTTTACCTATTTCCCAAAATTAGAATATCCTATATTTTTATGTAATTATCTCATTCCTACTATATTATACCTTACAATTCTATATGACCATCTTATGTTGTTATATGTCATTTTCCACTTCATCACACAACATATCTTCTCTCTCCTCTTCTTATTGGTTCATACAACTCAGAAGTGTAAGATTTCTCTCACATGTGAAGAAGACATCTCGTTGTTTATGACTAGCCCGAATTATAGGGTTGTTGCAAGACATTGACCAATGTTGGCTTGGGAATATTTGGCATATTTTGACTTAATTCTTGTGTGTATTAATTATGGTCTAGCATGCCACATCTATGGGTACAAATTCAAGGCAATCTGTGCACTTTGACCGCAGGCTCATCCTCTATGCTCACTAGGTTTGACTACTCCAAGTTGGACTATTTTGGGATCATTTTATTTCAACTAAGAAGGCCGCATAAATTGCTACAGGAATGACCTCCTCTGAAGACCATTTTATTCTTTTCCTATCTCTGGTTAGGGCACACTTTGACAATAGTTCATTGTTGTTGACTTGAACATATTTTCACATATTTGACTACAATTGACTTTCTATCTCTTCATTTTCTCTAGTTTGGATAATTCTTTCGCTTATTTGGATATTGGATATTTAAAGTTTTACTTTGACTCTTGGATGGTGTACTCTCTCCATATTTCAAGACAATCTAATAGAACAATATTTGCAAGGGTTTTCCCTCTAGTGAGATTTTCCCCTCGTCATTGACCAAATATTGTGTCTCTTGTCTCTTGGCTATCTGTCATTGTGAATTTTTAAATTTTTCTATCTACTATTGTTGTAATGTCATTGAATAATTAAATAAGTGAAAATTTTAAATTAAACATTATTGGATTTTGCTGAAGTAATAGTTGCAACAATGAAAAAATTGACGAATAATTAATACGCCCCAAACAAAATGCACACATGCTCATCATTAATAACCCACCCTTTAACAACCTCCGTAATACCATATTCACGCTAAAATCATCTTCTAGTTGTGTTCTCCTAATAATTCCCATTGCGAAGTTGTCTAGCGTTATCAACCCCATCTGGCATAAGGGAAAACTATGGGATAAAGGAAAAATATGTCGACTACTAAACAATCAACATTAACCAACAAACATTACATACTTTCTTTAATGATGTTAGGTTATTTATAAGTTCTTTATGTTTACACTGCGGACAAAAATAAAATTACATATAAGGTTCTCCCGCATAACTCACATTACCCAATTTGAAAATATATTTTACGTTTAGACCTTCATAGTATAAATGGTAACAAGATTATGATTTAGATGCATAAAATAGGAATTGATGCATCTAAAGTTTAAAATGTAAGAAATAATCCCCTCAACCATCGCCATTTGGATTCCTATCTGATGAAAGATAAAGCTCAGAGCCTCATTTGGAAGCAAGGTAAAATTTCCTAAAGCCACCAGCATGACGATGATATTCCTTTCCACATATCTACCAATTTTGTAAAAAAGAGGTGTATTGTTTCTCCCCATATTTCTCTGGTAACAAAATGGCATATCTTCAAGAGAACGAGCACTCTTAAGAAAACAAGGCATCATATCAATTTATGTGTCGTCAAATTTGTTTAATTTTTTATCAGTGTTATCTATAGATATCTGTATGAGTGTTATATGTATCAATGTTATTTTGTACGAGTGTTAACGGTAGGACAACTCTTCACAAAGTTATCTGTAGCAGTGTTTCATATTTCCAAGGTTTCCTCAATGAAACTTTTCGGGTTATCTAAAACCTATTTTGGGTCTTTTTAGTGAGAACTTATGCAATGATATTGTATGTAATTGTAATTTTTTTAATAGATATTCAATGTTGGGACCTAGTTACAGTTTGTAAAAAAGGGAAGATTTGGTTTATGGCTACCATGCGAGTTAAATAATGAACATGATTATAACAATATTGATAGACACTGACTTTCTTTATATTTATAATATGTTTAAGTTAATTACCCTAACTTTGGCCGTGACATTTCTTGTGTTGTACAGTAATTAATAATTATTGTTTCATTTTAAAGTCTAATACAACGACATCAATTTATTCATATGGTTTCATATATATATATATATATATATTATAATGAATCTTGTTTATGTTCTATCTCAGCTCAACCCTTTAAGAGTTACATGTCCATGTTTTAAAAAATATACCCTTGCATGCCCATAATTCCATGCCTCAACTTTTGTAATTTGTAACATGAGCAAAATAAGGTATTTTTTACACTGTTTTTAACTTCTTTTTTTGTTTCTTATTTATCTAGTGTTTGTAATCCAGTAGGTAAGGGGATCCGATTTATTCTATAGCTTGCTTCCCACCTACTTAGAGAACTTAGGTATAAATATTTGTTATTAAGAAATGTCGATTGTTCCCAAGATGGATTTTGTCTATGATCTAGGATCTAACTTGTTTCTACTACATTTATATATACTATTTTTAACATCATAGTTTGAGAATATCCTTCCGAACTCTTAAGGGTACCACTTAAACAATTTCCTTCACATATCCCAAAAAACCATTCTACAAAGATTCTTCAACAAAATCTTATTTTTACTGTTGTTACACAACAGCTATACATTGAATCCATACTCTACTAATTCACATAGAGTCAATCAATCCCATACAACAAGATTATATATATAATCATGTTCATGTTCCATTTTGGCTTGGCATTCTAACCGTTAAGTGTCTATGTTTTAAAAAATATATCCTTGCATGGCCATTATTCCATTCCTCAGCTTTTGTAATTTGTAACCTTAGCAAAATAAGGTATTTTGTTTACACATTTTTTTCTTCTTTTCCATTTCCTGTGTTGTACAATAATTAATAGTTGTTGTTTCGTTTTAAAGTCTAATACAATGATATCAATTTATTCATATGGTTTCTCATATATATATATATATATAAAGAATCATGTTCATGTTCCATCTTAGCTTGCCCTTCTAACAGTTACATGTCCATGTTTTAAAAAATATACCCTTGCATGCCCATTATTGCATGCCTATGCTTTTGTAATTTGTAACCTTAGCAAAATAAGGTATTTTGTTTACACATTATTTTCTATTTTTTTCATTTGTTATTTATGTAGTGTCAATAATCCAGTAGGTAAGGGGGGTTCGATTTATTCTGTAACTTACTTCCCACCTTCGCAGCGCACATAGGTGTAAATATATATTATTAAGAAATATGGATTGTTCCCAAGATGGACTTTTGTCTATCATCTAGGATCCAACTTGTTTCTACTACATTTATATGCACTATTTTTGATATCATAGTTTGAGAAGTGCCATCCCAACTCTTAAGGGTACCACTTAAACAATTTCCTTCACATATCCCAAAAACCCCTTCTACAAAGATTCTTCAAAAAATTCTTACCCCAAATTGTTACTATAATTACACAAAGGCTATACACTGAATTCATACATTACTAATTTACATAGAGTGAATCAATCCCATACAACAAGATATTACCTGTAACTAGGACAATTTTTGTAGATATTCCATTCATTACTTTTTGTAAAAAATCCATACATTACTTATCATTTACACCAACATCTTATGTTCTGAAAGGAAATTTAACAACATAAAATACTTATCTATTAGTTTAGGCTGTGGAGGAGAATTCATATCCCAACCAATCGGAATGGCAACAACCACTTCTTTTTTCCTCTTCCAAAACAATTGTTTGATAGAGACCTAACAATGTCTCTCCAAAGGCATCTTAGAGTGTAACAAGTCTAGGCTAGGAACTCACACACTCAACAAGTTTGATTTAGGGATTCCACTAACTCCAACTAATTCATGAATACCTTAACTGGTAGCATCATGCCTTCCTTTAAGAGGGCCTTGTTCAAGGGATTAATCTTTTTTTTTCTATAGCTTTCCTTAACTAACTTTTAAATAAAATTAAAATAACTTTAAACATTTAATTTTCCACTGAAATTCCCTCATAGCCCATGAATTTGAAAATGCATCCTTGTTAAGTAGTTTATTTTCAGTAAAGATTATTGCATTCATCATGAAAATGCACCCTTGTCCTTCCAAACATGTCAAATAAATCCAACCAAAATTAAAAATAATATGTAAGATGTGAATAATTAACATGTATTAGAAGTACTCATAAATAAATTCACGAAACATAAACTATCAATTTAATACTATTTTTTATTATTATTATAATTATTTAAATATAAAAAATATAATAAACACATTAATTTAAAAGAAGAAGAAAACTCACTTCGATTAAATTTTAAAATGAAATTATTTTCAAGACAAAGATGTAGGATATTGCATATCTTTGAAAGAACCAACGGCCATTGAAATCTAAGAAGATAATTATTAAGAAAAAAAGATGTCTAATAAACCATCACCATTAACAAATAAACATTACATACTTTTTTTAATTACTTTAGATTATTTTAATTTTTATATGATGGAGAAAAATCAAATTAGACAAGATCATAACTCACAATAAGCCAATTAAAAAATATTTAACATTTAGAATTTCATAATATTAAAAAAACTTAATATAAAAAAGTTATAAATTAGTTTGGAAAATAAAGAAAATTCATGTAAAATTACTATCATTTTTTTGAAAATATGAATTACACCCATCAGGCGTTTTAGTGCCATAAATATTCTGGAAGGTGCTAATTTATTTCCACTCCAAAAAACCTATTCAAACAGTCAACATTCTAATTCTAAATTTTGGAAAAAACAATTCTGCCTGAAGATTTGTGGCTTCGGCTATATCTGAATGCGTGTCTCATGAAAAATGAAGCTCAGAACCTCGTTCTGAATGCGTGCCTGATGAAAGATGAAGCTCAGAAGTTCGTTTAAACGCGATGTAAAAATTTTCAACCCACCGGCAAGACGACGATGTTGTTTGCCAGGGCTCTACCAATTCTTGTAAAAACCTGGTGTACTCTGTCTCCTCGTGATTCTTTGGTAACTGGAATTGCAGATCTTCAAGAGCAGGAGCGCTATTAAGCAAACAAGCCATAACAGCCATTTCTGTCTCGCCAAAATCTCTTAATTGTACCATCACATACCGCAGATTGGCCATTGGGGGCTTAAACGCTCTGGTATCTGATCTCTAGCTATTTCCTGCAAGAGAAATGCAACTTTGACTTCAATAGCAAAAAGAAAAGACAAATATCAAATATTAATCGTAACCCTAGAAACTATTACTTACGAGAAGAAACACGCCAATTATTATCAGGCGCTCAGGATGGGGAAGCTCTTGCAGCAGGCTGATAAGAGGAACACCCATCTCTTCTTCCCAAGTCGTGTGAATTTCAAGATTTCTCAAAGCTTTGAAACTCCCCACTATCTCAACAAATCTCTGCGCCGAGATCACGCATAAGGCCGGATCCATTTCCAATCCAATCACATTTATTTCGCACTGCATTTGTAGGGCAACAATCCCAACTGAAAGCTCGTGAAAGAATAACCCATTCACCCTTAGATCATCTACCGTCCATACCTCAATGCTTCTGATTTTGGGGCAGTTGACTGTTAAAACCCCTATATCATCCCATACAGCTAAAACCAAAATGTTGGGAGCGGATATGGTGGGATTCTTCAGGCCAGTGCAGTAAGTGGGCAATGTGATGCAAACCAGGCTAATGAATCATCTGTCAACTGCGTGCCTGTGAAGGAGCAAGTAATGAGATGGTTGAATCCAGAGAAATGGGTTGGAATATGGGTGAAAATGAAAGTGTTGAGTACGAGCGTAGTGAGATGAGTGCAAATGAAAAGGGCAGGAGGTGGGATTTCTTGTACCATGGAATAGCTGAGATTGAGGTCTTGGACATTCTTGTCGGCTGCAAACTGCAGCCATTTCCATACGCTTTCGCGGCTAAATTCCCAGTTGTTATCAACTGGATGGGTGCGAGTGCCTGTAGTGTCGTTGAAAAGATGAAACGCCTCTAGATCCAAGCAATGCGATTGGAGAATGCTGGAGATTGCAATCTCTGCAATGGAGATCGATAATGGATCTGGTGTGACAGAGCCCATGACAGAGCCGAGGAGGAGATATGGAGAGAATATGAGTTTGGGTATTTGAGTGTAGAGAAACCTCCATCTTTTCGAAAGAACAGAGCATCTGACTGCCTCTCTGATTGGAACTTTGGAGAGGATGAAGCCCAGGATATCAGTTGGAAGTGTGGAAAATCTGTCTGAAGCTACCGGGTTTGAGAGTATTGAACTCATATTTACAGCGAAACTGAGAGGTGGAAGGGAGAAGGAAAAAACGAGAGGTGGAAGGGAGTGCTGCCCGACAAGAGAAAAATGAATTTTAAAGGGGAGAGGGATTATGAATGTGGAGCAACGTGGGGAGAAACTGATTGTTAGAATGGTCGAACACTCGGAAATTTAAGTCGCCTATGGTAGAAGTTAAGAAGACAGATTAAAACAGTCAAATTCTTAAAACAATATATTTTGAAATTTCAATGTTTTTATAGGGATCAGCAAAGTGGACACGAAGGAAGAGAATATTAATTTAATAATAAATTATGAAATTTTACCATATAAATGTGTGGGATAAAGTTTAAATATTATTGTGTTGTGTAATATATTTATATAAATTTATTTTAAGTTTGAATTTATTAAATATATTAAATTGAAAATTTATATTTTTTAAATTATTTTTTGTATTATTAGTTAATTTTTGAATTAGATAATATATATATATATATATATATATATATATATATATATATATATATATATATATATATAACATATTTTTTTAACTAACTATATAGATTTTTATTTAAGATTAGGGTGTCAATATAGATTTGTATTTAAGATGGTTTTTATTTTAAATCAACTAATTTTATTTAAGATTGTGTGTCAACATAAATTTGTATTTAAGATTACTTGTCAATATAGATTTTTATTTAAGATTACGGGTTAATATAGATTTGTATTTAAATGGTTTTTTTTTAAATCAACTAATTTTATTTAAAATTGTGTGTCAACATAAATTTGTATTTAAGATAGATCTTATTTTAGTTTTTAAAATTGTGTTTTTTTAATGTATTTATATAAATACATTAATAGGAGTTTATTTTGGAATTTAGTTTTAAGAATTTCAATTAATAATTGTTAAGTGGATGGTTGTAATTTGAATATTTATATAAAAATCAAAAGTTGATATTTATCTCCAAAGTAGTTGTTTTGTCTTTTATGTCATTTTAATTAAACTGATTGGTTAAAAAAATGCCATGTGAACAAGTGCTATATGAAGGGAGTTTTAGTTTTATAAGCTCTTGGTAATGATAAGCCATAATATTGATCCATGTTATTGTAGGAATCTCCATGTTGAAGTGAACGTAAAATGTAGTTAAGAATCTTGTTTCATGTTTTTTTTTAAATGTATATATGTTTAACTTATATATTAGTTCTTTTTATTGCCCCTAGTGGAAGAGATGTTGTAAGGTTATGTCATGTGATGTGATGTTACGTTATGTAAACATTTTGACTTGGTCAAATAACATAACTATAAAAATAAAAATAAAATTACAATTAAAAAAATAAATGTATTAATTAAAGAGTTTTGACTACATCAAGTTACATAAAAGTAACATGCAAATAACAAAATAATAGGTTAAATAAAATTACAATTCAGCTAGTTTTTATTAACTATGCTAGTTGTGGTGGGAGGGGCTCTCAAGCCTAATATGGTAGAGATGTTGTGACTTAATTATAAGGTAAACATTTTAATATTTTAGCTTGGTCAAAATAAAATAAAATTGAAATTAAAATAATCCTTTAAAAATAAAATATAGATTGCGTGTCAACATAAATTTGTATTTAAGATTACCTGTCAATATGGATTTTTATTTAAGATTACTTGTTAATATAGATTTTTATTTAAGATTATGTGTTAATATAGATTTGTATTTAAATGGCTTTTTTTAAAATCAACTAATTTTATTTAAGATTGCGTGTCAACATGAATTTTTATTTAAGATAGATCTTATTTTAGTTTCTAAAATTGTGTTTTTTTTTAATGTATTATATAATTACATTATTAGGAGTTTATTTTGGAATATAGTTTTAAGAATTTCAATTAATAATTTTTAAGTGGATGGTTGGAATTTGAATATCTATATAAAAATCAAAAGTTGATATTTATCTCCAAAGTAATTGTTTTGTCTTTTATGTCATTTTAATTAAATTGATTGGTTAAAAAATTGTCATGTGAACAAGTGCTATATGAAGGGAGTTTTAGTTTTATAAGCTCTTGGTAATGATAAGCCATGATATTGATCCATGGTATTATAGGAATCTACCTGTGTTTTAATTGTCAAGGATAATAGCCAGCTCTGTTTTAATTTCATTGTTAACACAATGATGTAATAGAAGGCAACTATTTCTCTAAATTGAAGGTGATATTACTCACACAGTAAAAAGAGCTGCTATTTATTCAGGGACATGTTCATAGTGGTAACTCAGAAAAAAGCACAACTATTTCACTGAAATTTGGTTTATCACAATTCAGAGGTAAAGAAAATTATTCCTCAAGCATATAGGAGTAGCAAACACAAATTTTAAATCAAGGACCATTCATGTTTGAAGATCATTGAAGACCCCCTATGCTATAAACATGATTATTCTTTTAAGTAAGATTAATTATTGTTTGACCTAGGAGGATTATTATTAGTGAGTGGTTACATTATCTATGCAGATAACCTATCGCTACCCCACTTAAGTGAAGAAAAAATCATAGTATGAGGTATCAGTCATTTAATGATATTGTGGAGTGTTAAGCATAGTGGGATGACTTTGTGCTTGTTTTCAAATTATTTCAAAGCATGCCATTACTCCATACCATGATTACATGCATGAAATCAGAGGAGATCATTTGGTGTCCATTCAACCAAAGTTATTTGTGCAAGCTACAGGTAAACATAAGTTATTCCTCCAACAAGTAGTTTTAGTATTTCAAGTCAAGAAAAACAGGGCTTCGAGTAGTGTTTTGCAACCAAAATTAAATTTTTTTGTTTGTGAGCAGTATAGATGTTGGAAGATATGGGAAAAGGTGGTAATGTAAACTGGTCAAAGACAACAAATACTAGATTCATTGATGCTAGGGCCAAACCACAGTTTAAATCTACTAGCTGGTATAAATTTCTACAAAATCTTTCTAGGGAGAATCTGGCTCTAGCTTAGGCTTTTGTCGAGAGCTTCGATCATGAAAAGGTTAAGTTGGGCCGGAATACCTTCAACATCTCTGAGGCCATCATAGCTCGTGCTACCCAAATCTCTACAATTGGTGAGCGTTGGTTCAAAAACAAAACATTGCCCACAGAAGGAAGTCTCTACCTTAAGCCTGAACATGTTAATGTTAAGTGGAATCCAACTGCACACATTTCCTTCTTTAAGGCTGAGTGGCAACATGTGCTCACCACAGTGCAAAAATGCATTACATGCGAGGGTAGGTTTCCCTCTATCCACCATTACCAGTTAATATTTCTTGCTCACATTTCAGGAGATAAACCTATAAAATTGCCCTATTTTCTATATAAATCCTTGCCCAAAATGTTCCTAAAACTATAGAAGATCCCAAATTACTCTTTACACAATTTAGATCATAGGGTTTTGATTAAAATTCTAATTTTCTATCATCTTAGAAAGAATAAGGCCACTTGGGATAAGTTTCTCAGAGAGGAAGGGCTTGGTAGCATAAATTCTGGGAGAAGGGTAGGGAGGCCCAAGAAAAGAGACACCCATGAACAAACTAGTGCAATGCATGTCTCAAATAGTTCTCAACTTAACTCTTTCCATTGATCAGTTTTCGGCCAAGTTAACCCTCCCTCCATCTCAGTCAAAAGGACAACTAGAAGCTTGATTAGAAAGGCTACACACCCTATGCATATGCCAATAGTGCCAACACTTAATGAATTTCATGTCATTACTTCACCTAGGGAATATCAAACCCTAAGGTATTTCATGGACGAATGCAAGAAGAAATTGCAACAAAAAATTCTATGTCTCCTAAAAAGGATATGTCAAAGGAGAAGGAGAAAATAACTTCCTCTTCAAGAAGCCAACCTAGGAAGAAGCTCTTCATGGTAGAAGAAACAGTGGAAGTCAACCCTGGACTTCTAGCCTCTAAGCCTGTTTTGTCACCAGTGGAAGTCAAACTTGGTGTGAAACGATCAAGCCATGTTCCTGAAACATCTCATCAAGCATAACCAAGCAGTGGTACTTTTCTCACAGAGTCAACTATCTCACACATTTTTCTATATCTTAAGAAGGGAAAATGGAAAATGCTAGATCCCGTTATAGAAGAATATTCCACTTTGGCTCAATTAGTTTCTTCCATTGGCTCTTCAATCAAGAAGAGAAAGAAAATTGTGATACACTCCTATTGCTCTTATGAAGAGAACAGTGACCCTGAATATATAGAATCGGAGTATGAGGAAGAAGAATCTAGTATATTCATACATGGAGGTAAGAGGTCTATGTTAATCCTAAATACCTATATGAGGAGACCTCATACCAAGCCCAAAAATAAACTTAGGCTAAACAACAAGTTAATTTCCAATCCTACATTGAGAGATGAAATTGTAAATATAGAGGAGAGCTCAGAAGATAAAATCAAGAAGAAGAAAAAGACTCAGTAAAAGAGTCAAGCATAGAGAAAGAGGTCACATAAGAGGGTGATTAAAGCAGAGGCCATTAGGGTTTTTTCCACTATTTTGGACCTCTAAAGAGTGAAGGAACAGGGATGCCTTCGGAGAATATTTTCTTTTTTTTGGGTTAATTTTCCGTATTTTCGGATATAGCTACTTTTTCTGCGAAGTTAGCAATTATTTCTGAATACTAGCATACGATCAAAAGAAGTTGCTTTTTGGTTTTATTTCATGATGGTCACATCAAAGAAGGTGAAGTGGAGGAGTTTTGAGTTCTAATAGATGTTTTCAGGTATCATGTGTAGAAATTATATACAATATTCATGTATATATCCAAGATCCACCTGATCTCACACTATTTAAATTATGCAAGATACTGAATCTATTCCACTTGTTAATATTTTGCGGAAAAATTAATTGCACACGCATTTGAAGCATAAACAAAAATATTCAATCGCACATAGCACAATTTTTAACCGGGAAAGCCTAAAGCTGAAAAGCCCAACTATATATTATGTAACATGGAGATCATATGAAAATATCATACAAACATGAAAAGCTTATCACAAGCTCTCAGTACAGTACAATCGCCATACACTAATCAGGCCCAATATTGCAAATCCATGTATCGATCTATGCCACTTGCTAGCCTTCCTCCACTACGCAATCTCTGCTGAAGAATAGCTCTGAATGAATTCGAATTACACTTGGAATGACTGCACAATCCTCATTGGCATATCCAATGTGTGTTGGATGCAACCAATGCATCACTAATAGTCACAATAGATAGTCTATCTTGCCCTTTCACCTATCTCTCCACTGGTCTCCACTGAAACTGCCATGCACTGTAGTTAACTGCTGTATTTTTCAATTGATTAATGAGTTATTATTTCTGAATTAATTAACTAATTAATTGACTCCACTGTCACTAGTGTATCAATCAGTTAGACTAGATACAACTATTTCAACTGAGTCTAACTGAGTTAAACTTAATACAACTCCATAACTACTTCTTCCAACTATGTCATAACTCTTCCACTTGAGTTCTAACTGAGTCCTCCATGCATTAGCTCTAGTAAACCCTCAGGAATAGTGTAATTCCATCTTTCAGCTGTTGTGCCACATTTGTGCACTCAACTGAAGTGCTCCAAGAGAATAAGTTGTTGTTTAGAGTCTGATTATTATTAAGAGCTAATAATAATTGACATGCATCTATTTTTATATTGACAATCTATAAATAGAGTTCGCCCAATATTCTAAAAATATAATTTCATCTATTTTTCCAACTTGATCAACCATCCACAAATAGCATCCTGCAACTTCTGAAATATGATCGACATGTCTAAAAATAGACTTACGCCAAAAATAGCCTGCAGGCCCACTTAGTGAAGGCGACTCTTTTCACTAAGCTCATCATCTTGTTGAATCTCAACACTCCCTCTCAACAAGATAGGGATTATCCTTCACCCCGATCTTGCCTCTATCGTATTCAAATTTTCTCCTGGTGAGTGCCTTCATTAGAATATCTGCATCCTGATCCTCTGTAGGAATGTACTGAAGCGACATGATCTTCCGCTGCACACAATCTCCGATATGATGATACCGGATATCAATATGTTTAGATCTATCATGAAACACAGGATTAACCGAGAGATTAATGAAACTCTAATTATCACAATGAATCATCGTGGTATCTAAATGTGAACCAAACAAACCAACCAGGATCTTCCTCATCGAGATAGCCTCACATGCAGCTAAACTTGCTGCCATGTATTTTTCTTTTGCTGAACTGAGTGCCACAGATCTTTGTTTCCTGTTGTACCAAGAAACTATCGTAGATATGATACTGAAAATCCCTCCTGATGTGCTCTTTCTGTCTATTGGGCTTCCTGCCCAATCTGCATCCGTGAAGCCATGCAACTTCACCTCATCTGTCTGTCTGTACCATAAACCATACTCAGATGTGCCCCTAAGATATCTCAGGACATGCTTGCCTGCCTTCCAAAAGAGCTTGGTAGGCTTAACCATTGCTTGTGAAAGCTGGCTCACCGCATAGCATATGTCCGGTCTTGTATTGAATAAATACATGAGTGAAACCACCAACTGTCGATAAACAGTGGCATCCACTACCTCTGTCGATGTAACATCCTCTTTCTTCCAATTTTCTGGAAGAGGAGTGTCGATAGGCTTGCAGTCTTGCATGTGAAACTTCTCCAGTATCTCCCGGGCATACTTGCCTTGAGGCACAAACAGTTCACCTTCCCGTTACCATATTTACAATCCAAGGAAATAATGAAGGAGGCCCAAATCCTTCATCTTAAACTCCTTTGCAAGATCAGCCTTGCATGAGTGTATCAATTGCTCATCACCTGTTAGTATCAAATCATCAACATAAAGTAAAATGATCAAAATCTTACCCTCAACCACAATATGGTACAGGTTTGCATCTGCCTCACTCTTAATGAAGCCAAGTCCAGTGAAATAGTTGTTGATCTGAGTGTACCAAGCACGGGGTGCTTGTTTCAGCCCATACAATGCTCTTTTGAGCCTGCACACATGTGACTTGCTGCTGAAGATCTCAAATCCTACAGGCTAATCAATGTACACCTCTTCCTCAATGATCCCATTAAGGAACTGTTGTTACCAGCAACAACCCCCCTTTTTTATTTAATATTAGTAATAATACTAAATAAATGGGGACCCTTAGTTAAAAATCCAAAAAATCAATTAAGATTTGTTTCCCTTTCCAAATAAAATTTTCTACCATAAACTTATAGAAATACCTTAAAAAGAACATTATGAAACACCTAAGTCTATGGTAGATTGAAATAAAATTATTCTTTAAACAAATACCGCACCCATCGGAAATGATACATATCTTTTATAAAATTGAAAATGCAATTTTGCGCTTTTGCGCTTTTGCGATAATGCGACCCCAAAAGCCTATACAATAAACGTATTGATCGCAGATCGCATAGCGCATAAAACAGAAGTAATTAAATGAATACCTTTTGCGCCATTTTTAATTTTGCGTTTTTGCAATTTTGCGATATGCGCTTTTGCGCTATTGCGCAATTTCCGCTTTTGCGCTATTCTGCATAACTGTGATGGCTTGATTTTGTGATATTGTGACTTTGCGATATTGCGACTTTGCGATATTGCGCAGCAAATCGCAGATCGCAATGTCGCAGATTCATATAGGCGCATTGTCCAAAGGCAATCTTCCCTCATATCGAACCTGTTATGCGCTTTAATGATTAAATTAAATGATTGGATTGATTATTAATGGTAAATGAGATTGTGTCTAGATTGAAAGTTGTTTCACAATTAAAATATTATATTTCATCCGCTTTCACATTTAAAACAGTCTCATCACCTTTCTTATGTCATTACTCTCATTCATTCGTAAAACGCAGGCACGAGGGAGCGAACGTCTATATAAAGCTTTCGTTAAACACCATGGGTAAGAAGGAGAAGAGCTCGAGTTCTGAAAACAAAGAAATGGCTTCGCTATATGCAGACACTGCTTGTAATAAGGATGCCGGTATATCCACTTGGGAAGGAATGTATAATCTATTAGAAGATGAAAACCCTGTGGTGATAAAAGTTGTAGCTACAACAGGTTCCAAGGATACGTCTGAAGCAACCCTTAGAGACTTGGCTTGCTCATTTCTGCATAGAATAGCGGCAATGCCAAGGATTATCCCATATACAAACATGGTAAAATGGGGGTTGGACAGCACTCATATTTCAGACAGGCAATTTAGAACTCCATTTGAAGAGCTAATCAGGTCATTCACCCCGGAAGACGTGAAGCTGATGTGTAAGTTGCCGGAGCCTCAAACGCCTTATAATAGGCAATTTATGGAAAATTTTACCAGAGAACATGCGAATTTGTCAGAATGCACACAGGAATGGACCAAAAGAGATGAACCATTGAAGAAAATTAAACACGAGTGGATAGTACCAAAAAAGGATGTTTCAGACGCTGTTCACAAGTTCAAATATCCAAGTGTACAAATTGACATAGTTTCTACCACAAGATAAGGTATGTAAGTTTGCCAAAATTATCCGCTATAGAACTTTTAGAAGTTACTAAAGAAGCTGTTGGAGATCAAGAGTTCCCAGAGAAAATATAAAGCTCTTCTTGAGAGAAGTCAGGAGTTGAAGAAAACCTGAAATAAATGTAATACAAAATGAGGAAACATTGACCAAATTAAAGGTACTTCATGTTGAGTAAAGAAAAAGGTGTGAAGCATGTTCGGCATAGAGAAAAACTACTGCAAAAAGACAAATCAATAAAAAGAAACTACTTTGGCTAGAAGTATGATATTAGAAAATGGTGAAGCAAAATCAAGATGAAATTACAAAATTGATAACAGAGCAAAAAACTCCAATAACTGGGATGCACAAATCAAAAGGGTAGAAAAGGCAGCAGAGGAGGCGGCTACAGCGGCAAACACTCTTACAGATTGTGTAAATGACAATTTATAGAAAGCTAATTTGATTCCTGAAACTGTTCCAGGATATCTCCCACAGGCAAATCAACTGCAAGCAGAATGGAGGCAAAAGGTAGAAGAAAGAGCAAAATCTATCCAAGGGCTAACAAGATTGAATTGGGACTCATACTGGATGTACCTGGTGAAGCCACACAGTCAGCACAGTGCGCTCAATTGTATCATCAATGCTACAGAGAAGATTGCTCCTACGCTTGTTCACTCTGTCTTTTCAGGACAGTTAAATTCTGAAGTCGGTCAACCGCATGCTCTCAAAACTATGCTAGATGCCTACAAGTTTAAAGATCAAATTCATAGATAGATAGATTTAGTTTTAATTTCACTGTATTTTAGCCTAGGAAAAGGACGGTCATTGAACCGAATCCTTAATTTTTGTAATAAACTATTTTTAGAGTTAGTTAAGTAGTATTTAAACCCCTCTCATGCATTTAGAGAGAGGTCCAGGATCTTAATATTTTTGGACTTGGAGATTTCATTTCTGTACTCCATTGTCTTATATATTTTTAAAAAGGATCACATCTGGTGATTTTCATGCGAAATTATCTTTGAAGTGTTGCATTTCTGTACCTTGTAATTTGATTTTGCATCATAGTTACTGGATAGAATATCAGATTACATCTGAAAGTCATCAAGATGAATAAGGTATTTCTATCTGTTTACTGTTGATTTCTTTTGTCTTATGATATTCGTTTTAAAATTGCTATCATTTATATGTATATTTGTTTTCACAACGCTTCCTTTTATATATCATTTCTGAGTATAATTGAAACGTTATCATTCATAATTACATATAGATGGTATACAATGATGAATGCAATATGCTAATACAACTCTGTTTAATTTCTTAAACAGAGTTATCTTTATTTATTTCTGCACATTTCAATTTAATTAGTAACACATTTTCATGGTTATTGTTAAATTGGAACAATCTTAAGTTGTATTCACATATAAATACCCGGGTTAGTGTTAGAATTTCTTTATCAGTATTTTTTAGATAGTTTTATTTCAGTTAATTTAGTCCCATTTCCATCCATCCAATCCAATCCATTTATTTACAAGGAAACTGGTCCTTTAAATCCAGTCGGAGCCACCATACCAAACGAAAAAGGAGCTGCCTTAAGGTCCTGACCGGGTGGTTTTCCCCGATGTTTGAAGCAGAGATTTTCTAGGCTTCAACATTTTTGGCGCTAGAAGGAGGGCCTAAGCTATGAATCGCAAGTAAATATTTATCCACAAGCCATTCTGAGAGCAAAACACCCTCATTAACTTCTTCAATTTCTTCTGAAATTCAAAATCCTAGAGAAGAAATTGCAGAAAATATTCAGACACCCACTACCAAAATCTCAAAACATTCAGACAATCAAAATCCTGAGTCTCCTGAAGTTCAAGATTTAATTCATAAATTGAAAGGATTCTCATTATCTCTAGAAGAGTTTGAAATATCTGAAGGTAGTGTAACTTCAAAATTTGTGTCTTCGAAACCTCTTACTAGGCTTCAGAGTGAAAAAATTGGTATTTCTCCGAAAGAATTCCCTTTACCTAGTAGAGTCAAGACAAAAAGAATTCAATCGGAAACAGAAAGTGATATAAGTTCATCATCTCATATTCAATCACCTGTTTCCAAAACCACAACTCAACAAAGTGCAGTTGTTTCTTCATCATCTCCACAAACATCTTCTCCTCAATCCTCATTAATCTCAACATCATGTATTCCAACCAATTCTATTCAAACACCACCAATTTCTACTATCCATCTAATAGTTGTTCCAATAATGGCACAGAGACCATGGTCTACTCCAGGAGCAGTCAACATGGCTGCACCTTTACATGATTTACCAGACAATCCTGGAAAATGGCTTCCGAAATTTAGCCCAGATCTTAACATTCAAGCTGAAGAACATATCAATAACTTTATGCTGGCTATTAATTTGAATGGAGTCACACAGGAAGATGTTGTAGTTAGGCTATTCCCTTATACTCTTCAAGGAACAGCAGGATCATGGTATTTTTCATTACCATCAGGATCTATAACAAGTTGGGACATTTTTGCAGATCATTTTCTAACCAAATTTGGAGATGACCGATCAATTGCAACTTTACTCAATGACCTCTCAAATTTGAAGATAGAACCCAAGGAACCCATTAAAGAATTCAACGCTAGATTCAACAAACTCTTGAACAAAATCCACGTAGATTCACAACCCAGTGAATAGGTTAGAATTGAATGGTACATAACTGCCTTACCCTCGAACATAGCAATTTTTGTGGACAGAGCTGCAAAGCCTACATTAGCTGAGAATATGAAAGAAGCTATTGCAGTGGAAAAATGAATTACTTCTCTGGAAAATAAAAATGCTATCGAGGAAAGGAAATCAAAGAAGGTCAGCTTCAAAGATGATTCAAAGAAAAAGGCCAAGGATCCATATGACATGGAAGGTTTACAAAAATTTCTTAAAACTATGTCAAATGAAATGGTTGAAATCAAAAAACAAGTAGCTGAAACTTCTACCAAGAAACCATTCCGAAATTTTAGAAGGAACCAAGTTGAATCTAAACCTCCTAATGCAATATCTAATGCAGAATCAGAGGAAGAAGAAGAATAAGATGACACCTCTATAGTATCAGATCAAGAAGACGAAAATGAAGAAATAGCTGAATTGAATGGAATGTGGGATTTTATTCTCCCTAATTTTGATAGTGAAGAAGCTATGTCTGTAAGTACTAGGAGTAAATCTACAGCGGAACCAGTACAAATAGTTCCAAAAAAGAAAATTACAACTCCAAGTACCAAAGACAAACCTACTGTGAAGAAAACTTCTTCATTACCTACTCAAAATCAGCCATCCTCTTCTAATCTGCCTACATCAACAGCAAAGACTTTAGTAGTGTCAGATCTTATGGAATACAACATTGTTGAGGACATGAAAAAGATCAAAGCCAACATTTCCTTACATGAACTCAGCAAACTGAAACACCAGCAAAAATTGCTATTGAAAGAATTAAATGCTACACCAATTGCTCCTTTACCAAGCGGTGTAGTTGCAAAAGCAGCAAGAGGAACTGGTAAGCCACCAGATAAGGTAGATGCTACTGATACTGTGCTCATTGGGGAAAAGTCAAATTCTCAAACTCCTCCTTTTCTTTTGAATTATGAGATTGTGGAGTACTAAAAAGGTATGCTTTTGATGATTATTTCAGTGGCTTTTTAATAGAATTTGTGAACCTTTTTGTGTCATGAATTTGGAAAGTAATAAGGAACTATAACAAAACATGTGAAAATTGATATGCAAGACTTAGCCACTGATAATGGTTATTTTCTATACAGGAAAAGGAGAAAACGAGGAATTGCCGTTCCAAAGGAAAGGACAAAGTCGAGATAACTGATGTCCCTCTGGACGAGAATCGAACGCAAACAAGGATAAACAGATCAAAGCAAATCAGCTCGGAAAAGAAGGAGAGGACACCAGCTCAGCGCAAAAGAAAAGACAGGATGAAGAGTTAACAGTTTGGCGAATCCCTCAGGATCTTCGATCCTGAGGGATCGCTGCTTTATTTACCTTGTTACTTGGACATCTCCGCCGTCGTATTTATATAAAGAGACAGCACTGTTAGCTTGATATAGAAGGATATAGAGATAGGATACGCTTTTATGTAATTTTCTGTAAAACATCAGCTTTGATTATTAAGTTTCGTTGAGAACTGGTTCAATGTATTTTTGATCGATGCATTAATAAAAGCTTGGTGATCATTTCATCTCTGCGTCTGGATTAACTTCAAGCGGTGTATCCTTGGAGGCTAAGGGCCCGGCCCCGAAGGACACTTGCTTCTGTACCATTACGACTTGACTTCTGTGTGGTTTGTTTATTATTGTTATTTGGTAATTTGATATGCTTTATAAGTTCATATTACATGCTCTGTTAAAGATTGAATCATTGAGGTTTTTACAGATAGAATCGTGTGTTGACTCCGCATCAAGTTATTAATCCTTTCAAGAGTTCATTGCATGTTCTTACTGTTATGTTACAGAGCTGTTATACTAAACGTTCGTGTTGTGTGCGTTTCTAATTTATCAGTACTGTTCCATAATTCATTAATCGTTATTGCTGTTCCATTAGTGTGATTCGTGTGAATTGCCTTTAGAGAGAAAGAATGTTATTTGATTGCAAAGAGTGCATTTGAGTTAATAAACTAGGTTTGATTACAACCCGCGGGACTTAGTTATTCAATTGCTGTTCCATTTTATACTTGCTATTCTATTCCAGAATTGTTGTTCAATCCTTTATTCGCTTTGCTGTTCCATTTACTTGCAGTTGTTGGTTTGGTGTGAGAGATGATCTAAGGCTGTAGTGAGCATTGGCAGTCACTGTCTAGCTCCCAGGCTCGTGGTCTATGCTCTAGTTTCCTTTCCATCAGTTTCCGAAGGGATGGGTTATCACTGCCGAACCCTTGACTGATAAGCTGTTGAGTTTTCTGAATGTGTGATTTATTCTTTTGAAGTAATTTAGTTATAAGCAAGCATCCGTTTACTCTTGTATTTCTTAAACACTGTACTACTAGCATTACTCTGACAAATGATAGCCTCGGATTGAGTCACTCTTTGTAATAACAAAACGCTCCCGGATTGACATATTAATGTGAGGTAATTAGAGGTGAAAGAGACCCTTTTTATAGCTCCACATTTTGGCGCCGTTGCCGGGGAAAGAGTGTAGCCATTTGTCTTTTTCAGAGTAGTGTACGAGCCTGCTAGGGAGGAGTTGGATCCTAAAAATGGAAGGTAAGAACCTACGTGCGGAGCATGTAAAAGGCCTGCTCCACTATCCGCTTTCCTAACAGATTTGTTTTTGCTTTGTTTGAATAGAAGTTGGTAGTTCATTTTTTGAGTGCATGACTAAGCAGAAAAGACCAGAAAAGAATATCAAACCCCCATCCAAACCTGAAAAAGCTAAGGGCCCTGTGACCCTTGGCCGAACGACCTTCATAGATGAAATCTATAAGAAAACAGAATCTCAGCCATCAGTAGGCCTCAAGAAAAACATTTCTAAACCACCTACTAGTTCCCTTCAGGCCACAGGATCACCATCTGTAGCCTGTGCTGAGGTGCATAGTCAAACTGAAGAGCAGGAATTTCAAGAAATTGAAAATTCTACTCCAGAATTATTGCAGGAAGGGAACTCTAGCAACTTTTGTGAAGGAGAAGGAGAAACAGGGGAAACCAAGGAACCAAAATCCCCTATTGAGACAAATCAACCTTTAGATAGCCCGGATAAGGGGAGTGCTGCGAAAGTCATTGTTGAAGGAATTCAATCTCCTCAGACACTTGGTATTCCCATTATTCCAGATAAAGGAAGCGCTATTAAAAATATCCCTGTCAAAACCGTTCCCACTCAACCTAGGAATACCCTCCTAGATATCCCAGAAGGTTATTGGCATATATTCGATCCCATGGATCAAAACCAACCAAATGCTCAAAACCAGCCAAATACTCAAACCTCTACATTACAATATCCTATAGTGGATTCTGCAGCAAATGCACCCATGAAAGCTATCCCTCTTCATCATATCCCTACATTTCACGGACTCACATCAGAAGATCCGGATGCATTCTTATTCGAATTCGATGTGTTATGTAGGGGGTACGATTACACCATCGATCCCCAAAAATTGAAATTATTTCCCTCTACATTAAAAGGGGCTGCTTTAAGATGGTTTATGGGGCTAGGTGGCGGGGTTATCAACAATTGGGATCAAATGAAAGAATCCTTCTTAAAAAAATATCAGGATTATTGTAGGTCTAGAGAATTAAAAGACGAAATATTTCAAATGTCAGCTAGACCGAATGAAACATTAGAGGAGTATGTGGAATGTTTTCAGTACAACCTACAAAGATCTCCTTATGCATCGCTACCTTTACCTGATAATGTGTTAAAAACTGCATTAATGAGGGGTATGAAGGAACAATGGATTGAAACATTAAACATTATGGGAAAAGGTGATATTTATCAAGAGAGTTTTGCTGACATTATTGATTTGTGTATCAGGAGTTCGAGAGGCAGCACAAGAATAAAACCGACAGAATATGATCGGTTTGCAAGAGATAACAAAGTATCAGCAGAAGGAGTAACACGCGCAGATATTGGAAATCTATTAGAAAATTTTAAAACTGATATTATGGGGACACTAACTACACAACTTGATATTGTACAGGCTAAACAGAAGCAGCTGGAGGCAGAACAGAATTTGGCAATCTTCTGCCCCCGATGCAGAAAAAAACATAGCCACAAGGAGTGTCCATTGGATAAAGTCCAAACATGCGCCATCTGTACAAAGATCACCTTACAGAGAGCTGCCCCTCACTTCCTGGATTGAAAGCGGTATATAAGGAAGCAGAAGAAGAACCAGAATCGGTGAATTCGATCAACCAGCGCCGCCAATGGCAGCCGAGACAACCTGGTATGTTTCCGGACTCAACCTCTTTCTTTCAAACACCACAGTATAATGCTCAACAATATGGTATGTGGAAAAATCAATCTCAACCCCCATTTACAAATTGGTCACCACAATCGTTTCCTTCTTCAAACCCATGGCTGAATCAAACAAGCCAAACTGGTTGGCCGAATTTCCCTTACACTCCACCATATTGGCAAAATGGCCCATATCCTTCACAATGGGCTCCCTCTACTTCACAAAGTTCACCCTGGCAGACAAACTGGCAAAGACCGATGTACCACCCAGCTGGAACTATTCCGCTCCCTCAACCTACTCTGCCAGCCTTACAACAGAATCCCCAGTCTAACATGAGACCGCAACTCCCAGCCCAACCCGATCCCAATTCAAATAACAGACAGGTCCAATCTATTCAAATCATAGAAACACCAAAAATAGGACCTGACCTGAGGGAGTGCAATGACCTTCAGTTAAGATCTGGACGTATAATTGAAACTGAGGGAGATAAAACAGTTCATATTGAAGATCAGTTACCAAGAGAACATCAGTTACAACAAGAGGATGTAAATAAGCAGCAAACTCATAATCAAGCAACCACATCCTCTCCTCCATTCCCAGAACGATTAGCCATACCACGACCCATACAATATCCTGACTTTGACATTCTGGGAGAATTACAAAATCTGTACATAAAAATTCCTTTCCTCCAAGCCATTCAAGACATTCCCATATACGCAAAAACTATCAAAGAATTGTGCATAAAGAAACCAAGGAGGAATATAACAAATAATCCAAGAGTCCAGGTAGTCGGTACTTTATCTGACCTATTGTCTGGGAGAGAAACACCCATTAAATATGAAGACCCAAGGAATCCAATTATAACTGTTCAAATTTATGGTCAGACCTTGTCTAATGCCTTAGTTGATCTAGGGGCTACAATTAATATTTTAACAACCACTACTTGCCAAAAGCTTGGCATTACATCTGTAGAACCCACCTCTACTTTGTTAGAATTGGCTGACCGATCTGTGGTCAGACCAGAGGGTACTCTACATGATGTCATGGTCTCTGTAGAATCCTGGGAGTATCCAACCGATTTCCTGATAATTAATCCAAAAACCCGACTTGATGGACATCCACTAATTTTAGGTAGACCTTGGCTTGCCACTGCCGATGCCTACATTGGCTGCCGGCAGGGAAACATGACCATAACCAGAGGACCGAATAGCAAAAATTTAGTTCTATATCCTCCAGCGCAGCCAAGTGTCACAATGATTAAAACTAATAAACACCCTGTATCATACCTTACTGATAACATCAGATCTCCATTAACTATACAAGAGGCGCTCGATTTTAAATATCAAACAGAAGACGATGCCATTAATAATTTCATTACTCAAACTGAACCTCGCACACAGTGTCACATGATAGAAGCAGCATTTGATAATGAATTGGAAGAAGATCCCTTGAAAGATATTCATGACCAAACGATACCTGTTACTTCTGTTGCACATAGTAAGACTGTGGAAATTGCACCAGGGAAAACCTTAAACATCAATGCTAATCTCACACCTGAACAGGAAACTAAGCTCATCCATTTTTTAACAAAATATCAAGAAGCATTTGCATGGGACTACCCTGATATGAAAGGAATCGATCCACAATTATGTACACACCACATTTATATAGAAAAAGATGCCAGACCTGTGCGTCAGCCGCAAAGGAGACTTAATCCTCATCTAAAAGATGTTGTAAAAACTGAACTTCAGAAACTTTTAGATGTTAATTTTATCTACCCTATTTCTGATAGTAAATGGGTCTCTCCGCTTGTGGTGGTACCAAAAAAGAACGGAAAATGGAGAATTTGTGTGGATTATAGGGAACTAAACAAGGCAACACAAAAAGATCATTTTCCTCTCCCTTTCATAGATCAAGTATTTGGATACTTTAGCAGGGAAGAAGTTCTTTTCTTTCCTGGATGGCTTCAGTGGATACAATCAGATTCAGATTGCCCCTGAAGACCAGGATAAAACTACTTTTACTTGTCCCCGGGGAACATTTGCCTATCGAGTTCTACCTTTTGGCCTATGTAATGCTCCTGCCACATTCCAAAGGGCTATCCTTAGCATTTTTGCAGATTTAATAAATGATGGACTTGAAGTTTACATGGATGACTTTACACCATATGGAGATGATTTTGATCAAGCACTAGACACCCTAGAAAAGTCCTACAACGCTGCATTGTTACCAGGCTTTGCTTAAGCCAAGAAAAATGTTTCATGATGATGACTGAAGGACTTATCCTAGGACATTATGTTTCAGCAGCCGGCATTCAGGTAGACCCGGCCAAAATCCAAATACTTTTGCTTATTCCCACTCCTACTACTCAAACAGAGGTACGCAGCTTTCTTGGATTTTCCGGTTATTATAGACGATTTATAGAGCATTATTCGCACATTGATGCTCCTTTATATGCACTCACTGGTAACGTTGATTTTCTTTGGACAGACAAATGTGACCGTGCTTTCGAGGATCTAAAGAAGCTTGTATCCACAGCCCCAGTCCTTCGAGGACCAAACTAGGACCTACCATTCCAGATATCATCTGATGCCTCAGATACAGCCATTGGCGCAGTCCTTGGGCAGGAAGAGGATAAAAAACCATATGCTATCTATTACATTAGCAAAAATTTATCCCCTGCTGAATTGAATTACACTGTTACTGAAAAAGAATTCCTAGCTGTAATACATGCTGTCAATAAATTTAGACATTATATTACAGGCTATCATGTTATCTTGTATACAGACCATTCTGCTATAAAATATTTAGCTAATAAGCCTGTCACAAATGCCAGAGTAACTCGATGGTTAATCTTATTGCAGGAATTCGACATCACAATCAAGGACCGGCCTGGCAAAGAAAACCCTGTAGCCGATTTTCTTTCGAGAATACCAAAATCAAGCGATGCAGCAGCAGTTGAAGATCAATTTCTGGATGAGCACCTGTTTGTTGTTGCCGTTCAAACACCCTGGTATGCTGATGTGGCCAACTACCTCGCAGTAGGTAAATTACCAAAACATTTAACTCCTAATGAGCGCAAGAAGATTATTCAGAAAAGTTCTCGATTTTCGTGGATTGGAGGCTATTTGTTTCACACAGGAGCAGACATGCATATCAAGCGATGTGTTAGAGAGGATGAAATCTTTGACATCCTAAAAGCCTGTCACGATGGACCGTGTGGGGGGCACTTCGCTGAGCGTAGGACTGGACATAAAGTATTGCAGACAGGATATTACTGGCCTACGATCTTCAAAGATGCAAAGAAGTTTGTCCAAGCCCGTGACAGCTGCCAGCGAGCAGGACGACCTGGTCAAGCTGATGAGATGCCTCTGAAACCACAGTTAGTCATCGAACCATTCGAGCGGTGGGCTCTTGATTTCGTCGGACCCATCAACCCTTCATCAAATCAGAAAACATATATTTTGGTGGCAACAGAATATGTCACCAAATGGGTTGAAGCAGAAGCATTGCCAAGAGCCACAGAGGACTCTGTCATACAGTTCCTGTTCCATCTATTTGTTCGTTATGGCCTTCCTAGGGAAATAATTACAGATGGAGGACCACAATTTGTTGGGCATAAATTAGCTTCAACACTTAACAATTATCATGTCCAGCATAAAATCACTACTCCATATCACCCACAGGCGAATGGGCAGGTAGAAAGTAGAAATAAGATAATAGAATCAATCCTAACGAAAACCATTGCGTCACATAGGCGTGATTGGGCTACCCCACTACCTGAAGCACTCTGGGCCTATAGAACCACATGGAGGAGCACCACCGGTTACTCACCTTATCAATTAGTGTTTGGAAAACAACCCATTTTTCCCATAGAATTTGAAATCCAAACATTACGGACAACACAGGAAGTTGGCCTAGATCTAAGCGAGGCACAAATCAATCGACTGCAGCAGATCAATGAATTAGACGAAGTTAGGCTCTCTGCATTACAAAATACAACATTAATTCAACAGCAGCGAGCTAAATGGCATGATGCGCTCATCAAAAACAAAGTCTTTCACGAGGGAGACTGGGCTCTGTTATACGACTCTCGGTTTCAGGACTTCCCTGGAAAACTTCAGACTCAATGGTTGGGACCATACGAAATCCAGAAGGTGCATGACAACGGAACCCTTACTCTAATTACCATTGACGGTTCTGGATATGCATTCAAAGTTAATGGCCACCGAGTCCGTCTCTATCGCAAACCACTCACTCGGGAATCCTTCTGCCAGCAGCTACGCCGAGACACTGATATGGAGATCTTAGGAGAGGAAGAGAAATCTTCCTCACCTGTAATTCATTAAGGGTTCATTTCTCTTTGCAATTTGTACATAAGTTCTTGTTTTTTTTTAGTGGTTCTTGTACATAAGTTTGAATTAAATATTTTCTTGTCATTTTTTTGCTGTCCCTTTTCTCTCACAAAGTTCGATTTTTGTCGTTTTAAAAAATAGCATCTGCGTGTTTTTCTTTATGCTGATTTTGCTTGTTTTGCTGTTCCTTTTTTAAAGGAACAACATTCGGATCTCTGCTGTTCCTTTTTCAAAGGAACATCATTATTACGTTTCTGCTGTTCCTTTTGGTTACCACTGTTCCTTTCGTTTTAAAGAAACAACGTTCTTTTATGGCTGTTGTTCCTTTTTCAAAGGAATGGCACTTTGAGTGTTTTTGTAGTATTTTTATCTTTGCTGTTCCTTTTTCCCAAAGGAACAGCATTTGCATTTTTGCTGTTTTTTTATCATCCGTCATTGTTTCTTTTTCAAAGGCACACCACTCGCATACTTCTGCTCTCCTTGTGAAACAGCTTATTCTTTTTGCTGATCTAATTGAGGATGCTTCTTGCCCGTTTTCTTTCTAGTCTTTAAGATACAGCTATGTATTTATGCATTGAAATATAAAATCACAACATACCGAAATTTGCAAACCATAAATCGCTATATCTATAAGGCTCTGCATTAGTAAGAGGACAAATGGAAGGACATACTTATTTCTTACCTTTTGTTGACATGGTTTTACTAATTTTGCCCTGATTGGTTATCTTTATCATGCTGATTCCCTTAAACTTTTTTTGATTAGTACTTGGGAATAAGAGCAAAGAGCTTATATCTTCCTATTGAGATAATAAGACTTCTTCCACCATTCCTACTCTTAAGGAGTGTTGAACCACCCTTTGTGTATAAACAAGGAAAAGTATTCTATAAACAAAGAAAAAATATGTGAATATGATATGTGAAGTGTCAAATGCAGGATAGGGGGTCTCATCGAGAGCCAGCCTACCATGATCATGAGGATGGAAGTGAAGTGGCATTCCCATTATGGCCACCACACCAGGGATATGGTCCAAAAGGTATATCAACTAAACGAACCTTGGAACAGGAGGTCTCATCACGAGCCGTCCTGTCCACGTTTCGCTCCTTCCTCGTGAATGGCATTATGGTTAAATGGTCACCAAGCCAGCATAATGGTCTACATTTTGACATAACAACATTCCTAAGTATACACAAAGGATCATGGTTCCGAGGGTGAAAAAAACAACTCTGCCAAGGTTATGGACACCTGTTGGCAGCAGAGTACTGTTAATGGTATTGAAGTCACCTTGCTTACACCAATGGGTAAGATACTAATACTCTTTTGTTTCTTATATCCTAGGAACTAATCATATGTCATTTCCCGATTTATACATCACATGAACATTTATCATTACCAATCATTGCAACGGAGGTGACCATGACCACTTGGGATTTGGCAAGTACGATACATGTCTTATCCACTAGCCTCATATCATAACACAGCAGCCTCTTATATCATACGCGATCAATTCTCCGCCTCGATTTCGGTAATTCGTTGTCCTTTTCAACATGGCATAATTCCATATGCTGTTCCTTTCTGACTTGATTGCAGACCGGGTGCCGCTCCTTTATTTGCCGGCTGGGACAACCTATCACATTGCGGGGGGGGAGGTTAACCTCATCATTCCCTTTATTACGTGTCAACTTACCATTCGGGAAAGCTAGTATACGACGGTTTGGCATGGTTTAACGGCATGGCATTTCTATTTTTGTCACAAGTTGCTTTCTGTTGCACTGTTGCATACTCTGTGTTTTTTTCGAAACCTTGTGATTTTCACCCTCTCTGTGTTTCAAACAGAAAACGTAGTTGCCGTTCCATTTAGAATCTACAGTGAAACTATGGGAGGAAGGGCAATTCGAAGTGAGCCTCAACAGTTGACGATCTCCGCTGCTGCCCGGGAGATCCTGGAAAGAGCAGGATGGTTGAATTATTTCAATCGCCTACAGGAGTCCAATGAAACAGTAGGGATGGAATTTTTGCAGAACCTTCAGGATGATCACTCCACAGTAAGGGGGAAGCGAATAGCGGTCACCGATGACATAATTGCAAAAGTTTCAGGACTACCAGCCACCGGACCGGTATGGACATTAAAAAAGGAACGATTACAGAAGGTCATGGAAATTTTCCAAGACGAAGGCCAGAATTTGACAATTAAGGTGAAGGGAGTTCTGCCAGCAACCCTAGGAGAACCCTGGACGGAGCTAGCAAGAACAGTGCAGAGCTACATCACCTGCGAAGGAAGGAAAGACGTGGTAAGACCACGACATCTTAAACTTTTAGCTGTTTTAAAGCAGAAATTCTTTGTAAATTTACCTGCACTCCTGAACTCATTACTGCATGATGCTGCACAAAGTATAAAAAAGGCACAGCACGTAGAGTCAGTCGTTAGTCACCATGGGTTGATACGACTAGTTGTTAGTTATGGTCTCACCCAGCAGCAGAGCAGCTGGGAAGAGCTGATTGCAATGATTGAGGGGGGATTGACAGAGCCATCCCCAAAACGTAGACATTCTATAAGCACACCAGAGCGTCCGGCAAAACGCAGAGAATTAGTACAGCAGGAACCTGTTGCTAGTACATCAGAACAACCAGAGATATCTCAAGAATCGGCAAAGCGCAAGCATGCCATTGATCCACCCGAGCAACCAGAGGAACCCAGAAAATCAGCTCGGTTAGCTCAGATGAGAGGAAGCATAGATAAGCCCAGAAAATCAGCCCGGTTGGCTCGGATACGAGGAAGGCTGGAAAAGCTCCAGGGAAGCACCAGCCAACCAGTGATAATTGAAGACGAGAAACCCGAAGAAGAAGCAGCCGAGCCTTCGGAAATAGAAATAGAAGCAGAACCTGAACAGGAGGAAGAAGTGGGACAACAGGAAGATAGCCCATTACAAGACCTACTGGGAGATGATGACTTGGCCGCAGTCCTAGCCAATATGAGTAAGTATGGCCAACCTTCTAGTTCAGAGGACCCCCACAACAAACCCCAAGAAGAAAACATGCCTGTTCATGATGAAGAGGAGGAAAATACTGAATGGGAACAATCTGTTCCCAGGTCACAAGAGGAAATTCTAGAGGGAGTAGGAGCAGAAACAGCAGTTGCTCAGGAAGAGACAGAACCAGTCGAGGTTCCTACCCCAGAACAGCCGGAGCAGAATAGTGAGGAAGAACCCCAAGAGGAAGATTTAGCAACTGGTCATGATCCAGTCCGCAGCAGACAACCTGTTGTTCCTTCGAATGAAACGCTCAAAATTAAGAAGTTGCGGATGGAACGGAGTAAATTGTTGAATACGATAACCCAGCTCAGACAACAAATTAGGATTCTGAAAAAGAACCAGAAGGTAAGAAAGACCGGAGGGAGGAAAAATAAGGCCAACAAGTGGCCTGCTGTTCAAAACCCTACTGAGAATCCAGCTGCCGTTCCAAATGATGCTGAGGAACGGGAACAGACAGATGTTCGCGTTAAAACAGAAAAGGATGATATAAGGATCAGTGACAAGAAAATTCAGACAGAGGCACCACCCTCAGGGGTAATAAGGGTTCTGAAATCCAAACAGCATAATAAGAAAGTTCAGGTAAAACTCCCGGCCTCCACTGACCTATGGAAAAAAGATCCGAAGACAAAAACCTTGCATAAGATGGTGAAGCAAGCCCAGCAAGAAGCCGAACAACTTAGAGAGCAAACGGTTCCCCGAGAAAAATATGAAGAGTTACAGTAGCAATTAAGGGACGCCAGTCAATCCAAAAGCCAGGCCTTTGAAGGGTGGAAAAAGGAACAAGAGGAAGTTGCACAGGTAACCCGTAGACTAGATACTTTTATCAAACAGATGAATGACTTGTGTTCTTTATACAATGATGTTTTAGCATGTAGGGCCCCTGCTAAAAACTATGCTCTGTTTTTATTAGAATGGTATTTACAATTAAAAATCAAAGCTGTTAAAGCAGGCACCCCTATACAAATTAACACCGTCAATGACTTTATAGACTGTTGTAAACATTATGGAGTGAAATTCCAGAGATTGTTGTGTGAACTTTATTTGCACGACCTTGTGTTAAGTCAGGAGACTGAATTAAACCCTGGCCCTTTCATTGGAGACATCCAATTCCAAGCATTCATTTCATTCGGGGTTAATCAGATTAAGTGGCTCAAAGCCTATGACACTTTCCAGGGTCAGGAAAATGGTTTAGATTTACGGGTTAGGGCTGAGCCTAGGAACCCAGTACAGTTGTGGAAAGCTCATAGAAATCTTATAAAGGCTCCTGGTGCCATTGAAACATTAGGACCCATGCATGAGGCACTCATTCGAGAGAGTTTAGAGTATTTTCTTTCCATCAAGGACTTGGCCATTAATGCAGCCAAATTTCGATACCGAATCTCTGATCCACACATCCAGCTCAGAGAACCATTTAAGTATGAGAACTTTGAGTTAGCCGCCGACCGTTTGAACCTCTATGGCGAGACCATTCTGAAAGCAGGGTCATCCTGGTTAGGATATAGATTTCGCACTCCAATTATTTGGCATCCTGCACCCGGATACCAGGCCCTGTATGATATGCCTGAGGGGAAAACATGTCAGTTCTTTGACTATCTAATCACTCAACATGGTTGTAGCCCTCCGCATGAGACTCCTTCTCCAGCATATTCTCTCACTGCATTGCATGTCAACTACAATGTTTTCATGAGGACATGAAACAAGGTAAGCAGGGGGGTGTGTGGAGTACTAAAAAGGTATGCTTTTGATGATTATTTCAATGGATTTTTAATAGAATTTGTGAGCCTTTTTGTATCATGAATTTGGAAAGTAATAAGGAACTATAACAAAACATGTGAGAAATGATATGCAAGACTTAGCCACTAATAATGGTTATTTTCTATACAGGAAAAGGAGAAAACGAGGAGTTGCCGCTCCAAAGGAAAGGACAAAGTCAAGATAACTGCTGTCCCTCTGAACGAGAACCGAACGCAAACAAGGATAAACAGATCAAAGCAAATCGGCTCAGAAAAGAAGGAGAAGACACCAGCTCAGCGCAAAAGAAAAGACAGGATGAAGAGTTAACAGTTTGGCGAATCCCTCAGGATCTTCGATCCTGAGGGATCGCTGCTTTATTTACCTTGTTACTTGGACATCTCCGCCGTCGTCTTTATATAAAGAGACAACACTGTTATATAGATAGATGGATATAGAGATAGGATACGCTTTTATGTAATTTTCTGTAAAACATCAGCTTTGATTATTAAGTTTTGTTGAGAACTGGTTCAATGTATTTTTGATCGATGCATTAATAAAAGCTTGGTGATTATTTCATCTCCGCGTCTGGATTAACTTCAAGCGGTGTATCCTTGGAGGCTAAGGGCCCGGCCCCGAAGGACACTTGCTTCTGTACCATTACGACTTTATTTCTGTGTGGTTTTTTTATCATTGTTATTTGGTAATTTGATATGCTTTATAAGTTCATATTACATGCTCTGTTAAAGATTGAATCATTGAGGTTTTTGCAGATAGAATCGTGTGTTGACTCCGCATCAAGTTATTAATCCTTTCAAGAGTTCATTGCATGTTCTTACTGTTATGTTACAGAGCTGTTATACTAAACGTTCGTGTTGTGTGCATTTCTAATTTATCAGTACTGTTCCATAATTCATTAATCGTTATTGCTGTTCCATTAGTGTGATTCGTGTGAATTGCCTTTAGAGCGAAAGAATGTTATTTGATTGCAAAAGAGAGTATTTGAGTTAATAGATTAAGTTTGATTACAACCCGCGGGACTTAGTTATTCAATTGTTGTTCCATTTTAGACTTGCTGTTCTATTCCAGAATTGCTGTTCAATCCTTTATTCGCTTTGCTGTTCCATTTACTTGCAGTTGTTGGTTTGGTGTGAGAGATGATCTAAGGCTGTAGTGAGCAGTGGCAGTCACTGTCTAGCTCCCAGGCTCGTGGTCTATGCTCTAGTTTCCTTTCCATCAGTTTCCGAAGGGATGGGTTATCACTGCTGAACCCTTGACTGATAAGCTGTTGAGTTTTCTGAGTGTGTGATTTATTCTTTGAAGTAATTTAGTTACAGACAAGCATCCGTTTACTCTTGTATTTCTTAAGCATTGTACTACTAGCATTACTCTGACAAATGATAGCCTCGGATTGAGTCACTCTTTGTAATAACAAAACGCTCCTGGATTGACATATTAATGTGAGGTAATTAGAGGTGAAAGAGACCCTTTTTATAGCTCTGCTGCAGATGTGCCAATAAAAATCAGTGACAATTGTCTGATTGATCGAGTTCATTCAACATAATGCCTACTTATGTTTCAAGCAACTGAATATTGAACCACGAATAAGGCCTATATTGTTCACCTAGATCGCCTGTGTCCAAGTGATAGGAGAAATCAATTCACACAATGATTAGCTTCGATCCTAGAATGGTCCAAAGAATTGATATTTTGATTGCTGATATTCCTGAATTCTATGGATTAATTTTAAGTAGGGACTGGTCTGCGAAACTCAATGGTTATATCTCGACTGATTATTCACATATGTGGCTTCCCTACAAAGGGAAACCAAATCAAATCAAAATCGAAAGAGAAAAACATATGACGTACACTGTCACTGAATTCGAACAACCTAACGAGCCTGTGGCATTCAACAACAATATTCTTGGAGGTTATTCTGCTGAATCATTTCTTGGAAATTTCAAAGCTCCTCAATCACCTTTTTCTGTAAATACTTTTGTTTCTCAGATAGAAATTTTTTCACAAACTGATACTTTCAGAATTGTAAATATTTCTGATGTAATTGTAGATAAGTCAATAGATAAGTCTTTATTTTGGTCATTGTATTTTGATGGATCAAAATCTAGTGATGGAGCTGGAGCTGGATGCATCTTAATTGATCCTGATGGAGAGAAAACTATGCTATCATGTAGGCTAGAATTTGAGTGTACTAATAATACCGCAGAATATGAAGCCTTGGTTCAAGGACTTTATAAAGCTATAGGGTTAGATGTTAAATACTTGCAAGTCTTTGGTGATTCCGAAATTGTTATAAAACAAGTTAGGAATACTATTAATTGCCTTTCAGGACATCTTAAACACTATCAAACCCTAGTACAAGATCTTACCACTCATTTTTTAGCATTCAATACTTCTCCTATTCCTAGGAATCAGAATACATCAGCTGACTTGTTAGCTAATGTTGCATCTAAACTCCACCTGCTGAAGATTGCAGTCCTGATAGGTTTTTTGTAGAATTAATTTTTCGTCCATCTGTCCCAGATAATGTTAAAAATTGGAGAGTATTCTATCATGATCAAGATATTATAAATTTCATGACTTCAGAGAAATCATATGATGAGCAAATTATTGACGAAGATGATCATGATTTACAAATTGCTTCAAAAGGTAATGAAAACCCCATTCCAAAATCTGTTGTTAAATTAGAGGATTTATATGACATTAGAGACAGATTCAAGAAAGTCACTAATACTAAACTTCAAAGCTCCACTTTGAAGTTTGAATTAGTAAATATTGGTTCCAATTCTAAACCTCAAAACGTTAACTTAGGACTCAATTTAACACCAAAGGAAAGGAATGCTTTCATTAAACTGTTGAACAAATATAAAAATGTTTTTGCCTGGAATTATGATGATTTAAAAACGTATGATACTTCGATTATTCAACATACAATTCCAATGCTTCCTGATATTAAACCTGTTCAACAGAAGTTGAGAAAGATCCATCCAAATCTCGAAAGTCAAATCAAATCAGAACTTAATAAGCTTTTACAAGCCAAAATCATTTTTCCTGTCAGACACTCCAATTGGGTTTCCAATATGGTACCTGTAAGGAAGAAGAATGGTGATATAAGAATCTGTATTGATTTCAGAAATTTAAACAAGGCATGTTTAAAAGACAATTTCCCATTTCCAACCATGGAACATATACTTCAAAAGGTAGCTGGTTCTGAACTTATGTCTTTTCTCGATGGATTTTCGGGCTATAATCAAGTTTTAGTTCATCCAGATGACAGATTGAAAATAACTTTCAGAACAAAATGGGGAACTTATGCTTATCAGAAAATGCCTTTTGGTCTAATAAATGAAGGAGCAACTTCTCAAAGAGCCATGGACATAGCATTTAAAGGTCTGATCAATAAATCAGTTGTTGTTTATCTTGATGACATAACAGTAGTTTCGAAAAAGAGAGCCAATCATCTACATGATTTAAAACAAATATTTGAAAGATGTAGAAGGTTTGGTATTTCCTTAAATCCAAAGAAATCTTTCTTTGCTTTAGATGAAGGAAAACTTTTAGGATTTGTTGTGTCAAAAGATGGTATATATATTGATCCAGATAGAGTCAAAGAAATTTCTGATATTTCTTTACCTCATAACAAAAAATCCATGCAATCATTTCTTGGACAGATCAATTTTGTTAAAAGATTTATTCCTGATTTTTCTTTGATTGTTTTACCTATGCAAAATATGATCAAGAATAATTCAATATTCAAATGGACGCATAAAGAAAAAGAAGCTTTTGAGGCAATCAAACAAGCGATCATTAATTCACCAACATTGAATACTCCTGATTTTTCTAAAGATTTTACATTGTATACTCTGGCCACTGAAACATCCTATGCAGCCGTTTTAACACAACTCAATGATCAAGAAATCGAAGCACCAATTTCTTTCTTTAGCTCAAATCTGCAAGGAGCTGAGCTTAATTATTCCGATGTTGAAAAACAAGCCTTTGCTGTGTTTAAATCAATTAAACATTTCAGACCTTTTCTCTTGAAAACACATACAAAAATTATTGTCCCATTCCCTGCAGTGAGGCAATTATTAATTCAAAAATAAGTAGGAGAGAAGAGAGCTAATTGGGTAACAGCCTTGCAAGAATATGATATTGATATTAAACCAGCTAAGATTTTTAGAGGACAAGGTTTTTGCAGATTATTGGCAGGAGCTCATAACATACCAGAAGATCAAGATTCAAATCAAGATATTCAAGTAAGTCAGATAAATGTTACAGACACCGGATCTCAGTATGTTGATCTTATCTATTACTTGAAAAATGGGTATGCTCCTTCTAATCTCAGTTATAAGAGTAAACATGCTTTAAGGTTAAAGGCTATTAAATATGAAATCATTGATAATGTGTTATTTAGAAAAAATTATGATTCAATTTTATTAAGATGTCTTGAAAAGAATGAAGCTGAAAAGGTTTTGCAGGAATTGCATGATGGACCAGCAGGAGGTCATTTTGGAGGTGATACCACAGCTCACAAAATAATTCGTGCTGGTTATTACTGACCTACCCTGTTTAAGGATACGCATGATTACGTAAGGAAGTGCTGAATTTGTCAAACTACAAGTGGAAGACAAAGGAAACCAGCTTTTCCTTTGCAACTAGTAACTATCGAGCAACCATTCGAACAATGGGGGCTTGACATTATTGGTGAGATAGTACCTCATTCTTCCAAACAGCACAAGTACATCCTTATTGCAACTGATTACTTTACAAAATGGGTAGAGGCAATCCCATTGAAGGTAGCCAATTCTGATGCAATTATTGATTTCATAGATCAATTCATCATAACCAGGTTTGGTGTACCTCAAGCTCTTGTCTTTGATAATTCATCTTACTTCTCTGGAAATAGTTTAATTGAATTTGCAGTTAAAAGAGGTTTTAAATTAAAATATTCAGCAAATTATTATCCACAAGGTAATGGTTTGGTTGAATCCACTAATAAAAACCTTATCAAAATCATTAAAAGGACCATTGATCAAAATCAAAAGAATTGGCACAAATATTTAATCTTTGCGTTATGGGCTGATCGTATCACTGAAAAAGCTTCAATAGGGACTTCACCTTTCAATCTGGTTTATGGAAAAGAAGCTGTGATACCATCAAATTTAACTCTTCCATCATTAGCCCTAGTGCAATTCATTGAAGAAAATCCCTCTTCATCCATTCAATTGAGATATGATCGAATCCTTAAATTAGAAGAAGATAGGGATAAAGCAAAAATTACTCATGAAAAACATCAACAGCTTGTAAAATCTTCTTTTGATGCAAGTTCTACCGGCTCAAAAATTTTGTCAATTGGTGATCTTGTTCTAAAATGGGATAAAGCACATGAAGAAAAAGGTAAACATACCAAATTTCAGAAAATGTGGCTTGGACCATTTCAGATCGTTGAGAAGATAGGCTCAAATACATTCATACTCCAAGATCTAACAGGTAAGAGAGAATCTCTTTCTGTAAATGGGCTTATCTTGAAGAAATTCTTTTCATAAGGAGGTAACCCCTTCTTAAACTGTACATATTCCTTTTTGCAGAATTTTGATTGTTTTTGTTTTTGCAAATAAAGATTGTTAATGAGTCTCTGATTGACTGTTTACTATTTAAGAAAATTTCTTCGGGAAAATATTATAAATATTTATTTTGTGTAAATAAGAATTTTTAAAAGTAATGATCACGGTTTTTGAATAGTTTAAAATAAGATGTTAAACTTTGAAAAATTATTCCAATCATTTGCATGATCTTTTGAAAACTTGAGAAGAATGTAAATCATTATAAGTTTATTAAGCAGAGAAAGGTTATCTATCAAAGTAACGATTTTTTCAAAGTTTTGGAAGTCAAAAAACTCTGAAAATTGTCATCCATTGATTCTTAAGGATAAAACTATTTCACCCCATCCATTTATGTTGTGATTTTTTAGAATGTAATTCTAAGAAATTATACGAAAATTTTAAGAGATAAGAGGTCTCATTATGAGCCGACTGACCATGTTCATAAGGTGTAATAAAACTGACATTACCAATACTGCATACCAAAACAGGGTAATGGCTTATAAATATAAGACAAGGGGTCTCATCACGAGCCAGCTTGTTCAGTTTAATTATAACTAGTGAATGGCATTGTTATCAACTGGCTACCAAACCAGAACAATGGCTCTTAAAATAAAAAATAAGTAAAAGACAAAAACATGAGATAATAGGTCTTATGAATTTATCTTTTAAAAAGTCATAATTTTAGTTGGATGGGACAATGAATAGTTAATGGTTTAAAGGTAACCCTGTCGAGACTATGAACGTTTGCTGGCAACAGAGGCAATACCTATGACAATAGAGTATATTATAAAACCAAAACTTGGAACAATCTACTTACTTCATTATTAACACCAATCAAAGCTTGAGATAACCCAAGATGTTTTTATCCTTAAGGAATTAGAAAGAAATTGTGATTGATTTTTATTTCTTTTTCATAGTTACATTTTATTTGAATTATCCCAAGATAATTTTCATTATCTTTAAAAGTCTTTATTTACTAAAGATAGAATGTTCATTTTATTTTTCAGAGATAACTGTTTCTTCCAGTGAATCGCCAATTGTTGTGACCAGCAACAACCCCCCTTTTTATTTAATATTAGTAATAATACTAAATAAATGGGGACCCTTAGTTAAAAATCCAAAAAATCAATTAAGATTTGTTTCCCTTTCCAAATAAAATTTTCTACCATAAACGTATAGAAATCCCTTAGAAAGAACATTATGAAACACCTAAGTCTATGGTAGATTGAAATAAAATTGTTCTTTAAACAAAATACCGCACCCATCGCAAATGATACATATCTTTTATAAAATTGAAAATGCAATTTTGCGCTTTTGCGATGATGCGACCCCAAAAGCTTATACAATAAACATATTGATCGCAGATCGCATAGCGCAGAAAACAGAAGTGATTAAATGAATACCTTTTGTGCCATTTTTAATTTTGCGCTTTTGCGCGATTTGCGATATGCGCTTTTGCGCTTTTGCGCAATTTCCACTTTTGCGTTATTATGCATAACTGTGATGACTTCATTTTGCGATATTGCGACATTGCGATATTGCGATATTGCGCAGCAAATCACAGATCGCAATGTCGCAGATTCTTGTAGGCACGCTATCCCACGGAAATCTTCCCATATGTCAAATATGTTATGCGCTTTAATGATTAAATTAAATGATTGGGTTGATTATTAAATGTAAATGAGATTGTGTTTGGATTGAAAGTCGTTTCACGATTAAAATATTATATTTCATCCGCTTTCACATTTAAAACAGTCTCATCACCTTTCTTATGTCATTACTCTCATTCATTCGTAAAACGCAGGCACGAGGGAGCGAACGTCTATACAAAGCTTTCGTTAAACACTATGGGTAAGAAGGAGAAGAGCTCGAGTTCTGAAAACAAAGAAATGGCTTCGCTGTATGCAGACACCGCTTGTAATAAGGATGCCGGTATATCCACTTGGGAAGGAATGTATAATCTGCTAGAGGAAGAAAACCCTGTGGTGATAAAAGTTGTAGCTACAGCAGGTTCCAGTAATACGTCTGAGGCAACCCTTAGGGAACTGGCTTGCTCATTTCTGCATAGAATAGCAGCAAGGCCAAGGATTCTCCCGTATACGGACATGGTAAAATGGGTGCTGGACAGCACTGATATTTCAGACAGGCAATTTAGAACTCCATTTGAAGAGCTAATCGGGTCATTCACCACGGAAGACGTGAAGCTGATGTATAAGTTGCCGGAACCTCAAGCGCCTTATAATAAGCAATTTATGGAAAAATTTGCCAGAGAACATGCGAATTTGTCAGAATGCACACAGGAATGGACCAAAAGAGATGAACCATTGAAGAAAATCAAACACGAGTGGACAATACCAAAAAAGGATGTTTCAGACACTGTTCACAAGTTCAAATATCCAAGTGGGCAAATTGACACAGTTTCTACCACAAGATAAGGTATGTAAGTTTGCCAAAATTATCCTCTATATAACTTTTAGAAGTTACTAAAAGAGTTGTTGGAGATCAAGAGTTCTCAGAGAAACATAAAGCTCTTCTTGAGAAAAGACGGGAGTCGAAGAGACTTGAAATAACTATAAGACAAAATAAGGAAACATTGACCAAATTCAAGGCACTTAATGCTGAGCAAAGAAAAGGATGAGGAGCGTGTTCGACACAGAGGAAAACTACTGCGAAAGGACAAATCGATAAAAAGAAACTACTTTGGCTAGAAGTATGATATGAGAAAATGGTGAAGCAAAATCAAGATGAAATTGCAAAATTGATAACAGAGCAAAAAACTCCAATAACTGGGATGCAAAAATCAGAAGGTCATAAAAGGCAGCAGAGGAGGCGGCTACAGTGGAAAACATTCTTACTGATCATGTAAATGAAAATTTACACAAAGCTAATTTCATTCCTGAAACTGTTCCAGGATATGTCCCACAGGAAAATCAACTGCAAACAGAATGGAGACAAAAGGCAGAAGAAAGAGCAAAATCTATCCAAGGGCTGACAAGATTGAATTGGGACTCATACTGGATGTACTTGGTGAAGCCACACAGTCAGCACAGTGCGCTTAATTGTATCATCAATGCTACAGAGAAGATTTCTCCTACGCTTGCCGACTCTGTCTTTTCAGGACAGTTGAATTCCGAAGTCGGTGAACCGCATCTTCTCAAAACTATGCTAGATGCCTGCAAGTTTAAAGATCAAATTCATAGATAGATAGATTTAGTTTTAATTTCACTGTATTTTAGCCTAGGAAAAGGACGGTCATTGAACCGAATCCTTTATTTTTGTAATAAACTATTTTTAGAGTTAGTTAAGTAGTATTTAAACCCCTCTCATGCATTTAGAGAGAGGTCCGGGATCTTAATATTTTTGGACTTGGAGATTGCATTTATGTACTCCATTGTCTTATATATTTTTAAAAAGAATCACATCTGGTGATTTTCTTGCGAAATTATCTTTGAAGTGTTGCATTTCTGTACCTTGGAATTTGATTTTGCATCATAGTTACTGGATAGAATATCAGATTACATCTGAAAGTCATCAAGATGAACAAGGTATTTCTATCTGTTTACTGTTGATTTCTTTTGTCTTATGATATTCGTTTTAAAATTGCTATCATTTATATGTATATTTGTTTTCACAACGCTTCCTTTTATATATCATTTCTGAGTATAATTGAAACGTTATCATTCATAATTACATATAGATGGTATACAATGATGAATGCAATATGCTAATACAACTCTGTTTAATTTTTTAAACAGAGTTATCTTTATTTATTTCTGCACATTTCAATTTAATTAGTAACACATTTTCATGGTTATTGTTAAATTGGAACAATATTAAGTTGTATTCACATATAAATACCCGAGTTAGTGTTAGAATTTCTTTATCAGTATTTTTTAGATAGTTTTATTTCAGTTAATTTAGTCCCATTTCCATCCATCCAATCCAATCCATTTAGTTACAAGGAAATTGGTCCTTTAAATCCAGTCACAGCCACCATATCAAATGGAAAAGGAGCTGCCTTAAGGTCCCGACCGGGTGGTTTTCCTCGATGTTTGAAGCAGAGATTTTCTATGCTTCAATAGGAACACAGTCTTCAAATCCATCTGATGAATGTGCCAACCCATCTGTGCTGAGAGAGCAAGGATGGTCCATATGGAAGAGTACCGTGCGACAAGTGCAAAGGTTTCTTCATAGTCAATCCCCTCAATCTGTGAGAAGCCTTGGGCAACAAATATTGCCTTATACTTCTCGATGCTCCCATCAGCAGCTTGCTTTACCTTCTAGATCCATCTTTATCCTACAACTGATTTCCCCACTGGCCTTGGAACAATCTCCTAGGCACTTTTTCTGACAATGGAGTCATACTCCTCCGCCATGGAATCTACCCATGTGGGCTCCTACGCTGCTTCTTCAAAAGAAGATGGCTCTATCACAATAAGCTTTCTCATAAGAGCCATGTATCCAGTATATCGGTCAGGTGACTGTCTCTGTCTACGCTGTGATTTAGGGACTCCTACATTCTGTGCCACATCCACCATCAGTCTCTCAGCTTCTATGGTACACTTCCTACCTTGTCTGATGTTTGGTTCTGCATGAGTGGACTCCTCCACTCCATGAATCTCCTCTTGTGGCTGATCGACATCCAGAGGCTCATCTTTGGGAACAAGAAGTTCATCCTTCACATGCAAGTGTAGCTCCCTCTCAAGCAATAACTTCATGGCTTTCACCTCATTGAATTTTATATCCCGTCGCATGACATTAATTCGACTGTTTGGAAAATACACACGATATTTATGGGGTGTTTCTATGTACCCCAAAAATATCCCAACTTCTGCAGTCGGCTCCTGCTTCTTCTTAGTGACCTTCGTCACATGAATGTAAACAGGTGAGCCAAAAATATTCAAATGAGAAATATCAGGCTTCTTACCAGTAAAAGCTTCCTCGGGTGTACTCATGCCAAGTACTCTATGAGGACAACGATTTTGCACATAAACTGCAGTGTCACATGCTTCTGCCCACAAGTGCATTGGTAGGCCCTGGTCATGCAGCATCACTCGTGCAGCACACACGATAGTTCTGTTCTTTCTCTCCACAACCCCATTCTATTGTGGGTTATGAGGTGCTATGAGTTATCTTCGAATTCCTTCTTTGATACATAAGTATTTGAATTTTCCCAAGATGTATTCACCACCATTATTGCTCCATAGAGCTTTCACCTACTTCCCCGACTCCTTCTCCACCAATGCCTTGAACTCACAGAACTTTGAGAATGTTTCACTCTTCTTCTGCATGAAGAAGATCCAGCATCTACGAGAAAATTCATCAAAAAATATCACATAATACCTGTGTTTCACTGTTGAAGCAACTGAGAATGGTTCACACACATCTGTGTCAATTCTCTCCAGGATCACCGAAGCATGGTTCTCCTTCTCATGAAAGGTGGTCTTCATAAACTTACCCATTGTACATCCTTTGCACTGATCTAACTGCGCAAGAGTACCCTTGGGAAGTCCAATATAAATTTTCTGCAAAAATTTCAAAGCGCCATGGTGAAGATGGCCCAATATCTTGTGCCATAATTCACGCTCATCGCGGCTCACCACTTCTTCTACTTTGCCTACCATTGTAGTGCAGCCATCTACCTCTAGCTTATAGAGGTTCTTAATTCGAACCCCTATCTTCTTGGTTTGACTCATTGTTTTATGTCGAAGGAAATATTTTCCCTCACTGAAAACAACATCATAACCCCTGTCTTCCAGCATTGCAACTGAGACCAAGTTCTTCTTCAGACCTAGAACATGCATGAAATTCTTCAACAAGAATGGATTACCGAACTCCCTCTCAAAGGTAATGGTCCCAATGCCTGTCGCATTGTACCGACCATCGTTTCCCATCTCTATATGCATCTGGAGGTCCTTCTCCTCCAAGTCACTGAACAACTCTTTGTCTCCCGTCATATGGAAAGACACACCACTGTTAAGATACCACACCGATCCCATGCAGCTTGAAACCAAGCATGCGATCAAAGAAAAATCTAGCTCAAATTGCGAGGATAAGGCCTCTCCAACTGTAGATGCAACAGCCTACTTATTTTTCTTCTTCTGTGGACAGTTAGTGGTGAAATGTCCATGCTCGTGACAGTGAAAACACTTCACTTTGGACAAATACTACTTCTTGCCTTTCGCATCGGATTTAGAAGGATTTTTCTTCCCCTTCCCTTTCCTTGCTTTGGCAACCAAAGCGCAATTCTCTTCATCTTCATTCTTCGATGAAGATCCATCCCTGGTACCCCGCCTTATCTCCTCCTGTACAAGATCTGACCAAAGTCGCTCCCATCTTGGTAGTTTCTCCCATCCATTAACAGAGTCTTCGTAGCTATGCCAACTCTTCGGAAGCCCAAGGAGAGCCAAGCTCACCAAGTCTTCTTCATCAACAATAACCCCCACACTTCCAAGCTCATCCTTGCAGTGGAAAAACTTCGTGAGGTATTTTGGAATACTGTCGCCTTTCTCCATTTTTATTTTCTGAGCTTGTCTTTAAGCGCCAACTTCCTCTGGTCACTTCTACTTTGGAACAAGTCTGTCAAAGGCTTCCACATTAATAATGGAGTGGATTTCCTATGAAGGCTGGACAAAATGTGATCCTTCGCACCTTCCAACAGAATCCTCCTCGTCTTTTCAGTCTTCTTTTTCCATGCATCAAGTAATGCAGCATCGCTAGATCCCGGCTTAGGAACATCGCTATCAATGAAATCCTTTAGCCCATTATCCTCCAGCACCGCCTTCATCCTATCCTTCCACGCTATGTAATTTGAGCTCCCATCAAGGGCATACTCCAATATCAACCCGTTGAAAGGAATTTCAATGTATACTCGATTTCTGCACCAAGAATCTTCTGTAGCAAATTCGAATTGTCCACCAGCACAAACTCACTTCAAAATTGCAATATTCAATCAGCAATGATCTGATACCATGTAGAAATTATATACAATATTAATGTATATATCCAAGATCCACATCATCTCACACTATTTAACTTTATGCAAGATACTAAATATATTCCACTTGTTAATATTTTGCAAAAAAATTAATTGCACACACATGTGAAGCATAAACAAAAATATTCAATCGTACATAACACAATTTTTAACTAGGAAAGCTTGAAGCTGAAAACCCCAACTATATATTATGTAAAATGGATATCATATGAAAATATCATACAAACATACAAAGCTTATCACAAGCTCTTAGTACAGTACAATCGTCATACACTAATAAGGCCCAATCTTGCAAATCCATGCACCGATCTATGCCACCTGCTAGCTTGCCTCCACTGCGCAATATCTGCTGAAGAATAGCTCTGAATGAATTCAAATTACACTTGGATTGACTGTGAAATCCTCATTGGAATATCCACTGTGTGTTGGATGCAATCAATGCATCACTAATAGTCACAACAGATAGTCTATCTTGCCCTTTCACCTATCTCTCCACTAGTCTCCACTGAAACTACCATGCACTATAGTTAACTACTGTATTGTTCAGTTTAATAATGAGTTATTATTTATGAATTAATTAAATAAGTAATTCACTCCACTCTTATTAGTGTATCAATCAGTTAGACTAGATACAACTAGCTCAACTGAGTCTAACTGAGTTAAATTGAATACAACTCCATAACTACTTCTTCCAACTGTGTCATAACTCTGCCACTTGAGTTCTAACTGAGTCCTCCATGCATTAGCTCCAGTAAACCCTCAGGAATAGCGTAATTCCTTCTGTCAGCTGCTGTGCCACATCTGTGCACTGAACTAAAGTGCTCCAAGAGAAGAAGTTGTTGTTTAGAGTCTGATTATTATTAAGAGCTAATAATAATCGACATGCATCTATTTTTAGATTAACGATCAATAAATAGAGTTCACCCAATATTCTAAAAATATAATTTCATATATTTTTCCAACTTGATCAACCATCCACAAATAACATCCTGCAACTTCTGAAATATGATCGACATGTCTAAAAATAGACATAGTCTAAAAATAGACTTGCGCCAAAATTAGCCTACGGGCCCACTTAGTGAAGGCAACTATTTTCACTAAGCTCATCATCTTGTTGAATCTCAACATCATGTATCAGGTCTCCTCCGAAATGTCAGGTTTTTTTTTTGCACGTTTAAAGGAGAACATCCACATGTCACTCTCACTGCTTCTTACACTTTTTGTGAAGTTGGTTACAACAGAACAGAGGAGTGGTCTTTCAACAAAATGCCATATCATACAACCACTTTGAATTGTTAGCCTTCATGATGTTTATCTTATTTATGATATAGCACTTTTTATTTATGTTTAGGGATAAGCCTCATCTCTTGCACGAAATTGTAATAAGTTTTTAGGACATATTTAATTCTTTTGTGGAGATGATAGTATCATTTTTTATTATATATATGATAAACTGATATGAAGTAAGGTTTGATGGTTTTAGAATCTTAACTGATATGATCATAATTTTTTTTAAGTGAATGAAATTGATAGAAACTTTTTAGGAATTATTATCAATCTGGTGTGTGTATTGTTAATTTTCACTTGTGTTTCCATATCTTACTCTCTTTAGTTTCAATTTGCAATCTCTTATGATGTTATGTGTTTTTATCAGTCTCTTGACATGCTGATGTGTTTTATCAAATTTTGTTAGTCTCACATAGTGAGGCTTCTTGGTGATATATATATAATAACAGTGGAAAGAGCATCACTTATGACAGTTATCTTTCATAATATTTCAATGAGAATATTGTAAGACTAGAAATAGCTTTCTCTTGATGAAATATTGTTAAACTGCTACTTGTGTTAATTTCTACCAAATGCAGTAGATTTCTTCCTTGCAAACCTATTATTTCTTCTCTCATTTCACATTTTCTTCTCCTCATAGGCTACAAAATCACTCTTTTCTAACATATCAGGATCAAATACCCTCATTAGTAAAACTGTGGATTTGACTGAAATGTCTTTTGAGTGAATGAGAGTTTAAACCACCTACAAATCTCTTAAAAACAATCGTAAAATTGCATTAGAGTTTAGGATGTGTCTGTTCAGGTGCTTAATTCAGTCGAAGTGTTGATTCCAACGACAACAAAACCAACACCCATTGAAATTTAAGATCATTATTAAGGAAAAAATATTTCTAATAAACAATCAGCATTAACAAATAAACATTACATACTTTCTTTAATTACTTTAGGTTATTTATAATTTCTTAATTTTTATATCAAGGAGAAAAATGAAATTATACTAGACCACAACTCACATTAATTAGATAATTGAAAAAAATTTAAAATTTAGAACTTCATAATATTAAAAAAAACTTAGTTTAAAGATGTTACAAATCATTTTAGAAAATAAAGAAAATTCAAGTAAATTTACTATAAAATCTCATATTTGTTTTTGAAAATTTGAATTACACCCATAAGGTTTTAGGTGCCCTAAATATTTTGGATGGTGCTAATTTGTTTCCATTCCAAAAAAACCCTATTCAAACACACAACATTCTAATACTATTTTTTGGAAAAAACAAATCTACTAGTAGATTTGTGGCTTCGGCTATATCTTAATGTGTGTCTAATGAAACATGAAGCTCAGAAGCTCATTTAAAAGTGATGTAAAAAAAAATATCTCTTCTCATTTATCACTTCTTCATCACACAACATATATTCTCTCTCCTCTTCTTATTGGTTCATACAACTCAGAAGCGGAAGATTTCCCTCACTTGTGCAAGGGACAGGTGGTTTTTTTCTATTGGGTTGAATTACAGGGTTGTTGCAGGACGTTGACCAATGTTGGCTTGGGAATATTTGGCATATTTCGACTTCATTCTTGGGTGGATTAATTATTTTCTAGCAGGCCGTATATATTGGAAAAAATTAAGGCAATCTCTGCACTTTGACCATAGGCTCCACCTTTATGTTGACTAGGTTTGAGTACTCCTAATTGGACTATTTTGCGATCATTTTGTTTTGACTAAGAAGTCTGCATAAATTTCTACAAGAATGAGCTCCTCTGAAGACCCTTTGAGTGTTGTCCTATCTCTGGTTAGGGCACACTTTGACAATAGTTGATTGTTGTTGACTTGAACAGATTGCGAACACATATTTGACTACAATTGACTTTCTATCTCTTCCTTTTCTCTAGTTTGGATAATTCTTTGGCTTATTTAGATATTGGATATTAACATTGGATATTGGCTATTCAATGTTTTACTTTGACTCTTCGATGATGTACTCTCTCTACATTTGAAGACAATCTAACAGAAAAATATTTGTAAGGGTTTTCCTCCTAGTGGGGTTTTTCCCTCGTCCTTGACCAAATATTGTGTCTCTTGCCCCTTGGATATATTTCATTGTGAATTTGTTAATTTGTTATATCTACTATTTATTTACTGTTATTGGATAATTGAAGAAGTGAAATTTTTAAATTGAATGTTATTGGAATTTGTTGAAGTGATAGTTGCAATAATGAAAAAATTGATGAAAAATTAACATGCCCCAAAAAAAATGCACACATTCTCATCATTAATAACCCACCTGTTGTAGCATAATTTGACTCAGCTAAAATTCACAAGAGGTCCTCAACAATTAAAGGTTGTTGAGGAATAGTTGTTAGAATGTCAAGAAGACCTGAAATATGCTCAAAGGGATAACCGCAAGCACAACAAGGATTCATCATCACATGTGCACTAGAAACAAAGTCAGGGAAGCAACACCAGCATTGGAAGCACAATCTAATCCAGAGGAGCATCAAAGAAGAGAAGTGCGCATCAAGGGTCAAGTCAGGCTCATTCGTAAGCTAAGGAGAGACTAGCATGGTAGAACACTGGATAAGCTCAAGAGGGTTACACCATGGAGAAAAAAGGCTAATTTACCGTAGGCAAAGAAATGTCGTATTTCCCTTAGAAATCTAACAGTTTTGGAGGAGGCGCAAATGGAAAAATAGATAGTCAGGATCAAAGCACAAAACTGAAACAAAGACATGGATGGTGAAGATCGTATCACATATCACTTTCGGTAAGCGTTACAAGTTTAAAATATGGTTAAACTTGCAATATTGCGATGCGATGCGATCGCATATTTCACTTCATAATTTTAAAGGGTTAGCGCTAAATAATGTGTTAAAGGTTACAATCTGCGGGCTGCAGGAAGGCCCACCTCTCTTTTCCACATCACCTCCCTCTCCCCACATTTCGCACTTCGTAAGTTTTAATTTTTACCTCCACATCTCATAAAATAAATTCGTCGATTTGCGATTTCTGGTATCCATGGGACCCAACTTTGCCATGTCACCTTCCTCTCCCCGCACTTCTCACTTCGCAAGATTTAGAGTTTACCTACCATTTCTCATAACAAATATGTCGATTTTCGATTTACGATTGGCCACACCTCTACTTGCCATGTCACCTTCCGCTTGTCGCACTTTGCACTTCACACAGTTTAAAACTTACCTCCTATATTTCATAATAAAATTCCCAATTTTAAATTTGTGGGTGGATGCGATGTGGTTTCAAAATTAAACTCCAAAGGTTTCCAAACCCAGAAGTAAGGCATTTCTTGTGTTAAATCACATCGAAGGAGGAAAGGTGGATTATAATGTAAAACCATTGAAACAAAGAAATGCGATAGAAAGTGGACGTGATGCATTCTTCAGAGGTGAATAGAATATATTTAAATTCCAAGTCTTGCGGTGGTTTAGGGAACAAATTCTGAACGTCGGTAGAAAGACTCAGGTATGTGATCTGATGCAGGGAAAAGAGGAAGAAAAGGGATCACGCAGCATGCATGATTATAAGAGGTAGAACTGGGTAGCAGGTAACATGATGATAGTACTCGAAAATGAAAAAGCATGGGCAAAGTCTAGTGGATATGTGTTTATGCAGACTGTTGGGACATCACAACTGAAACAGATAGAGACACATCAGCAACAAATCAGATCTAACAAATAGATTGATACTTCTAAATATATTTTTCTTTCTTGATTAAAGATCGACATTGTAATGAAGTCTTTAATTGTGATGTAATAGGTAGCTTACAGAGTTTGAAGAAGTTTGAGTAGTTACAAGAAGTTCCAGCAGTTAAAAACTACTTTTGATGTATTTAAGCAAGATAGAAAGAAAGAAATAGGGGGGCCTAAGTTCAGGACCTCTTGGGGATTACATTTGAACATCTTTTTTTGATGGGTAAATGAAAGAACCAGTAAGTTTCCTGAAATGGTTTATGGTGATTCGTGTTTCTTGTCCCATTTTGTTTCCCTTCTTATTTGAATGAAGGAAGTAATGTAGCAGCCAGTCTCTTAATTACATATGTCAGCAAGAGTTAAATAACCTTAATTTTCACTCCTTCACTCCATCTATTCTCCCTTCAAAAATTCTCTCTGAAACTTAAAATTAATGGATTATGTGTTTACAACATATTATTTTCAGTTTCCCCTCTCTTCACAAACTCCTGATGAAACTTTAAAGTAATAGATTCCGTGTTTACAACATATAATTTCAAGTTTCCTCTTTCTCCATGAATTTCCTCTAAAACTTAAAAGTGGTAGATTGTGTGTTTTGAGAATATTGCTTTTAGTTTCCCCTACAGTTCTTCTTTTCATTGAGATATTAGCAGTGAATGGCATTATGAAATCTTTTATTATTCTAGATCATTAATGGTTTTAGAAAAATAGTCTCCAGAGGGATAGAACAAAGACCTCATGATAAAATCATTGATGTGACACACTTTTAAAATGTCTTAAGCACTTATTCCTTTCACAACAGAGTGATTGTATCTTAAGATACAACAATTTTTGGCGTCGTTGTCAGGGACGAAAGCATGAAGTTGTTTTTCCGTGGGCATTGAAATCTATTTCTTGATGGTGAACAATATTTATATGCAAATTTGGTTGTGTATTGTTCACCTGGTGACTCCACTGATGAAGGTTTCATTAGATGAGGAATTCTGTGGGCAAGGAAATGAGAAAGCACTGTGGAAAATATAGGTATCAGAGTTTGAATCTTTTAAAGTAAGTTTTATTTTTCACTATCAGTTTGATGGTATATTTTCCCTTACATATCAAGAAGATTGTTTCTTTCTTTATATCCTCAGAAGATTATAAGGCCCAAAATGTACATTCTTTATTGGAGAAAGAATATTTTTCCTCTGATTGTATTATTGAGCTTAATGCAACTTTATATGAGAGGAGAGATGAATTTTAAATTACAATTCCTTAAGATTTTTGTCAAGAGTTGGCATTACACGAAGAACATCAGCATTATGAGGGACAAACCTTATATTGCTCATTCCGGCCTAAATGGTTATCAATAGAAAACAACAATCAATATTATCATAAACATCCTCAAATTGAGGAGTCAAGTAGTGAAGGAAGCTGTCATGTTCAAAGAAGTCTACATCAGTAAGATGTTCAAGAAAAAGAGTCAACAGAAAATTGGTCTTATTAGTTCTATGATCCAGTGGCGGATTATATGAAAAATTTCTTTTGTCAACAATAAGAATTTATAAAAAGGTTGACTTTGCGTGATTAAGTTCAGGCATAAATCCATACGTAGGAGTTATGCATAAATAATCTCAAAATTTGAGCATTTTCAGTTGTAGTATTTCTAGTTCGGTATTTTTAGCTTAAGAATAAAGCAAGAAGTCCAAAGTGTAGTAGGCTTCGAGAGGATTTCATACTAGATCAACTCAAATTTTGGATTGACTCCATGCCCATAATGACTACTATTCTACAAGTGCTATTTGACTCCATGCCCAATAAAGGCTACTGATCTACAAGTTCTCTTTGACTCTATGTCCAATAAGGGCTACTTATCTACCAGTTCTCAGCACTTTGCTACCAAAAGTGTTGTCCCCAATTGGAGCCAAAAGTTGTAGCATAATTTGACTCAGCTAAAAGTCAAGAGAGATCTTGAGCAATTCAAGGTTGTTGAGGAACAAGTTGTTATAAAATCAAGAAGACCTGCAATATGCTCAAAAGGATAACCACAAGCACAACAAAGATTCATCATCACATGTGCAATGGAAACAAATTTAGGGAAGAAGCAATGACATTGGAAGCGAAATCTAAGCCAGAGGAGCAACAAAGAAGAAAAGCATGCAACAAGGGTCAAGTCAGGATCATTCATAAGCCAAGGAGAGACTAGAGCGCCAGAGCACCAGATAAGCTAGGGAGGGTTACACCGCAGAGAAAAAATAGACTAATTTCTCGCAGGCAGAGAAATGGTGTATTTCCATTATAAACTTAAGAGTTTTGGAGGAGGCACAAAGGGAAAAACAGGCGGTCAAGATCAAATCATAGAACTAAAATGGAGAGATGGATGGTGGAGATAATATCACATATTGCATTCGGTAAAGGTTACAAGTTTAAAATATTGTTAAACTTACGATATTGTGATGCGATGCGATCACATATCCCACTTCACAATTTTAAAGGGTTGGCGCTAAGGAATGTGTTAAAGGTTGTGATCTGTGGGCTGGAGGCGGGCCCACCTCTCTTTTCCACGTCACCTCCCTCTCCCTGCATTTCCCACTTCAAAGGTTTTAATGTTTACCTCCATCGCTCATAAACTAAATCCGCTGATTTGCGGTTTGTGATATCCGTGGGACCCATCCCTGCCATGTCTCTTCCCTCTCCCAGCACTTCAAAATTTGCAAGTTTTAGACATTACCTTCGATTTCCCATAATAAATCTGCCAATTTACGATTTATGATTGGCCTCACCTCTGCTTCCCATGTCACCTTCCACCCATCGCACTTTGCGCATCACACAGTTTAACACTTACCTCTCGTCTTTCATAATAAAATCCTTGATTTGTGATTTGCGGGCAGATGTAATGTGGTTTCAAAAGTAAACTCCAAAGGTTTTAAAATCTCGAAGTAAGGAATTTCTTGTGTTCAATAGCATCAGAGGAGGAAAGTAGGATTATAACTTAAAATAGTTGAAACACCAAAATGTGATAGAAAGAAAACGTGATGCATTCTTTAGAGGTGAATAGAATATATTTCAAGTCCAAGTCTTGCGGCAGTTTAGGGAAGAAAGTCTGAACCCAGGCAAAAATACATGGGTGTGTGATCCGACACAGGGCAAAGGAGAAGAAAAGGCATAACGCAACAAGCACGAGCAGAAGAGGCAAATTTGGGAAGTAGGTGACATGATGATAGCATTAAAAAATGCAAAATTATGGGCAAAGTCTAGTGGATATGCCTTTATACAGACTGTTGGGGTATCATAGCCAAAACAGACAGAGACACATCAGCAACAAATTAGATCCAACAAATAGATTGATACTTCTAATTCTATTTTTCTTTCTTGATTAAATATCGACATTGTAATGAAGTCTTTAATTGCGATGTAATAGGTATTTTACAGAGTTTTAGGAAGTTTGAGTAGTTACAAGAAGTTCCAATAGTTACAAACATTTTTTGATGTATTTAAGAAAGAGAGAAAGAAAGAAATAGAGGGGCTTGAGTTTCGAACCTCTTGGGGATTACATTTTGTACTTCTTTCTATGATGGGTAAATGAAAGAAGCAGTAAGTTTCCTACAACTATTGATGGTGGTTCCTGTTACTTGTGCCATTTTGTGTCCCTTCTTCTTTGAATGAAGTGAATTAATGTAGCATTCAGTCCATTAATTACATTTGTGAGTAAGAGTTAAATAACCTTAATTTGCGCTCCTTAACTCCATCTCTTCTCCCTTCAAAAATTCTCTCTGAAACTTAAAAATAATAGATTATGTATTTACAACATATTATTTTTGAATTTACCCTCTCTTCAAAAACTCTTGATGAAAGTTTAAAGTAATTGATTGTAGGTTTAGAGCATATTATTTTGAGTTTCCTCTCTCTCTAAGAATTTCCTCTGAAACTTAAAAGTGGTAGATTCTGTGTTTTCAACATATTACTTTGAGTTTCCCCTGTAGTTCTTATTTTCATTGAGATATCAACAGTGAATCAAATTATGAAATATTTTATTATTCCAGATCATTAAGGGTTTTATAAAACTATTCTCCAAAGGGATAGAGCAAAGACCTCATGATAAAATCATTTCTGTGACACACTTTTAAATTTTCTTAAGCTCTGATTCCTTTCAGAACGGAGGGATTGTATATTAAGATAAACACCACCCATTAATAACCAAGTCATAATACCATATTCTCCATAAAATCATCTGTCAGTTGTGTTCTCCCAAGAATTCCCATTGTGAAGCTGTCCAGTGCTATCAACCCCATCCGGCATAAGGGAAAAATATGTTGACTAGTAAACAATAACCATTAAGCAACAAACATAACATAATTTATTTAATGATGTTACATTATTTATAATTTCTTTGTTTTTACACTATCGACAAAAATTAAATGACATATACGGTTCTCGCCTATAACTCACATTACGCAATTTGAAAATATATTTTACATTTATACCTTCATAGTATAATTGGTAATGAGATTATGATTTGAATTTTGAATGCATACAAGAGGAATTGATGCATCTAAAATTTAAAATGTAAGAAATAATCCCCTCAACCATCCCCATTTGAATTCCTTTCTGATGAGATATGAAGCTTGAAGCCTCATCTGGAAGAAAGGTAAAATTTTCTAAAGCCACCGACATGACAACGATCTTGTTTTCCATTGATCTACCAATTATTGTGAAAATGAGGTGTACTGCATCTCCCCATATTTCTTTGGTAACTCAAATGGCATATCTTCAACAGAAGGAGCACTCTTAAGAAAACATGCCATCAAAGCCATTTCTATGTCATCAAATTATTTAATTTTGTATCAGTGCTATATGTACCAATGTTTCATATAACTATCTATATTAGTGTTATATGTATCAATGTTATTTTGAATTAGTGTTATCTGTAGGGGAGCTCTCCACAAAGTTATCTTTATCGGTGTTTCATATTTGCAAGGTTTCCTCCATGAAACCTTTGGGGTTATCTAACACCCATTTTGGGTCTTTTCAGTCTAAACTTATGTAATGATACTATATGCAATAGTAATTTTTTTTATAGATATACAATGTTGGGACCTAGTTACAGTTAGTGAAAAAAGAAATATTCAGTTTCTGGCTACCATATAAGTTAAATAATGAACATGATTGTAACAATCCTCATAGACAATTACTTGGTTTATATTTGTAATATGTTGAGCTTAATTACCCTAGCTTTGGGCAAAACATTTCTTGTGTTGTACAATAATTAACAGTTGTTTCATTTTCAGATCTAATACAACGACATCAATTTATTCATATTCTTGCTCATATATATATATATATATATATATATATATATATATATATATATATATATATATATATATATGTATATGTATGTATGTATGTATGTATGTATGTATGTATGTATGTATGTATGTATGTATGTATGTATGTATGTATGTATGTATGTATGTATTTGCATATGTATGGACCTACTTACAGTTAGTGCAAAAAGAAAGATTTTGTTTCTGGCTACCACGGAAGTTAAATAATGAACATGATTGTAACGATCTTCATAGACAATTACTCTGTTTATATTTATAATATGTTGAACTTAATTACCCTAACTTTGGTGGCAACATTTATTGTGTTGTACAATAATTAACAATCGTTCTTTCATTTTCAAGTCTAATACAACGACATCAATTTTTTCATATGCTTGCTCTCATATATATATATATATATATATATATATATCTTTTATAATTATTCTTGTTCATGTTCCATCTTGGCTTAGCCTTCTAACATTTTTTTTCTTCTTTATCCAATTTGTAAGGGGGATTTGATTTATTCTGTAACTTGCTTCCCACATTCATAGAGCACTTACATACAAATATATATTATCAAGAAATATGGATTGTTCCCAAGATGTACTTTTGTCTATCATTTAGGATCCAAATTGTTTCTATTACATTTATATACACTATTTTTAATATCATAGTTTGAGAAGAGCCATCCCGACTCTTAAGGGTACCATTTAAACAATTTCCTTCACATATCCCAAAAAAACCTTCTATAAAGATTCTTCAACAAAATATTACCCAAAATTGTTAATGTAATTACACATAGGCTATACACTAAATTCATACTCTACTAATTTACATAGAGTGAATCAATCCCATACAACTTATTACATGTAACTAGGATAATTTTTGTAGATATTTCATTCATAATTTTTTGTAAAAACTCCATACATTACTTATAGTTGACACCAACGTCTTATGTTCTAAACGAAAATTTAACAACACAAAATAATTATCTATTAGTTTATGATGTTGAGGAAAATTCATAGAGCATAAATACCACTCCTCCCAACCAATGAGAATGGCAACAACCACTTCTTTTTTCCTCTTCCAAAACAATTGTTTGATAGAGACCTAACAAGGTTTGTCCAAAGGCATCTTGGAGTGTAACAAGTCTAGGCTAGGAACTCACACACTCAACAAGTTTGATTTAGGGATTCCACTAACTCCAACTAATCCATCAATAACCTAACTGGTAGCATCATGCCTTCCCTTAAGAGAGTCTCGTTCAAGGGATTAATCATTTTTTTCTCCATGCTTAGTTGCCTCAGGTTCCTTTCATCCCCTCTTGGCTTTCCTTGATTGACTTTTAAATAAAATTAAAATAACTTTAAAATTTTAAATTTCCACTCGAATTCCCTCATAGCCCATGGTTTATTTTAATAAAGAGTATTACATTGACCATGAAAATGCACCCTTGTCTTCCAGAAATGTATCAAATGAATTCAACCAAATTTCAAATAGTATGTAAAATGTGAATAGTTGACATGTATTATAATTACTCACAAATAAATTCAGTTTTTATTATTAATATAATTATTTAAATATAAAAAAATAATAAAAAAATTAAAAAAATAAATTAAAAAAAACCAATTTAATTAAATTTTAAAATTAAATTATTTTTAAGAAAAAGATGTAGGATATTGTATATCTTTGAAAGAACCAACGCCCATTGAAATTTAAGAAGATAATTATTAAGGGAAAAAGTTGTCTAATAAACAATCACCATTAAAAAATAGACATTACATATTTAACATTACATGCTTTCTTTAATTACTTTAGGTTATTTATAATTTTTATATCAAGGAGAAAAATAAAATTATACTAGATCGTAATTAACATTAATCTAATTAAAAAATATTAAACATTTAGAACTTTATAATATTAAAAAAAAAAAACTTAATTGAAAAAGGTTATAAATTAGTTTGAAAAATAAAAATAAAATTGATATAAAATCACTATAAAATATCATACAATTTTTTGAAAATTTGAGTTACATTCTTCAAATTTTAGGTGCCCTAAATATTGTGCTAATTTATTTTCACCAAAATAACATATTCAAACACTCAAATGCTATCTGAGTGTGTGTCTGATTCATCTTGTGCTTATACTATTATTTGTATTGGGTTATTTGTAGTTGCTAGAGTTGTAAGATTGCAGGAGATTTATGGAGATAATAGAAGATAACCTTCCCGTGGATGTAGCCCAATTGGGTGAACCACATATATCTATTGTATTCTTTTTCCTTGATCTCTTTATGTTCCTATTTATATTTTGATATGTTGTTGGTTTCCTAGATAGATAGCTAGTTTAGTATGTCTAATATTGTCACAAAATCTTCACAAATTTATCTATATTACTGTGTCATATTTCTGGGGTTTCCTCGATGAAACTTTGGGGTTATCTAACACCCATTTTTGGTCTTATTCAGAACTTATGTAATGATAGTTTGTGTAATTATAATTTTTTTTTATAGATACACAGTGTTGGGACTTAGTTACACTTTGTGAAAAGAGAAAGATTTGGTTTCTGGCTACCATGCCAGTTAAATAATGAACATGATTATAGTGATATTGATAGATAATGACTCTGCTTATATTTATAAGATGTTGAAGTTAATTACCTTAACTTTGGCCGCGACATTTCTTGTGATGTACAATAATTAACAACTGTTGTTTCATTTTCAAGTCTAATACACTAATATCACTTTATTCATATATATATATATATATATGTTCATGTTGCATCTCGGCTCAGCCTTCTAACAATTATTTGTCCATTTTTTAAAAAATATACTCTTGCATGCCCATTATTGCATGCCTGAACGTTTGTAATTTGTAACCTTAGTAAAATAATGTATTTTGTTTACACATTTGTAGCCTTAGAAAAATAAGGTACTTTGTTTACACCGATATCAATTATTCATATGATTGCTTATATATATATATATAATGAATCATGTTCATGTTCCATCTCGGCTCGGCCTTCTAACTGTTACGTGTCTATGTTTTAAAAAATATACTCTTGCATGCCCATTATTCCATGCCTCATCTTTTGTAATTTGTAACCTTACCAAAATAAGGTATTTTGTTTACATATTTTTTTCTTCTTTTCTCATTTCTTTTGTTGTACAATAATTAAGATTTTTTGTTTCATTTTGAAGTCTAATACACCGATATCAATTTATCCCTATGGTTGCTCATATATATATATATATATATAATGAATCATGTTCATGTTCCATCTCGGCTCGGCCTTCTAACTGTTACGTGTCTATGTTTTAAAAAATATACTCTTGCATGCCCATTATTCCATGCCTCATCTTTTGTAATTTGTAACCTTACCAAAATAAGGTATTTTGTTTACATATTTTTTTCTTCTTTTCTCATTTCTTTTGTTGTACAATAATTAAGATTTTTTGTTTCATTTTGAAGTCTAATACACCGATATCAATTTATCCCTATGGTTGCTCATATATATATATATATATATATAATGAATCATGTTCATGTTCCATCTCGGCTCGGCCTTCTAACTGTTACGTGTCTATGTTTTAAAAAATATACTCTTGCATGCCCATTATTCCATGCCTCATCTTTTGTAATTTGTAACCTTACCAAAATAAGGTATTTTGTTTACATATTTTTTTCTTCTTTTCTCATTTCTTTTGTTGTACAATAATTAAGATTTTTTGTTTCATTTTGAAGTCTAATACACCGATATCAATTTATCCCTATGGTTGCTCATATATATATATATATATATATATATATATATAATGAATCATGTTCATGTTCCATCTCAGCTCAGCCTTCTAATAGTTACGTGTCCATGTTTTAAAAAATATACCCTTGCATGCCCATTATTCCTTGCCTCAACTTTTGTAATTTGTAACCTTAGCAAAATAAGGTTTTTTTTTTACACATTTTTTTCTTCTATTTTCATTTGTTATTTATCTAGTGTCAATAATCCAGTAGGTAAGAGGGATCCGATTTATTTTGTAACTTGCTTCCCACCTTCGTAGTGCAATTAGGTATACATATATATTATTAAGATATATGGATTGTTCCCAAGATGGACTTTTTTCTATCATCTAGGATCCAACTTATTTCTACTACATTTATATGCACTATTTTTAATATCATAGTTTAAGAAAAGCCATTCCAACTCTTAAGGGTACCACTTAAACAATTTACTTCACATATCCCAAAAAACCCTTCTACAAAGATTCTTCAAAAAAATCTTACCCCAAATTGTTACTATAATTACACAAAGGCTATACATTGAATTCATACTCTACTAATTTACATAGAGTCAATTAATCCCATACAACAAGATATTAACTGTAACTAGGACAATTTTTGTAGATATTCCATTCATTACTTTTTGTAAAAAATCCATACATTACTTATCATTTACCCCAACATCTTATGTTCTGAAAGGAAATTTAACAACATAAAATACTTATCTATTAGTTTAGGCTATCGAGGAAAATTCATATCCCATCCAATGAGAATGGAAACAACCACTTCGTTTTTTCTCTTCCAAAACAATTGTTTGATAGAGACCTAACAAGGTCTCTCCAAAGGCATCTTAGAGTAACAAGTCTAGCCTAAGAACTCACACACTCAACAAGTTTCATTTAGCGATTCCACTAACTCCAACTAATTCGTGAATACCCTAACTGGTAGCATCATGCCTTCCCTTAAGAGAGTCTTCTTAAAGGGATTAAGCTTTTTTTTCCCATGGCTTTCCTTAAATGGCTTTTAAATAAAATTAAAATAACTTTAAACATTTAAATTTCAACTAGAATTCCCTCATAGCCCATGATTTTGAAAATGCACCCTTGTTAAATAGTTTATTCTCAATAAAGAGTATTGCATCTACCATGAAATTACACCCTTGTCTTCCAAAAACGTGTCAAATGAATCTAACCAAAATTGAAAATAGTATGTAAGATGTGAATAATTAACATGTATTAGAATTACTCATAAATAAATTCTAAAAACATAATACTGATTTTTTATTATTAATATAATTATTTAAATATAAAAAATATAATAAATACATTAAATTTTTTTTAAATTCGATTTGATTATGAAATCATTTTTAAGACAAAAATGTAGGATATTGCATATCTTTGAAAGAACCAATGCCCATTGAACTTTAAGAAGATAATTATTAAGGAAAAAATATGTCTAATAGGAAATCACCATTAACAAATAAACATTACATATTTTTTTAATTACGTTAGGTAATTTTAATTTTTATAAGAAGGAGAAAAATCAAATTATACAAAATCATAACTCACATTAAGCCAATTGAAAAATAGTTAACATTTAGAACTTCATAATATTAAAAAAAAAACTTAATTTAAAGAAGTTATAAATTAGTTTGGAAAAAAAAATTTGAGGTAATATTGCTATAAAATTTATGAAAATTTGAATTACACCCATTAGGTGTTTTACGCACCATAAATATTCTGGATGGTGCTAGTTTATTTCCACTCCAAAAAAACCTATTTAAACACTCAACCTTCTAATTCCAAATTTTGGAAAAAACAATTCTGCCAGCAGATTTGAGGCTTCAGCTATATCTAAATGTGTGTCTGACGAAAGATGAAGCTCAGAAGCTCGTTCTGAATGTGTGCCTGATGAAATATGAAGCTCAAAAGTTCATTTAAATGCGATGTAAAAAGTTTTCAACCCACCAACAAGACGACAATGTTGTAAAAACCTGGTGTACTCTGATCTCCTCGTGATCCTTTGGTAACTGGAATTGCAGATCTTCAAGAGCAGGAGCGCTCTTAAGCAAACAGGCCATAACAGCCATTTCTGTCTTGCGAAAATCTCTTAATTGTACCATCACATACCACAGATTGGCCATTGGGGGGCTTAAACGCTCTGGTATTTGATCTCTACCTATTTCCTGCAAGAGAAATCCAGCTTTGACTTCAATAGAAAAAATAAAAGACAGATATCAAATATTAATCATAACCCTAGAAACTATTACTTATGAGAAGAAACACGCCAATTATTATCAGGCGCTCAAGATGAGGAAGCTCTTGCAGCAGGTTGATAAGAGGAACACCCATCTTTTCTTCCCAAATCATGTGAATTTCAATATTTTTCAAAGCTTTGAAACTCCCCACTATCTCAACAAATATCTGTGTTGAGATCACGCATAAGGTCGGACCCATTTCCAATCCAATCAAATTTATTTCGCACTGCATTTGTAGCCCAAGAATCCCAACTGAAAGCTCGTGAAAGAATACCCCATTCACCCTTAGATCATCTGCCGACCATACCTCAATGCTTCTGATTTTGGGGCAGTTGACTGTTAAATGTTGAAAATATAAATCCACCTATTGATTCTCTGCAGGAGGACTCCTTGTTGAATTGTATTGTGCAGAAGCAGCTTCGAGGCTCTACAACAGCCGCTTTCCATTTTCATCTTCATGTTTTTATCATACAGCCGCTTCTTATTTTTGTTAAAAGGTGAGTTTAAAACTCTTACAATCCTTTTACATTGAAAACAGAGTTTTGAACACAGGAATTTTGTTTTTTTTTTAATGAGGAGGCCACGTCATTGAGGAGGTCCCCACCATCCACTAGCTCGGCAGGTAGCATGGACCAGTCAATGCTTTATCATGTTGGTTTGGTGCCGACGTCAACACACCATGAACCAGACCCGAAAAGGCTTAATAAATTGCAACCTAAATTTTTCACGTTACATTTGGCTCTGACGTCATCGAGCGAATTTGTTACACAAAATTTTTGTAGATTTTGGTTGATAATCGGTTTGGAGTCCATGGGCCCTAGTCCTCGGCCAATCAGATTGCGATCACACGGAGTTTTCCCCGGATGACGTCATGAAAAATTGTTACGCGATTTTTCATTGAAGTTTGGTTTAGCGTTTTTGAAGTCTAGGCGGAAGGCTTGGTGTTATGATTTATTAAAGTTTTATGTTACAATGTTTTAGTTATATATCGCACGATGGAACTATATTATAAACCAAGGGTTATATGTATGTTTTATTTACATGCACGTTATTGTAATATGGGTCCCGCAGGCACATACATAGTTTTTATTTTATTTCTATAGTTTTCTTTATGTTAAATTAAAAAGTGCGTTGCGCCACAAAAGAAAAAGCCCGAGAAGCTAATGTAATAGACATACATAGCAGTGTTAAAAATACATACAGTGTTTTTGATTGTGTGAGCCCGCAAGCTTAGAAAAGAAAATGGAACACAGTGTGCATTTTCTGTGAGAGAGAGAGAATGCATTTTTAAGTGGGACAGAGAGACTTTAGGCACTGCATTTTGTAGCAATCATTGTGTAATCCCTCAGGGGAGGAAGACCAAAATTTTGTAATAGTTTTTATAGTTAATGGAATAGAATGTTTTTTATGCAATCTTTGTCTGGCAGTAAGCAAATTTTTTTAATTCTCTGTGTTTGAAGGAGAGCATTACTCTCTCTGTGTTTTTTCTAGAATTATCATAAATTCCATCATGGTATTGGAGCTTATACAGGCTCTTTGAAGGTGTCAAAGAAGCTTAAGGAAGAAGGATTTGTTGCAACAGTTCACCAGCAGAACTCTAGCAAGCTCAGCAGAAGTAAAGTCCAGGTATTTCTAAAAAAAAAACAGATTTGTTTTGTTTAAAATAATAGTCCTCATAGACAGATTTATATCCTTTAAAGAAGGAAAGATAGTTTAAAAAAAAAACACAGTCAAGTTTATTTCAAAGTTTAGTCTATAAGCAATGGCTGGACCAAGCACTAGTATGAGTATTGGAAATACTCAGCTTCCCAAATTTAATGGGAAGAACTATGATTATTGGGCCATTACCATGAGAGCCCTGTTTTCCTCCCAAGATTTATGGGAATTTGTAGAAGACGATTTTGAAGAACCAGTTGATGAAAAAGAATATAATGCCTTAACACACGCAGAGAAGAATTTGATGAAGAGCAATAGAAGGAAGGACTCTAAGGCCCTCTTCTATCTCTATCAAGAAGTACATGAGAGTATGTTTCCAAGGATAGCGGCAGCTAAGATATCCAAGGATGCATGGGATACTCTGAAGATAGCCTATCAAGGTATGGAGAAAGTGAAGACAACAAAACTACAATTGCTGAGGAGAGATTTTGAAACTCTCTGTATGAAAGAGTCTGATAACATATACTCATTCTTCACACATGCGATTGGGATGGTAAATCAGATAGGGTCTCATGGAGAGACACTTGAAGAAAGAAGGATACTGGAGAAACTATTGAGGAGCCTACCCTCAAGGTTTGATGTTATTGTTACCACTAATGAAGAGACAAAGGATTTCTCAAATTTCATAGTAGATGAACTTCATGCATCACTGATGACTCATGAACAAATATTGGGAAGATCTGTAAACCCATATCTAGAGCATGCCTTCAAGACCTAGATGATGTTTGGAAGAGGAAGAGGTCAAGGCAGAGGAAGAGGAAGAGGCAGAAACCAAAACAAAGAAGGAAGAAACAACTCTTCACATTCACATGGAAGGAGCAGCAGTCAGAACCAAAGCCACAGCCAAAGCAGCAACTAGCAAGGTGGACACCAACATGCTCAAGGAAAAAGGTATGACAAATCCAATGTCCAATGTCATTATTGCAAAAAATATGGGCACTATGCAAATGAGTGTAGGAAAAAGAAAAATGACATGAATAATAGGCAGAATGCTAATGTAGCAAGAGAAAAAAAGAACCCAAAGAATGTGCTGTTAACATGTAATGTAGCACAAGTTAGACATGATGATGTATGGTTCTTAGATTCATGCTGCAGTAATCACATGAATGGAAACATAGTAATGTTTGCCAATATTGATGAAGAAGATAAATCAGAAGTAACAATAGGAACTGATACTAAGATTTTTGTCAAGGGAAAAGGTAAAGTTAGTATCTGTGCATGAAATGGTGAGCAGAAATTTGTGCCAGACGTGTACTATGTTCTTGGCTTGAAGTGTACTCTTTTTAGCATTGGGCAGCCCATAAACAAAGGTTACAATGTATTTTTTAAAAATGATGTGTGCACAATAATGGACATACCTCCAAGAAATAAGATTATTGCTGAAATACAAATGACCAGCAATAGAATGTATCCACTCAAGCTCAATAAAGACTTGAAGGAAAAAGGAAAGAATGTAGCAGCTGTAACTCAAGAGGTCTTTCAGAAGGAAGTGAAAGATGAGAATTGGTTATGGAACTTGAGATTCGGACATCTCAATTTCGGAGGTCTAAATTTGATGCACAGAAAAGGAATGTTCAGAGGACTACCATTGATTGAGAAATTAGACAGCCTATGTGAACGCTGCATCTTGGGAAAAAAACAGAGAGAAAACTTTCCATCAGGAAAGAGCATAAGGGCGAAAGCACCCTTAGAAATTATTCATTCAGATTTATGTGGGCCGATGAAAACAACATCAATTTCAGGTAGCAATTACATGCTGACCTTCATTGATGATTTCACAAGGAAAGTGTGGGTTTATTTCTTGAAATATAAAAGTGAATTCTTTGAAATTTTTTTCCATTTTAAAGCTCTAGTAGAGAAACAGAGTGGGCAGCATATCAAAGTTCTTAGAACTGATAGAGGAGGTGAGTACATCTAAAAATAATTTCTGCGTTTTTGTAGAGAAAATGGCATACACAAACAGTTTACTACAAGGTACACACCGTAGCAAAATAGTGTTGCTGAAAGGAAGAATCGAACCATAATGGAAATGGTGAGAAGTAATATAAAGACAAAACATTTTTCAAATAAGTATTAGGAAAAAGCTACAAATTTTGTTGTGTATATTTTAAATAGATGCCCAACAAAAGCTGTAATGAACAGAGTTCCAGAAGAAGCGTGGAGTGGTAGAAAACAGGGAGTCACCCACATTAGAGTTTTTGGGTGTGTGGCTTATGCACACATTCCAGAATAGTTGAGAAAGAAGTTGGACAGTAAGGGGGAGAAGTGCATCTTCCTTGGATATTGTGAATATTCCAAGGGATATAGATTATATAACCCATCCACAAAGAATTTTTTTATAAGCAGAGATGTGCAATTCATTGAAGAAGAAGCATGGGATGGAAGCATTGAGAAAATAGTCAATGTTAAAAGTTGTTTGTCTCATGATGAAGATGAGGAAGATGTGGCTGAACATAATATCTCATTGGTAGCACAACCTCCACTAACACAAGGACAGCAAGAGACACCTCAAGAAGGAGTAAGAACACCCTTGAGAAGTAATGAGAGTGCTTCTCCAAGCACACCACAATGAGCTGATTTGAGTGATACTTCAAGCACATGTACACCAAATGAAAGAGGAACAAGATTCAGAAATTTGAATGAAATTTATGAGCAAGAGGCAACAAATGAGGGTATGAACTCTTTATTTTCTTTATATTGTCATGTTGATGATCCTATTCATTTTGAAGAAGCTATAAAATATAGGAAATGGATAGATGCTATGGATGAAGAAATTAATGCCATAGAAAGAAATAAAACACGGGATTTGGTTGAAATCTCAAAAGGTAAGGAAGTCATTGGAGTTAAATGGGTCTACAAGACCAAAAGTGGTGCAGGGGTCACCCCAATGCCCCACTCACATCCACAGTCCCGTTTTAGCTCAACTTTTCACCTCACTGTGTGTACAATGGCATTCAAAATTTCATGCCTAATCATCTTACCAATCTAGGAAATCTCACATGTTCTCTTTATTCTACGTTGGCCAATTAAACATTTAAATCCGAGAGTGTTAATATCTAAAATCTCTAAGATTTGAGATATTAATCCTAACTCCCTTATGTTATGTGCTCAATATCAATACATATATCTATCCTCGTCCTTTAACTACGCGCCTTTATTAAATTGAACCCTTATGTAAGTATCGACACCTTTAAACAAATGACCATATAATAAACCTTAAAACATGTTTGATTGGGCCCCACACATACAATCAATAACCAATCAACTGCACACACCGTGCCTTTGTTAACTCACGTGCCCATCCGACGGTTGTTACCACGATCCCTTACCTCATGCAATTTGATGGATATCGCTTGACCAACATGCGCGAATGATAATGCGCGACGGATGAACTTTAACGGGCGGCTTTCCAACCTCGCCTATGCCACGTGTAAACAATCCTATGGAATCACTGCCCAACCAAAGATTACTTCTTACTCGCCTAAAGCGGTGCGATGAAACCCAGGAAACTGCTTTTACTGTGCACTCCCGCAAGGTTCCATCTCCTTCGCTCCAGGTTCCGCTCAGGGTTTTATTTCATAGTTCGATCTCAGCCTTCGTGAGAACTCTTTTCAACGCTGATTCAATACACTATGTGATCAATACATATATCGTTCCTCAATGCCATTTCTTCGATAACCAAGACTACAATTCCCACACAGAGGTTATCGTACACTTCGTTATAGGGTCTCACCATACAGAATTCTCGCCACAGAATTTGTATATCCTCCACACAAGCACATACAATCCAGTTATTTCAAAGGGGCTGAACTCTCACGCACATAGCAAACATAGGGATTCTTCTATCTCAGAATCGATCCTTACAGTGATCAATTCCCCTCGCCTCACAAGGCAATTCCTTCAATAACTCACAGTCTTCATTAGCCAGTGTAAAATCAACAAAATCAATACAATGCCGGAGTGATTTATATTCTAAACACTACTAAATTCAGACATGATTTCTCTTATACATGTCCAAAGGTAACCATTGAAATTCGAATACATTCAAACAGGGCTTAATCCCATCCAAACACATTTAATTCAAGACAGTCCTTCCATGAACATATATATATATATATATATATATATATATATATATATATATATACAGGCGATAAATCCCAAAACCTATTCTTACAATTTCATGACAGGCCAGATATTCAGTTTAGTGGCCATTATCCTCCTACTCTGTTGCTGAAGAGGTCCTCTACCTCTCCAAATCTATCTCTCTCCAGCCCTCTTCTGCCCTCTATCTAACTCTTCAGGATTACATTTATACAACCAGTTCGGCAACTCTTAGCATTCCAATTCCTGAACCTAGACTCAATAATTGAATTAATCCTAAATGACTCTTCGTATTCCTATCTCCATCAACTTCTCATGTTCTCAAAATAGCTTGAGAACAATTACAATTTCCTACCAAAATATTCAAAATATTAATATTTACAAGAATTCAAAGGACATGGGACCCCCTATGTCTACTTTATGTACAAGGAAACTTTTGAACCTAATGCTCCTGCATCAAAAAGCAATGTTGAAGGTAAGATTGAAAGGCACAAGGCTAGAATTTTTGTCAAAGGTTATAAGCAGCAACATGGAAGAGATTATGAAGAAACTTTTGCACCAGTTGCAAGAATGGAAACAGTGAGAGAAGTGTTGTCCATAGCAGCACAAAACAAATGGAAGGTTTACCAAATGGATGTAGAATCAAAATTTTTATTAATGGAAGAGGTTTATGTTGAACAACCTCTAGGCTATGAGAAAAAGGGCCAAGAGCACAAAGTTTGCAGATTGAAGAAAGCTCTTTATGGGCTGAAGCAAGAACCAAGAGCATGGTATAGTAGGATAGATTCCTATCTACTGGAGAATGGGTTTGAAAAATGTGAAGGAGAACCCACATTATACATCAAAGAAAAATATGATAAGATATTGATTGTGGTTTTATATGTTGATGATGTGATATTCACAGGTAATGATAATTACCTTATTGAAAATTTTAAAACAGTCATGAAAGATGAATTTTAAATGACTGATATGGGATTGTTGAGATACTTCTTAGGAATAGAATTAGAGAAAAATGAAAATGGGATTTTTATCTCACAAGCAAAGTATATTAATGAAGTTTTAGAAAGATTTAATATGTAGGAGTGTAAGGCAGCAATTACTCCCACAGTAATGGGATTGAGATTGAGTAAAGAGGACAACAGCATGGATTTTGATCCTAGTTTGTATAAGAGCATAGTTGGCAGCCTTATGTATTTGACTACAACTAGGCTTGATATTATGCATGCTGTTAGTTTAATTTTCAGATTTATGGAGAGCCCAAAAGAAGCACATTGGCAGGCAGCAAAAAGAATTCTGAGGTATGTGAAAGGAACTAAAAAGTATGGTATTTTGTATACTACTTTAGAAAATTTTGAGTTGATTGAATACACTGATAGTGATTGGGCTGGAAGTGTAGATGACCGGAAAAGTACATCTGGTTATGTTTTTCATATGGGTTCAGGAGCTATTTCATGGGCGTCTAAAAAGCAGCCTATTGTAGCATTATCTACAGCAGAGGTAGGATATGTGGCAGCTACAGTAGCAGCATGTCAAGCAGTGTGGATGAGGAGAATTTTGAGGAGTTTATGTCAAGAACAGTTAAAATGCATAGTGATTTATTGTGACAATAGCTCAGCCATAGCATTGTCAAATAATTATGTGTTTCATAAAAGAACAAAGCATATAGATGCCAAGTTTCACTACATCAGGGAGTTAGTGAACATTGGAGAAATCATTTTAAAACACTGCAGAATAGAGGAGAAGTATTTAGACATTCTGATAAAGACATTGGGGAAAAAGAATTTTAATTATCTAAGAAAATGCATGGGTATGACAAATGACCCAGCAGCTGAATTTAAGGGGGAGTGTTGAGAATATAAATCCACCTACTGATTCTGTGCAGGAGGACAAAAGAACAGCAGGAGAGGTCCTTGTTGAATTGTATTGTGTAGAAGCAGCTTCCGAGCTCTGCAACAACCACTTTCCATTTTTGTCTTCATGTTTTTATCCTACAGCCACTTGTTATTTTTGTTAAACAGTTAGTTTAAAACCCTTACAATCCTTTTACATTGAAAATAGAGTTTTGAACGTGGGAATTTTGTTTTGTTTTGAATGAGGAGGCCACGTCATTGAGGAGGTCCCCACCATTTTCCAGCTCGTCAGGAAGCGTGGACCAATGAACGCTTAGTCGCGTTGCTTTGGTGCTGACGTCAACACACCATGAACCGGACCCGAAAAGGCTTTATAAATTGCAACCTAAACTTTTCGCGTTACATTTGGCCATGACGTCATCGGGTGAATTTGTTACGCGAACATTTCGTAGATTTTGGTTGATAATCGGTTTGGAGTCCGCGGGCCCCAATCCTCGGCCAATCACATTGCGATCGCGCAGAGCTTGCCCCAGATGACGTCATGCAGAATTGTTACGCGATTTTTCATTGAAGTTTGGTTTATCATTTTTGATGTCCGAGTGGAAGGCTTCGTGTTATGATTTATTAAAGTTTTATGTTACAATGTTTTAGTTATATATCGCACGATGAAACTATATTATAAACCAAGTGTTATATGTATGTTTTATTTACATGCGCGTTATTGTAATATGGGTCCTACAGGCCCATACATAGTTTTTATTTTATTTCTATAGTTTGTTTTATGTTAATTTAAAAAGTGTGTTGCGCCACAAAAGAAAAAACCTAAGATAATGTAATAGACATACACAGTAGTGTTAAAAAAACATACAGTGTTGTTGACTATGTGAGCCCGCAGGCTTAGAAAAGAAAATAGAACATAGTGTACATTTTCTGTGCGAGAAAGAGAATGAATTTTTAAGTGGGATAGAGAGACTTTAGGCACTGCATTTTTCAGCAGTCACTGTGTAATCCATCAGAGGAGGAAGACCAAAATTTTGTAATAGTTTTTACAGTTAATGGAATAGAAAGTGTTTTATGCAATCTCTGTCTGGCAGTGAGCAATTTTTTTTTAATTCTTTGTGTTTGAAGGAGAGTATTACTCTCTCTGTGTTTGTTCTGGAATTATCATAAATTCCAACATTAAAAACTTTATATCATCCCATACATCTAAAACCAAAATGTTGGGAGTGGATATGGTGGGATTATTCAGGCCAGTGCAGTAAGTTATTTGGAGATTTTCCAGAAGTGGGAAATGTGATGGAAACCAGGCTAATGAATCATCTACGAATTGTGTGCTTTTGAAGGAGAAAGTAATGAGATGGTTGAATCCAGAGAAATGGGTTGGAATATGGGTGAAAATGAAAGTGTTGAGTACAAGAATAGTGAGATGAGTGTAAATGAAAAGGGCAAGAGGTGGGATTTCTTATACCATGGAATAGCTGAGATTGAGGTCTTGGACATTCTTGTTGGCCGCAAATTGCACCCTTTCCATATGCTTTCACGGCTAAATTCCCATTTGTGATCAACTGGATGGGTGCGAGTGCCTGTAGTGTCATTGAAAATATGGAAGTCCTCTAGATCCAAGCAATGTGATTGAAGAATGCTGGAGATTGCATTTTCTACAATGGAGATCGATAATGTATTTGGTGTGACAGAGCCCATGACAAAGCCCAGAAGGATATCTGGAGAGAATATGAGTTTGGGTATTTGAGTGTAGAGAAACCTCTCTACACTGGGTATTTGAGTGTTCGAAAGAACATCGCATCTGACTGCCTCTCTGATTGAAACTTTAGAGAGGATGAAGCCCAGAATATCAGTTGGAAGTCTAGAAAATCCGTCTAAATCTACCAGGTTTGAGAGTGTTGAACTCATATTTACAGTGAAACTGAGAGGTGGAAGGGAGAAGGAAAATACGAGAGGTGGAAGGGAGTGCTGCTCGACAAGAGAAAAAGGAATTTTAAAGGGGAGAGGGATTATGAATGTGGAGCAACATGGGGGAGAGATGGATTGTTAGAATGGTCAAACACGCAGAAATTTAAGTCTCCTATGGTAGAAGTTAAGAAGATAGACTAAAACAGTCAAATTGTTAAAACAATGTATTTGAAATTTCAATGCTTTTATAGTAGGATCAGCAAAGTGGACACCAAGGAACAGAATAATAATTTAACAATAAATTATGAAATTTCACCATATAAATGTGTGGGACAAAGTTTAAATATTAATTTGTTGTGAAATATATTTATATAAATTTATTTTAAGTTTGAATTTATTAAATATATTAAATTGAAAATTTAAATTTTTTAAATTAATTTTTTATATTATTAGTTCACTAGTGCAACCCATGTCTCAGACAGTTCACAACTTAGCTTTTTCCATTGATGAATTTTCTGCCAAGGTAACCCTCCCTCCATCTTAGTCAAAAGGCCAACTATAAGCTTTATTAGAAAGGATACATACCCTATGCCTATGCCAATAGTGCCACTAATTAATGAATTTCATGTCATTAGTTCACATAGGGAACCTCAAATCCTAAGGTCTTTCATGGACAAATACAAGAAGAAACTGAAACAGAAAAACTCTATGTCTCGTAAAAAGGATATTTCAAAGGAGAAGGAGAAAATAGCTTCCTCTTCAAGAACCCAAACTAGGAAGAAGCTTTTCATGGTAGAAGAACTAGTGGAAGTCAACCCTGGACTTCTAGATTCTAATTTTGTTTTGTCACTAGTGGAAGTCAAACCTGGTGTGAAACAATCAAGCCATGTTCCTGAAACATCTTATCAAGCACAACCAAGCAGTGGTACTTCTCTCACAGATTCCACTCTCTCACACATTTTGCTATATCTTAAGAAGGGAAAACGGAAAATGCTAGGGCATGTTATAGAAGAAGATCTCAGTTTGGCTCAATTACTTTCTTCCATTGGCTCTTCGGTCAAGAAGAGAAAGAAAATTGTGATACACTCCTACTGTTCTTATGAAGACAATAGTGAACCTGAATATACAGAATCATAGTATGAGGAAGAAGAATATAGTATATTCATGCATGGAGGTAAGAGGTCTACGTTAATCCTAAATACCTATATGAGAAGACCTCATACCAAGCCCAAAAAAAAACTTAGGCTAAACAACAAGTTAATATCCAATCCTACATTGAGAGATGAAATTATAAATATTGAGGAGAGCCCAGAAGATAAAATCAGGAAGAAGAAAAAGACTTAGTAAAAGAGTCAAGCACAGAGAAAGAGGTCAGATATGAGGGTGATCAAAGCCGAGGCCATCAATATTTTTTCCACTATTTTTGACCTCTGAAGAGTGAAGGAACGAGGCTTCCTTCAGAGAAACTTTTCATTTTTTTGGGTTAATTTTCCATATTTCCGGATATAGCTACTTTTTCTGTGAAGGTAGCAATTATTTCTGAATACTAGCATATGATGAAAAGGAGTTTCTTTTTGGTTTGATTTCATGATGGTAACATCAAAGCAGGTGAAGTGGAGGAATTTTCTGTTCTAATAGATTTCGTCAGGTATTATCTATCAAGTCTCCTTCGAAATGTCAGGTCTTTGTTTTCCACGTTTAAAGGAGAACATCCACATGTCACTCTCACTGCTTCTTACACATTTTGTGAATTTGGTTACACCAGAACAGAGAAGTGGTCTTTCAACAAATTGCCACATCATACAGTGAGGCTTCTTGGTAAAATATATATAATAATAGTGGAAAGAGCATCACTTGTGGAAATTATCTTTCATAATATTTCAATGAGAATATTGTAATAGTAGAAATAGCTTTCTCTTGATGAAATATTGTTAAACTGCTACTTGTGTTAATTTCTACCAAATGTAGTAGATTTCTTCCTTGCACACCTATTGTTTCTTCTCTCATTTCACATTTTCTTCTCCTCATAGTCTACAAAATCACACTTTGCTACCATATTAGGATCAAATACCCTCATTAGTAAAACTGTGGATTTGACTGAAATGTCTTTTGAGTGAATGAGAGTTTAAAACACCTACAAATCTCATAAAAAAAATCTTCAAATTGCCTTAGAGTTTAGGATGTGTCTATTTAGGCACTTGATGCAGTCGAAATGTTGATTCCAGTGGCAACAGAACCAACGCCCATTGAAATTTAATAAGATCATTATTAAGGAAAAAATATTTCTAATAAACAATCACCATTGACAAATAAACATTACATATTTTCTTTAATTACTTTAGGTTATTTATAATTTCTTAATTTTTATATCAAGGAGAAAAATTAAATTATACTAGACCATAACTCACATTAGTTAGATAATTAAAAAATATTTAACATTTAGAACTTCATAATATTAAAAAAAACTTAGTTTAAAGATGTTACAAATTATTTTAGAAAATAAATAAAATACAAGTAAAATTACTATAAAATCTGATATTTGTTTTTGAAAATTTGAATTACACCCATAAGGTTTTAGGTGCCCCAAATATTCTGGATGGTGCTAATTTGTTTCCACTCCAAAAAAACCCTATTAAAACACACAACATTCTAATTCTTATTTTTGGAAAAACAAATCTGCCAGCATATTTGTGGCTTTGGCTATATTTGAATGCATGTCTGATGAAAGATGAAGCTCAGAAGCTCATTTAAACACGATGTAAAAAAAAAATTCTCTCTTCTCATTTGGCACTTCTTCATCACACAACATATTTTCTCGCTCCTCTTCTTATTGGTTCATACAACTCAGAAGTGGAAGATTTCTCTCACATGTGAAAGGGACAGGTGGTTGTTTTATATTGGGCCAAATTATAGGGTTGTTGCAGGAGGTTGACCAATTTTGGCTTGGTAATATTTGACATATTTTGACTTCATTCTTGTCAGATTAATTATTTTCTAGAAGTTCGTATATATTGGAACAAATTCAAGGCAATCTCTACACTTTGACTGTAGGCTCCACCTTTATGTTCACTAGGTTTGACTACTCCTAATTGGACTATTTTGCGATCATTTTGTTTGAACTAAGAAGGCTGCATAAATTGCTACAAGAATGAGCTCCTCTGAAGATCCTTTGAGAGTTTTCCTATCTATGGTTAGGGCACACTTTGAAAACAGTTGATTGTTGTTGACTTGAATAGATTGCGAGCACATATTTGACTACAATTGACTTTCTATATCCTCTTTTTCTCTAGTTTGGATAATTCTTTGGCTTATTTGGATATTGGATATTGACATTGGATATTGGCTATTCAAAGTTTTACTTTTACTCTTTGATGATGTACTCTCTCTACATTTGAAGACAATCCAATAGAAAAATATTTGCAAGGGTTTTCCCCCTAGTGGGGTTTTTCCCTCGTCATTGACCAAATATTGTGTCTCTTGTCCCTTGGATATATTTCATTGTGAATTTGTTAATTTGTTATATCTACTATTTTTGTACTATCATTGGATAATTGAAGAAGTGAAATTGTTAAATTGAATGTTATTGGAATTTGTTGAAGTGATAGTTGCAACAATGAAAAAATTTAAGAAAAATTAACACGCCCTAAACAAAATGCACACATTCTCATGATTAATAACCCACCTGCTGTAGCATAATTTGACTCTGCCAAAATTCACGAGAGGTCCTCAACAATTCAAGGTTGTTGAGGAACAGTTGTTAGAATGTCAAGAAGACCTCCAATATGCTCAAAAGGATAACCGCAAGCGCAATGAGGATTCATCATCACATGTGCACTAGAACTAAAGTTAAGGAAGCAGCACCAGCATTGGAGGCACAATCTAATCTAGAGGAGTAGCAAAGAAGAAAAGCGCGTAGCAAGGGTTAAGTCAGGCTCATTCGCAAGCTCAGGAGAGACTAGCGTGGTAGAACACTGGATAAGCTCAAGAGGGTTACACCGCAGAGAAAAAAGGCTAATTTACTGCAGGCAAAGAAATGGCATATTTCCCTTAGAAACTTAATAATTTTGGAGGAGGTGCAAATGGAAAATCAGACGATCAGGATCAAAGCGCAGAACTGAAACAGAGACATGGATGGCAAAGATCATATCACATATCACATTCGGTAAAGGTTACAAGTTTAAAATATGGTTAAACTTGCAATATTGCGATGTGATGTGATCACATATCGCATTTTGCAAGTTTAAGGGTTAGCACTAAATAATTTGTTAAAGGTTGCAATCTACAGGCTGTGGGAAGGCCCACCTCTCTTTTCCACATCACCTCTGTCTCCCCACATTTCGCACATCACAAGTTTTAATGTTTACCTCCACCTCTCATAAACTAAATCCATCGATTTGTGATTTGTGGTATCTATGGGACCCAACCCTGCCACGCCACCTCCCTCTCCACGCACTTCTCACTTCTCAAGTTTTAGAACTTACCTACCATTTCTCATAACAAATCTGTCGATTTTCAATTTACGATTGGCCACACCTCTGCTTACCACGTCACCTTCCACTTGTCGCACTTCGCACATCACAGTTTAACAATTACCTCCCATATTTCATAATAAATTCCCCAATTTGAAATTTGCAGATAGATGCGATGTGGTGTCAAAAGTAAAATTTGAAGGTTTTCAAACCCATAAGTAAGGCATTTCTTGTGTTAAATCACATCGGAGGAGGAAAGGCAGATTATAACGTAAAACCGCTAAAACGAAGAAATGCGATAGAAAGCGGACACGATGCATTCTTCAGACTTGAATAGAATATATTTAAAGTCCAAGTCTTGCAGTAGTTTAGGGAAGAAATTTTGAACGTTGGCAGAAAGACTCGAGAATGTGATCTGACGCAGGGAAAAGGAGAAGAAAAGGGATAACACAGCATGCACGAGTAGAAGAGGCAGATCTAGGTAGCAGGTGACATGATGATAGCATTTGAAAATGAAAAAGCATGGGAAAATTCTAATGGAGATGTGTTTACGCAGACTGTTGGGACATCATAGCCGAAACAGAGAGACACAAATCAGCAACAAATCAGATCCATCAAATATATTGATACTTCTAATTCTATTTTTCTTTCTTAATTAAAGACCGACATTGTAATGAAGTCTTTAATTGTGATGTAATAGGTAGTTTACAGAGTTTGAGGAAGTTTGAGTAGTTACAAGAAGTTCCAGAAGTTACAAACTATTTTTGATGTATTTAAGCGAGATAAAAAGAAATAAATAGGGGGGCATGAGTTCTGGACATCTTGGGGATTACATTTTGGACATCTTTTTTTTATGGATAAATGAAAGAAGCAGTAAGTTTCCTGCAATGGTTTATGGTGATTCATGTTTCTTGTGCCATTTTGTCTCACTTCTTCTTTGAATGAAGGAAGTAATATAGCATCCAATCTCTTAATTACATATGTTAGTAAGAGTTAAATAACCTTAATTTTCACTCCTCCACTCCATCTATTCTCCCTTCAAAAATTCTCTCTGAAACTTAAAATTAATGGACTCTATGTTTACAACATATTATTTTTAGTTTTCCCTCTCTTCACAAACTCATGATGAAGGTTTAAAGTAATATATTCCATGTTTACAACATATTATTTCAAGTTTCCTCTCTCTCCATGAATTTCCTCTGAAACTTAAAAGTGGTAGATTTTGTGTTTTGAGAATATTACTATTAGTTTCCCCTATAGTTCTTCTTTTCATTCAGATATCAGTAGTGAATGGAATTATGAAATCTTTTATTATTCCAGATCATTAATGGTTTTAGAAAAATAGTCTCCAAAGGGATAAAACAAAGACCTCATGATAAAGTCATTGATGTGACACACTTTTAAAATGTCTTAAGCACTTATTCCTTTCACAATGGAGGGATTGTCTCTTAAGATACAACATTTTTGGCATCATTGCTGGGGACAAAGGCATGAAGTTATTTTTCTGTGGGCATTGAAATCTATTTCTCGATGGTGAACAATATTTATATACAAATTTGGTGGTTTATTGTTCACCTAGTGAATCCACTGATGAAGGTTTCATTAGATGAGGAATTCTGCGAGCAAGGAAATGAGGAAGCACTATGGAAAATATAGGTATCAGAGTTTAAATCTTTTAAAGGAAGTTTTATTTTTCATTATCATTTTTATTGTCTATTTTCCCTTACATATCAAGAAGATTGTTTCTTGCTTTATATCGTCAGAAGATTATAAGGCCCAAAATATACATTCTTTATTGGAGAAAGAAGATTTTTCCTCTTATTGTATTATTGATCTTGATGCAACTTTATATGAGAGGAGAGATGAATTTTACATTACAATTCCTTAATATTTTTTTCAAGAGTTAGCATTACATGAAGAACATCAGAATTATGAGGGACAAACCTTATATTTGCTCATTTTGGCCTAAATGGTTATCAACAGAAAACAAAAATCAATATTCTCACATACAACCTCAAATTGATGAGTCAAGCAGTGAAGGAAGCCGTCATGTTCAAAGAAGTCTACATCAGGAAGATGTTCAAGAAAAAGAGGCAACAAAAAATTGGTCTCATCAGTTTTATGATCCAGTGGCGGATTATATGAAAAAATTCTTTTTTCAACAACAAGCATTTATAAAAACGTTGAATTTGCGTGATTAAGTTCAAGCATAAATCCATACGTAGGAGTTGTGCATAAATATTCTCAAAATTTGTACATTTTCAGTTGTAGTATTTCTAGTTCGGTATTTTTAGCTTAAGAGTAAAGGACGAAGTCCAAAGTGTAGCAGGCTTCGAGAGGATTTCATACTGGATCAACTCACATTTTAGATTGACTCCATGCCCATAATGACTATTGTTCTACAAGTGCTATTTAAATCCATGCCCAATAAAGGCTACTGATCTACAAGTTCTCTTTGACTCCATGTCCAATAAGGGCTAATGATCTACCAGTTCTCAGCACTTTGCTACCAAAAGTGTTATCCCCAATTGGAGCCAAATGTTGTAGCATAATTTTACTTAGCTAAAAGTCAAGAGAGATCTTGAGCAATTCAAGGTTGTTGAGGAACAATTGTTATAAAGTCAAGAAGAGATGTTATATGCTCAAAAGGATAACAACAAGCACAACAAGGATTCATCATCACATGTGCAACGGAACCAAAGTTAGGGAAGAAGAAACAACATTGGAAGCAAAATCTAAGCTAGACGAGTAGAAAAGAAAAAAACATGCAGCAAGGGTCATGTTAAGATCATTCACAAGCTGAGGAGAGACTAGCACGCCAGAACACCAGATAAGCTGGGGAGGGTTACACCGAAAAGAAAAATATACTAATTTCCTGCAAGCAGAGAAATGGCATATTTCCCTTAGAAACTTAAGAGTTTTGGAAGAGGTGCAAAGGGAAAAACAGACAGTTACGATCAAATCACAAAACTGAAATGAAGAGATGGATGGTGGAGATCGTATCGCATATCACATTCGGTAAAGATTACAAGTTTAAAATATGGGTAAACTTACGATATTGCGATGCAAAGCAATCACATATCCCACTTAGCAATTTTAAAGGGTTAGCACTAAGGAATGTGTTAAAGGTTGCATTCGGTGCGCTGCAGGTGGGCCCGCCTCTCTTTTCCACATCACCTCCCTCTCCCTGCATTTCTCACTTCGCAAGTTTTAATGTTTACCTCCACCTCTCATAAACTAAATCTGTCGATTTTCGATTTGTGATATCCATGGGACCCATCCCTTCCACATCACTTCCCTCTCCCTACACTTTGCAAGTTTTAGAGATTACCTTTGATTTCTCATAAAAAATCTGCCGATTTATGATTTATGATTGGCCCTACCACTTCTTACTATGTAAGCTTCCACCCGTCGCACTTCGTGCATCACATTGTTTGACACTTAAGTCTCGTATTTCATAGTAAAATCCTTGATTTGCAATTTGCGGGCAGATGTGATGTGGTTTCGAAAGTAAAATCCAAAGGTTTTAAAATCTGGAAGTAAGGAATTTCTTGTGTTAAATCGCATCGGAGGAGGAAAGGAGGATTATAACGTAAAATAGTTGAAACACCAAGATGCGATAGAAAGCAGACATGAGGCATTCTTTAGAGGTGAATAGAATATATTTCAAGTCCAAGTCTGAACGCGGGAAAAAAGACTCCGGTATGTGAACCGAAGCAGGGAAAAGGAGAAGAAAAGGCATAACACAACAGGCATGAGTAAAAGAGGTAGAGTTGAGTAGTAGGTGACATGATGATAGCATTAAAAAATACAAAAGCATGGGCAGAGTCTAGTGGAGATGCTTCTACACAGACTGTTGGGACATCACAGCTGAAACGGACAGAGACACATCAGCAACAAATTAGATCCAACAAATAGATTGATACTTCTAATTCTATTTTTATTTCTTGATTAAATATCGACATTGTAATGAAGTCTTTAATTGTGTTGTAATAGGTATTTTACAGAGTTTTAGGAAGTTTGAGTAGTTACAAACTTTTTTTGATGTATTTAAGCAAGAGAGAAAGAGAGAAATAGGAGGGATTGAGTTTAGAACCTCTTGGGGATGACATTTTGTACTTCTTTCTTTCATGGGTAAATTAAAGAAGCAGTAAGTTTCCTGCAACTGTTGATGGTGGTTCGTGTTTCTTGTGCCATTTTGTGTCCCTTCTTCTTTGAATGAAGTGAATTATTGTTGCAGCTGGTTTATTAATTACATCTGTGAGTAAGAGTTAAATAACCTTAATTTTTGCTCCTTCACTCCATCTCTTCTCCCTTCACAAATTCTCTCTAAAACTTAAAAGTAATAGATTATGTATTTACAACATATTATTTTGAGTTTCCCCTCTCTTCACAAACTCCCGATGAAAGTTTAAAGTAATTGATTTTGTGTTTAGAGCATATTATTTCGATTTTCCTCTCTCTCTATGAATTTCCTTTGAAACATAAATGTGGTAGATTAAGTGTTTTCAACATATTACTTTGAGTTTTCCCTATAGTTCTTATTTTCATTGAGATACCAGCAGTGAATGGCATTATGAAATATTTTATTATTCCAGTTCATTAAGGGTTTTTGAAAACTAGTCTCTAGAGGGATAGAACAAAGACCTCATGATAAAATCATTTTTGTGACACACTTTTAAACAGTATTAAGCACTGATTCCTTTAACAACTGAGGTATTGTCTCTTAAGATACAATACCACCCATTAATAATCGAGCCATAATACCATATTCACCATAAAATCATCTTTCAGTTGTGTTCTCTCAAGAATTCCCATTGCGAAGTTGTCCAGTGCTATCAACCCCATCTGGCGTAAGGGAAAAATATAGGATAAGAGAAAAATATGTTGACTAGTAAATAATTACCATTAACCAACAAACATTACATAATTTCTTTAATGATGTTACATTATTTATAATTTTTTTGTTTTTAAACTATCGAAAAAAATAAAATGACATATAAGGTTCTTTCCTATAACTCACATTACCCAATTTGAAAATATATTTTACATTTATACCTTCATATTATAAATGGTAACGAGATTATGATTTGAATTCTGAATGCATAAAATAGGAATTGATGCATCTAAAATTTAAAATGTAAGAAATAATCCCCTCAACCATCCCCATTTGAATTCCTTTCTGATGAGATATGAAGCTCGCAGCCTCATCTGGAAGCGAGGTAAAATTTTCTAAAGCCACCGTCATGACGACCATCTTGTTTTCCACTGATCTACCAATTATTGTGAAAATGATGTGTACTTCACCTCCCCATATTTCTTTGGTAACTCAAATGGCATATCTTCAAGAGAAGGAGCACTCTTAAGAAAACATGCCATCAAAGCCATTTCTATGTTGTCAAATTGTTTAATTTTGTATCAATGTTATATGTATCAGTGCTTCATATACATATCTATACTAGTGTTATATGTATCAATGTTATTTTGAATTAGTGTTATCTGTAGGAGAGCTCTCCACAAAGTTCTCTGTATCGGTGTTTCATATTTCCAACCTTTCCTCCATGAAACCTTTGGGGTTATCTAACACCCATTTTGGGTCTTTTCGGTCTGAACTTATGTAACGATACTATATGCAATTGTAATTTTGTTTTATAGATATATAATATCGGGACCTAGTTACAGTTAGTGGAAAAATAAATATTTGGTTTCTGGCTACCATGGAAGTTAAATAATGAACATGATTGTAACGATCTTCATAGACAATTACTCAGTTTATATTTGTAATGTGTTGAACTTAATTACCCTAACTTTGGCCAGAACATTTCTTGTGTTGTACAATAATTAACAGTTGTTGTTTCATTTTCAGGTCTAATACAATGACATCAATTTATTCATATGCTTGCTCTATATATATATATATATATATATATATATATATATATATATATATATATATATACATATATATATATATATATATATATATATATATATATGTATGTATGTATGTATGTATGTATGTATGTATGTATGTATGTATGTATATATTTGTATATGTATGGACCTAGTTACAGTTAGTGCAAAAAGAAAGATTTGGTTTCTGGCTACCATGGAAGTTAAATAATGAACATGATTGTAACGATCTTCATAGACAATTACGCTCTTTGTATTTATAATATGTTGAACTTAATTATCCTAACTTTGGCTGCAACATTTCTTGTGTTGTACTATAATTAACAGTTGTTGTTTCATTTTCAAGTCTAATACAAAGACACCAATTTTTTCATATGCTTGCTCATATATATATATATATATATATATCTTTTATAATTATTCTTGTTCATGTTCCATCTTGGGTCGGCCTTCTAACATTTTTTTCTTCTTTATCCAATTTGTAAGGGGGATCTGATTTATTCTGTAACTTGCTTCCCTCATTCATAGAGCACTTAGGTATAAATATATATTATCAAGAAATATGGATTGTTCCCAAGATGTAATTTTTTCTATCATCTAGGATCCAAATTGTTTCTATTACATTTATATACTCTATTTTTAATATCATAGTTTGAGAAGAGCCATACCAACTCTTAAGGGTACAATTTAAACAATTTCCTTCACATATCCCAGAAAAACCCTTCTACAAAGATCCTTCAACAAAATATTACCCAAAATTATTAATGTAATTACATAGAGGCTATACACTGAATTCATACCCTACTAATTTACATTGAGTCAATCAATCCCATACAATAAGATTATTACATGTAACTAGGACAATTTTTGTAGATATTCCATTCATTACTTTTTGTAAAAACTCCATACATTACTTATAGTTGACACCAACACCTTATGTTCTAAAAGAAAATTTAAGAAGACAAAATAATCATCTATTAGTTTATGTTGTTGAGGAAAATTCATAGAGCAGAAATACCACTCCTCCCAACCAATGAGAATAGCAACAACCACTTCTTTTTTCCTCCTCCAAAACAATTGTTTGATAGAGACCTAACAAGATCTGTCCAAAGGCATCTTAGAGTGTAACAAGTCTAGGCTAGGAACTCACACACTCAACAAGTTTGATTTAGGGATCCACTAACTCCAACTAATCCATGAATAACCTAACTGGTAGCATCATGCCTTCCCTTAAGAGAGTCTTGTTCAAGGGATTAATCATTTTTTTCTCCATGATTATTTTCCTCAGGTTCCTCTCATCCCCTCTTATCTTTTCTTAACTCACTTCTAAATAAAATTTAAATAACTTTAAAAATTTAAATTTCCACTTGAATTCCCTCATAGCCCATGGTTTATTTCATTAAAAAGTATTACATCAACCATGAAAATGCACCCTTGTCTTCAAGAAAAGTGTCAAATGAATCCAACCAAATTTTCAAATAATATGTAAAATGTGAATAATTGACATGTATTACAATTACTCACAAATACATTCTCGAAACATAAATTATCAATTTAATAATGAGTTTTTATTATTAATATAATTATTTAAATATAAAAATATAATAAACATATTAAAAAAATAAGTTAAAAAAAAACCACTTTAATTAAATTTTAAAATTAAATTATTTTTAAGAAAAAGATGTAGGATATTATATATCTTTGAAAGAACCAACTCCAATTGAAATTTAAGAAGATAATTATTAAGTGAAAAATTTGTCTAATAAACAATCACCATTAACAAATAGACATTACATATCTAAAATTACATACTTTCTCTAATAACTTTAGGGTATTTATAATTTTTTAATTTTTATATCAAAGAGAAAAACAAAATTATACTATATCATAATTAACATTAGCGTAATTAAAAAATATTAAACATTTAGAATTTTATAATATTAATAAAACAGCTTAATTGAAAAAGGTTATAAATTAGTTTGAAAAAGAAAATAAAAAATTCTTATAAAATCACTATAAAATATTATACAAATTTTTTATAATTTGAGTTACATCCTTCAAATTTTAGGTGCCCTAATTTATCTCTACTAAAAAAACATATTCAAACACTCAGCATTCTAATTCCAATTTTTCGAAAAAAAAATTTGCTGGCAGATTTTTGGCTTCGGCTATATCTGAATGCTATTCATCTTGTGCTCATACTGTTATTTGTATCTGAGTTATTTGTAGTTGCTATCTTTGTAAGATTGCAGGAGATTTGTGGAGATAATAGAAGATAACATTTCAGTGGATGTAGCCCAATTGAGTGAACCACGTATATCTGTTGTATTCTTTTTCCTTGATCTCTTTCTATTCTTATTTATATGTTGATATGTTGTTGGCTTCTTAGATAGATAGCTAGTTTAGTACATCTAATATTGTCACAAAATCTTCACAAAGTTATCTATATCAGTATTTCATATTTTCGGAGATTCCTCAACGAAACTTTGGGGTTATCTAACACCCATTTTTGGTCTTAGTGCGAACTTATGTAATCATAGTTTATGTAATTATAATTTTTTTTTTAATAGATATATAGTGTTGGAACTTAGTTACACTTTATGCAAAGAGAAAGATTTAGTTTCTGCTACCATGCCAGTTAAATAATGAACATGATTATAGTGATCTTGATAGATAATGACTCTGTTTATATCTATAATATGTTGACGTTAATTACCTTAACTTCGGCCGCAACATTTCTTGTGTTGTACAATAATTAACAGTTGTTGTTTCATTTTCAAGTCTAATATACTGATATCACTTTATTCATATATATATATATATATATATATATATATATATATATATGTTCATGTTGCATCTCGGCTCGGCCTTCTAACAGTTATGTGTTCATGTTTTAAAAAATATACTCTTGCTTGCCCATTATTCCATGCCTCAAAGTTTGTAATTTGTAACCTTGGCAAAATAAGGTATTTTTTTTACACATTTTTTTCTTCTTTCTTCATTTCTTGTGTTGTACAATAATTAAGAGTTGTGTTCACTGATATCAATTTATTCATATGATTGCTTATTTATATATATATATATATATATATATATATATATATATATATATATATATATATATATATATATCATGTTCATGTTCCATCTCTGCTTAGCCTCCTAACAGTTAAGTTTCTATGTTTTGAAAAATATACTCTTGATAAGTAATCACCATTAACAAACAAACATTATAGAGCTCACCTGGTGTAGAGCAGTCGGTGATGATATGCACTCTTAAGGCACTCGGTGATGGTATGCACTCTTAAGGCACTCCCTTCTGAAAGATGAAGCTCAGAAGATCGTTCTGAACGCGTGCCTGATGAAAGATGAAGCTCAGAAGTTCCTTTAAACGCGATGTAAAAAATTTTCCCACCGGCAAGACGACGATGTTGTTTGCCACGGCTCTACCAATTCTTGTAAAAACCTGGTGTACTCTGTCTCCTCGTGATTCTTTGATAACTGGAATTGCAGATCTTCAAGAGCAGGAGCGCTCTGAAGCAAACAGGCCATAACAGCCATTTCTCTCTCGCCAAAATCTCTTAATTGTACCATCACATACCGCAGATTGGCCATTGGGGGGCTTAAACGCTCTGGTATCTGATCTCTACCTATTTCCTGCAAGAGAAATCCAACTTTGACTTCAATAGCAGAAAGAAAAGACAGATATCAAATATTAATCATAACGCTAGAAACTATTACTTACGAGAAGAAACACGCCAATTATTATCAGGCGCTCAAGATGAGGAAGCTCCTGCAGCAGGCTGATAAGAGGAACACCCATCTCGTCTTCCCAAATCGTGTGAATTTCAAGATTTTTCAAATCTTTGAAACTCCCCACTATCTCAACAAATCTCTGCGCCGAGATCACGCATAAGGTCGGATCCATTTCCACATTTATTTCGCACTGCATTTGTAGTGCAACAATCCCAACTGAAAGCTCGTGAAAGAATACCCCATTCACCCTTAGATCATCTACCGACCATACCTCAATGCTTCTGATTTTGGGGCAGTTGACTGTTAAAACCTCTATATCATCCCATACAACTAAAACCAAAATGTTGGGAGCGGATATGGTGGGATTCTTCAGGCCAGTGCAGTAAGTTATTTGAAGATTTTCCAGAAGTGGGCAATGTGATGCAAACCAGGCTAATGAATCATCTGTCAATTGCGTGCTTGTGAAGGAGCAAGTAATGAGATGGTTGAATCCAGAGAAATGGGTTGGAATATGGGTGAAAATGAAAGTGTTGAGTGCAAGCGTAGTGAGATGAGTGCAAATGAGAAGGGCAGGAGGTGGGATTTCTTGTACCATGGAATAGCTGAGATTGAGGTCTTGGACATTCTTGTCGGCTGCAAACTGCACCCATTTCCATACGCTTTCGCGGCTAAATTCCCAGTTGTTATCAACTGGATGGGTGCGAGTGCCTGTAGTGTCGTTGAAAAGATGAAAGGTCTCTATATCCAAGCAATGCGATTGCAGAATGCTCGAGATTGCATTTTCTGCAATGGAGATCGATAATGGATCTGGTGTGACAGAGCCCATGACAGAACCCAGTAGGAGATCTGGAGAGAATATGAGTTTGGGTATTTGAGTGTAGAGAAACCTCCATCTTTTCGAAAGAACGGAGCATCTGACTGCGTCTCTGATCGGAACTTTAGAGAGGATGAAGCCCAGAATGTCAGTTGGAAGTCTGGAAAATCTGTCTGAAGCTACCGGGTTTGAGAGTCTTGAACTCATATTTACAGCGAAACGAGAGGTCGAAGGGAGAAGGAAAAAACGAGAGGTGGAAGGGAGTGCTGCCCGACAAGAGAAAAATGAATTTTATAGGGGAGATGAATGTGGAGCAAGGTGGGGAGAAACTATGTTAGAATGGTCAAACACTCGGAAATTTAAGTCCCCTACGGTAGAAGTAAAGAAGATAGACTAAAAACAGTCAAATTCTTAAAACAATATATTTTGAAATTTCAATGTTTTTAGAGGGATCAGCAAAGTGGACACGAAGGAACACAATATTAATTTAATAATAAATTGTGAAATTTTACCATATAAATATGTGGGATGAAGTTTAAATATTATTATGTTGTGTAATATATTTATATAAATTATTTTAAGTTTGAATTTATTAAATATATTAAATTGAAAATTTATATTTTTGAAATTAATATTTTATATTATTAGTTGTTTTTTAATTAAATAATAAATATAACATATTTTTTTAACTAATTTTATATAAAATTACTTGTCAATATAGATTTGTATTTAAGATTGCGTGTTATTAAGATGGTTTTTATTTTAAATTAACTAATTTTATTTAAGATTGCGTGTAAACATAAATTTCTATTTAATTTCTATTTAAGATTACATGTGAATATAGATTTTTATTTAAGTGTCAATAGAGATTCGTATTTAAAAGGTTTTTTTTTTAAATCAACTAATTTTATTTAAGATTGCGTGTCAACATAAATTTGTATTTAAGATAGACCTTATTTTAGTTTTTAAAATTGTGTGTTTTTTTTTAAATTTATTTATATAATTACATTAATAGGAGTTTATTTTGGAATAGAGTTTTAAGAATTTCAATTAATAATTGTTAAGTGGATGGTTGGAATTTGAATATTTATATAAAAATCAAAGTTGATATTTATCTCCAAAGTAGTTTTTTTTTTCTTTTATGTCATTTACATTAAATTGATTATTTAAAAAATGTCATGTGAACAAGTGTTATATGAAGGGAGTTTTAGTTTTATAAGCTCTTGGTAATGATAAGCCATGATATTGATCCATGGTATTGTAGGAATCTTGTTTCATGTTTTTTTTAAATGCATATATGTTTAACTTATATATTAATTCTTTTTATTGCCCCTAATGGAAGAGATGTTGTAAGGTTATTGAATGTGATGTGCTGTTACTTTATGTAAACATTTTGACTCAATCAAATTACATAACTATAAAAATAAAAATAAAATTACAATATATATATATATATATATATATATATATATATATATATATATATATATATATATATATATATATATATATATATATAATTTTATTTTTATTAATTAAAGAGTTTTGACTACATCAAGTTACATAAAAGTAACATGCAAATAACAAAATAACAGGTTAAATAAAATTACAATTTAGTTAGTTTTTATTAACTATGCTAGTTGTGGTGAGAGGCTCTCTGAAGTCCAATATGGTAGAGATGTTGTGACAATTATAACGTAAACATTTTAATATTTTAGCTTCATCGAAATAAAATAAAATTGAAATTAAAATAATCTTTTAAAAGTAAAATAAAATAAAAATAAAAATGATCCACAATATTGACCCATGATCGGTATTGAGAACCCATGTTATTGACTTATGGTATTCATGTGGAATATAGCATATTTAAAAGGAGAATTAAACAATCCTAAATTTATATGACCCTTCTCCTAAGATTTATCTTCCTATTATTTTCATTTAATAAAATCCAAGTTAAAAAAAAAATATATTAACATGTTTTTTCTTAAAATATAAATATAATTCTAAATTAAAGTTAGAACATATTTTATAGAATTTACAATTCCTTATCAAATTCTATAATAAAATTTGATTTTATATAGACTCCAAAATACGATGACCAAGTGTGATGCATTATATGGTGTTAATAGTAATAATTTTAATTGAAAGAATCTATATCATATTGATACTGTGTTCGTAATGTGAATTAAATTTAATGTAATAACGTAATATTTCAATATTTTAAATAGACTTTTAAATTTAAGTCTATTTAAAGGCTTTTTTAAGATAAATACATGTTAGAGAATAATAATGTATATTTTTAATTTTCTCTTTGCTCAATTTTGAAGAATTTCTATTAGACTTTTTTCTTGAGGTCTAATAAATCACAATGGTTTTAATGGATGTTAATCATCATCATCATCATTACTTTTATTACTGGAATATTATAGATAGGTGTAATTATATTATATTTTAAAAAATTAGTTTAATTGAGTTTTTGAGATTGTAATATTTTATTACTTAAATTATATTTTTGAAAGTACAAATGGATTTGGTATTCTCAGAAACCCTAAATTATTTAGATATATTTTATTTAAATATTTCTTGTAGTATATGTATTAATTATGTAATTTTATTATTGGAATGAAATATATATGTGTACTTCTATTATATTTTCAATATATTAAGTTCATAATTTTAATTTATGATGAAATATAATTTTAACGAATTTTTATTACATAAATTGTATTTTTGAATGTATACAATTTGGCCCTAGGAAATTGCAAGGGTTTTGCTATTACATAAAATTTCAGATTAGAATGATCGTAGCTGTGGGAAGTCGGTGATAGGAAGAAAATTCGTTGGTGGATTCATCATCGGTGAATAGTGAATAGTGTGAAAGAGGCGCGAAGAAGAGTTTTGGGTTTTCGTATGGAAGAGGAGCGAGGATGCTAAGATGAGTTGGGTGGAGAAGAGCTTTGTATTTTACTTGATTCTAGTTGGGAGAGGATAGAATACTTTGTTTGATTCTGGTTGGGATAGTAGTTAAAATGGAGAGGAGATTTCCCTTAACAGGTTAGTTGGGTTTTTCTGATGGGAGGAACAATAGATGACAATATTGGGCATGACGGGAGCCTCCAATGTACAGGTTGTCATCCTGGGAAAATGGAGGTGTAGCTGATTAGAAGAGTTTCATCCATGAAGTAGCAACATTGGCAGATTTTTGGTCTTTGGATATCTCATAAAAGCTTCGATATGGAGTTGGACCATCATTATTGAAGATTGTTACATGAAGTAGTACACTATAAGGAATAGAATATTTGCGTAAGTGAGAGAATGGATGTGATTATTGGAGTAGGAAATATGATACTGACAACCTGAGAGGTAGGGGTTGTTTGTTTCATTATATGTAACTCTCTACATTGTTTATTATTTTGAGTTGTAGTGATCACCACTAGCATACTGGTTGCTTCGCTAGAGTCACTAGGTTAGACTTGGGATAATTTGGATATCTTTTATTTGATTATGGTCTTTCTTACCTTGTTAGATACTATATGGTGATAGGCGATAATGGCTTTGTGATACCATGGAAAAAACCAGCAGCCCTCCACATTGAAGACAAGGTCTCGTTTAAACCTACAGGTTTTTCCGATACCATATTAATTTTCGAGGGGATGTCCTGAAAATTCAAATTGCTCGGTGGGGCAGGATCGGTTTACAAAGGTACAACAACATCTCACATAGGACAATTCCATGATGGGGAGGATGAAACTACCTGTACTTACGTGTTTAATTCTAGGACTGGGTAGTGAGACTTTATTGTACAAATATTAGTTGGAGGGCGAATAGTGAAACACAAGTGGCGAACATTATTAACATCATATCGTCAGATATATGAGGGTTGTTAGAAAGTCATACTTGGGTGGCTCATATAGGAACAAGAGTAATTGTATCTGACTTTGATTTATGGGGGGAAAACATCGAGAAATAACTAATCAATTTTTTCGAAATGAAGGAGTTATAGGAGTTCATTACCAGATGTCATAAGGACATATCGAATGAATCATTTCTTCAGGTGATTGGGGTGGCGGATAATGGAAAGGTGGCAAAGTATAGTATTCCAGAGGAACCACAAAGACGTTGTCACTTTTTGCAATTTATGGTGAAGAACAACATGTCTTGTCTCCTGTGCTACCCAAGTGTAGTGGTTCTGTAAACCCCACAACATTGAAGACCAACAACGGTGCTACTTTGAAGAATTTCCAGGAGAATGTGGATTGTCATCTGTTAAGTTTCGGAAGTGATGTTATATGGGAGCGCATCGAACACTTATCAAATAGAGCGTTGATTGGGAGCTGGAAGTTATAAAGCCACGGGAAGGTAGACTTAATGGAGTGGCTTCTTGGAGAATGGGAGAAATTATTGGGATACAAGCCAATAGTAAAAAAACTGGAACAAGGGTGGTACTGTTTCCACCTAAATAATAATGATGATGCTGTTGAAATTATCTGAAGAACGTGGGTCAGTGGCAAAATTTTCCTGGCATTACACCGTTGGGATGGAGGCTTTCACCCATGCTTAAATGCTCCTATAAACCATTTGGTATGGGTCAAATTATTCGGGCTTCCATTGCATTTTTGGAGCATGAAGGTCCTGGAGGGGATAGGTGATAGCATTGGAAGGTGTAAATATATGGATCCAAAATGTTTCGAAGCATACGAGAAACGGGTCACCTGGGTGCTGGTGGAGATGCCATTTGCTGGTGGGTTTCTGGCACACATTGACTTGGCCTGGGATGGGGTAATCCATAGATAGGAAATTGACTATTGGATGATGCCTTTTCTGTGTCACTTATGTCATGCACCTGGGCACCTGATGAAGAATTGTATGAGGTGGCGAGACAATGTGAAGGGAATGAGCTCTGTGGGTAGCTCGAAACAAGAACCATCAGCTTTGCACTCTTGTCATCCTTCCAAACCAAGAAATGATGAAGCTGCAAAGATTTCAAGTAAGATTCCTATACACAGTCATTCTCTCTGTGTTGATTGTGATACCAATCATATGAATGTGGGATTGTATGATAATCTTGACCCTAATTTGTCTATTGCTCCTTTAACCTTGGGGGATGGGAGTCACTTGGGGGGTCTTTCGCCTTTTATTCATATGGGTAGGAGACCCATTTTAATACTGGGTGATACTCAAGGAGTGGTTAATGACAAAGACCTACCTCAGAAATATTACATGGACTCAAACTATCTGCCGTCTCCTTCTGGGATGTCTGTGGAGAATATCAACAGTGGGATCAGCTTGACACCAAAAATGGGCTCCCCTATTTTGGTCTCTGCGAACACCTCATCCCCGAGGAACTCCATAGGGAGCTATCTAGAATTATTGATGATGTATCATGATGATATTCTAAAATTGTTGATGGTAGACAAAGGCAGACCTACGTCGTCAAAAATTATAATCAGTCCATCATCAAGATCTAATGTCACAATGATAAGGGGCAAGGATAATCCCAAAAGGAAGAAAAAGACAGCACATATCTCTACTATACTGGATAGTATACCAGATGGAACCTTTAGGGATGTACCATTTTTCCTAGCTATTGGTCGGGTCCTTAGAGCTTTAAACCCTAAGTATAAAACCCAATTATGAAACTTGTATCACTAAATCTGTAGGGTGTGGGGGGCTGGGACAAGTATTTATCAGCCAATTTTTTTTTATTTTTCTGCAAACCTACTATTATATTTATATAGGAAACTATGAACTCTGCCGATTTTTCTATTGCATATTTTCATGCAATGAAACCATATTGGCATTTGGTTGCCTTAGATGCTGAGGGGCGCTCTGGAGGGCTAGTGGATTTATGGGATCCTGGATGGATATCCTTGAGGGCCTTTAGTTTCTTTGGTGGCATCCTCTTAACTGGCTACTTCCATGGTTTTCCACACAAGATTCATTTAATCAATGTATATGCTCCATACTCGGACCAATTTAATTTCTAGAAGAAGTTGGAGGAGTGTTGCATCCTCTTCCTTCAAAATCTTCTAATCATAGGTGATTTCAATTGCACGCTGTGTGATAATGAAATATGGGGGAGGAAATGCAAAACAGATCCACTGGCAGATGAGATACTTAAAATATTTTCAAGCACTGGACTAAGTGACTTTTCCTTCTCTAAAAACTGCCCGATGTGGATAAATGGAAGAAAATGTGATGAATTTATTGGGAAAAAGATTTATAAGATAGTGTTAAACAATTAACTAAGAAAAAAAATTAAGAACTCAATGGCTCATGAAGAAGACTTGACAGTATTGGATCATAGACCTATTTCGATTTGTTGGGATTTTGAAGGTAGGAAAGAAGGAAACCCATTTAAATTTAATAGGAACTGGCTGGAAATTGAATCTTTTAATGTGATGATGAAGGATTATCTAAAGGAACAAAAAAATATGGAAGGTATCTCGGCCATGACCTACTTATCAAACACATTGAGAAGTCTAAAGAAAGTGGTCAAAAAATGGGAAAACGGACAAAAATAAAAAAAATTAAGGACATGATAAAAGCCATAAGGATGGAAAGATCATTGATATTAAGGAATATAAAGGAAGGAAAGCAATCATCTGATTACTGGGAAAAATTAAAATCTTTGAAAGATGAATAAAAAAAAAATCTTCTTATTGATGAGTAGTCTTGGAGACTAAAAAGAAGAGCCACATAGCTATAATGTGGAGATAAAAACACAAATTTTTTCCACAAATTTGCATCCAGAATAAGGAGAAATAATTCAATATGGAGCATTGAGGTTAGTGGAGAGTCTATTTGTACTATGGAGAATATAAAGAGGGAGGCAGTGAATTTCTTTGGAGACTTATATGGCCAGTAGGAGGATGTGGACATTGCGGTGCAGATGGAATTCCTACAGGAATACTTGGTTATGTTTACAGAGGAGGATTTGTCTAACTTTAAAAAAAACGTAAGCTCAGAGGAGACAAAGAATGTGCTAAAATCATTTGCAGTGGACAAAAGTCCGGGTCCAGATGGATGGACTCCATATTTTTTCCTCCATTTCATTGAGGAATTTATCACTAAGATCACAGAGATGGCGGAAGAGGTCAGGCTTGCAGGGAGAATTCATGGGGAAATCAACTCGACTTTTCTTGCATTAATTCCAAAGAGGAAAGGCAAGAAAACATTTGATGACTATAGACCAATTTCCTTATGCAATACATTATAATTCTAAAATCATTGCAGAAATAATGAAGGGGATATTGTCCAAGTTCATCACGAGGGAACATGCAGGTTTTCTCAACGATAGAAGCATCCATGACGTTGTGGCAGTAACCCAAGAGGTTTTACACTCTATCTAGGCAAAGAAACTGAACGCAACAGTAATGAAAATTTACCTTAACAAGCCATAGAATAGAGTGAATTTTAATTTTTTAAGATTGGTTCTGTATAAAATAGGCCTGGACAGGGAGGTTGTTTCATGGATTATGGGTTTCATCACCCATACATCTATGGCAGTATTAATTAACGTAATTGCATCTCAATTTTTTCATCCTAGGTGGGCATTGAGACAGGCCTGTGCCTTATCTCCTCTACTATTTATTCTAATTATGGACACACTAAGCATGAAGATAAATTGGGTAGTGGAGATGGGAAGTTCTAGAGGTGTTGAAGTTTGCAGGAGAAAGGTCGTAACACACAGCCTTTTCATTGGTGACATTCTGATTTTTGGGACAATGGAGAAAAGCAGCTGGGAGGAGCTAAAAAAAATTCTAAATGGATTTAGCAAGGCATCTGGTATGTTGATTAGTATTGGAAAATATTGTATATACTATGCGGACGGAGAAGTGGAGGAGTTTATTGAACTGGGGGCCTATTTCAATTTCAGTATTGCACCACTCAGGGAGGGATTGACTTATCTAGGCTTCATTATGAAGCAAATAAAGTACACGTTGGATTATCGGAAATGGCTTGTTGACAAATATCAAAAGAAAATTTATAATTAGTCAAATAGATTTTTATCAAGGAGGGGTAGACTCATATTGACTCAGACAATGTTACAACAGTATATTGTATACTGGGTACACCTATTTTTAATCCCAAAGAAGACGATGAACGAAATTAAAAATGTTATTTCCAGATTCATTTGGAATGGGGGAAAGGAGGGGAAAAACATTCATCTGGCTCGACTAGAGTGTATTACAATGCCAAAAGAGAATCGAGGATGGGGTATATTGGCGCTTAAATTTTTTGGAATTTCACTCATTTTCAAATCTATATGGAGGTGTTTAACCATAGATGGGATTTGGAAGGATATTATAAGACAAAAATATCTTGCTCAGAAGGCTATAGAGGATATCTTTATCATGGGATGGGAAGAAGAAACAAGCAGATCAAACATCTAGAAAGGATTTAGTAAATGCTGGCCCATATTGAAAGAGTACCTTAAATGGTCTTCTAAAAATGGCAACAAAATACTAATCGGAAGTATGAAGATCCTTGGAAAAGGACGGAGCAACATTCTTAGCAAAGAGATCATTGAAAAAATTAATCACAGGGGTTTTTTCTTCATGAATCTGATAGTGAAGGAATGGAATGATCACATTCTGAGATGGATGGCATACAAGGATTTTGGATTGGAGGAAAGCATAAAGGAGGAATGGGATCATTACATCACCTCTATAAAATATTTGGGATGGCACAGGGGTGACGGTGGAGATAAAATTACTTGGGAAGGAACAGAAGTGAAGAAGCAAATTAGTACAAAGGTGGCCTCTAAATTACTGATGGACAGAGTATTGGGAGATGCACTAGATAGTTGGTTTAAAATAATGTGGAATGTCAAGTTCCAGGTCAAAATGATTATTTTAACATGGTTGATATGGAAAAATAAAAATTTGACATGGAGAACCCTTCAAAGGAAAGGGTGGAAGGGCCCAAGAATATGTTTATTATGTAGAGATCAGGAGGAAGAAAACAACCATCTATTTTACAGTTGTAACTTTTCTCTTGAGGTACTTAATATATTATGTACTTCTCTGAAGCTACCAACTCCACAATACATGACTACGGTGGACTGTATCCGGTGGTGGTTTAGTAAGGGAAATCACTTAAGAGCCATTCCAACATTATTTCACTGGTACATATGGTGTGGAATAAATAGGATGTTATTTGAAGGGCAGCCTTGCACCCAACATGATGTAGCTATTAAGACAATTAGATCATTGGAAATGTTGAAATTGAAGCATAAGCCACCATGTGATGCTTCAAAGAGGTTGAGGCCTTTTGAAATACACTATCCAGTTGGATTTTTTGATGGCACTTCACAGGGTCTGAGCTGTGGGTGTGGTGCCTGGATTATGATCTTGCCGGACTGCCATTATAAAATCTATTGGAACAAAGGAAGAGGAAAAAATATGAGAGCTGAAATCATAGCATTGTGGGGTTTGTTATGGTTGGAAAATCAACTCTATTTGGAGGAGCTTTGGACATTTGGAGATTCAAAAGTCCTTATTGCTCATATGAGAAAGGGAAGTAATTTAAATCCGCGTTGCCTTACTCACTGGTTGGATAGGATCCATGCTTTGAGGCGAAAATTTACCTCTATAATATTCAACCATGTCTATAGAGAAAAAAACAACGAAGAAGATAGACTATCCAAAAGAGGATTGACTGGCAGATTTGGGGAGATGCATTATGAATAATTCAATATTTCTGGACGGGCAGTAGGTATGGTAAATTTTAGCTAAGAATCGTTATGTTTTCTTTTTGTTAATAGGAACAGGGAGAAAAACAAAAATAGCTAGTGGAATACACATTGACAGACTATATATAAAATGTATTTCTCAGGTAGTGTTTTTTTTAGATCCATTGGGGAAAATAAAGATGAGAGTGTCTTCACGGCCTGTATTTTTCAGACAGTGTCCTTTTTACGATCTATTTTCGAATATAAAATTGAGTGTCTCCTTAACTTTCTAAATTGCAAGATTTAAAAACTCTGTTTTTTAATGCAATTTGTTTGATAAAAATGTAATAGATGAAAATGCATGTAAAAAATTGCAAACGTTTGTCCTGATACATTATATAAACAAGTATTTTTCTTACGAAAAAATAAATTTAATATTATGAAAAATTTAAATTATTTAAATTTTACAAATTATACAATTTCATTTCACATTTTTAAAAATTAAATTAAAAAAAAAAAAAAATTCTAAAAAAACAAAATACACAACTTATAACATTTAAATTATCCGTTAATAATAATAATAAAATATATCTTAAAATTGATGATTAGAATGGTGAAACACTCGGAAATTTAACTACACAATGGTAGAAGGTAAGAAGATGGACGAAAACACTCAAATTCTTGAAACAATGTATTTTGAAATTTCGATGTTATTATAGGAATCGACGAAGTGGACTCATATAAATCACGAATGAAGAAAATATTAATTTAATAATAAATATGAAATGTTACCATATATGATATTAAGTGGGATAAAGTTTAAATATTATTGTGTTAGGTAATATATTTATATAAATTTATTTTAAGTTTGAATTTATTAAATATATTAAAAATATATATATATATATTTTTAATTAAAATATAAAGTATATATATATATATAAAAGATTGTTTATCAACATAAATTTGTATTTAAGATGGATTTTTTTATTTAACTAATTTTATTTAAGATTGCGTGTCAACATAAATTTGTATTTAAGATCAATCTTATTTTAGTTTTTAAAATTGTGTTTCTCTTTTTAACGTATTTATATAACCACATTAATAGCAGTTTATTTTGGAATAGTGTTTTAATAATTTTAAACCTAATTATTAATAGTTCTTAAGTGGATGATTAAAATTTAAATATTTATATAAAAATCAAAAGTTGATATTTATCTGCAAACTAGTTGTTTTGTTTTCTATGTCATTTTAATTAAATTGATTGATTAAAAGAATGTATGTGAACAAGTACAATATTAAGGGAGTTTTATTTTTATAAGCTCTTGGTAATGATAAGCCATGATTTTGATCAATGGTATTATAAGAATCGCCATGTTCAAGTGAGCTTAAATCTCCATAGTTAAGAATCGTGTTTCATGTGTTTGCTAAAGGCATATATGTTTAACTTATGTATTAGTTCTTTTTATTGCCCCTAGTGGAAGAGATGTTGTATGGTTATGTTATGTGATGTTATGTTATGTTATCCAAACATTTTGAATAATTCAAATTACATAACCATTAAAAAAAAATTACAATTAAAAAATAAATAAAAATATAAAAATAAAATTATTGATTAAAGTGTTTAGACTAAAGTGTTTAAAATATGTCAAATTACATAGAAGTAATATGCCAAATTACATAATTTTATCGCTCTCTGGAGTTAAGATGGATCTAGGTTGGCAAGTAACAAAATGATAATAGTTTAAAATAAAATTATAATTACATTGTAAAGCGTCCCTCTTTGAAAAAAAACTCCCCCAATTGCCACTTCTACCATTGTGCACCATTTATTTAGATGTTAGAGGATTGGAACAGTGTCTACCTTCGAATTGAATATTGTTATTAAATAGTTAAAAAAATAAATGTATAAGGAAAATCGTTTTAGAAATAACCCAATTAAAAAACCGACTACAACTTTTCAAACACTTTTGATAAAAAAATGCTCTGTGAAAGCAAAATCCGAGCAGAGAGGAAAATTCTTGAAGAAGATCGGGGAGGGAAAGATCCCTAGATAAAGGCATTTAAGGGTGCTCCATCACTAAACCAAACCGACTAGGACAATCCCCATTCCCCTTCTGGTTGGATGGATGAGATGAAGGAGATATAGGTCTACTTTTTTAATTTAATTTGATTTCCTAATATCAACAATAGTTGCCATACCTAATTTTTTGGATAGTTTCTAGCTTAAGGGTGTTTTTCTGTTTATTCATTTTATGTTTTATAGATTTATTTAATGTTTGAAATTTATCTTTGACTACAAAGAAATAGCATAGCACTCAATATAGTACTGAGAGTAGCTCCTCCCCAATATGAGGCTTTTTCTTATTCATATTTTCTTTCTTTCAATAAAAAAAAATATCAATTTCTAAGTAATTGAGTCATGTCTGATGGTGCATTATTTGTTTTTCTTTTTTCGTTTAGATTCTTTGCTAACATATAGAGATCGTGCAATGGCTGAGTGAGCATCACTATAAAGGAGAAATATCCTTAAGGTAACTAGAATTTCCTTCTGAATATCTTCGTGCTTGTATTGCTATAGTTGATATAATTTATGATATCTCTTTTGTAGGTTCAAAAATTTAGAATAAAAAACCACTGAAATTGGACTGCAAATTACTATAAGGTTGCTTCGGTTTTTTCTTCGGTTAGTTGGATGCACTACTGGATGAGTCGTAGGATTGGAAGAGAACATGAACTCTAGTAATTTTTTCAATGTTTATAGTGGCTCAATTTATGTCTGGTATTCGTTCACCGTGATCTGATAATTTTTTCAGCATTTACAGTAGCACAATTTCTGTCTCGTGTTTGTTCACTAGATCTACTAATTTTGTCAGCGTTTACAGTGGCACAATTTTTTTCTGGTATTCATTCACTGTGATAATAATTTTGTTTTGCAGGTATTTGGAGTGGCCTTCATGCCAAATGAAATAGCATAGGGTTTCTTCTAAAAAACCGAGGGACGTTTGTTAGGGGATTATGATGGATTCTTCTGAATTTTCTGACAACTACACCACTAAGGCTCCAGCACCCTTCACTTCTTTGAACCTCTAAGTTCCCCATGCTCCTCCTCTCCTATGTAGTTAATGACACTCACCATATGAATACAATGTCACCTCCAAGTGTAGGATTTCAAATTCAGTCTTGCAAATTTTTAAAATGAAATAAAAAATTAGTTTAAACTCATGAGTCACGCGCACAAATTTTTAAACTGAAAATGTGCTTGAAATTTTTCAATGAAATGAAAATAGAATAGCACATGGTAATAACAATTTCCATGGGAGCAACGTAGTGATAAATAGCTAAAATTTCACCTGAGTCGAGGGACTCCATATTCATCAGGTTGTTTCCAAGCTTGTTCATGTGGACATCTAGAAAATTAAGAGACATCATGTGCAAGATTAAACATAGAAGACACATGATCTTATTCGAAAAAATAACAGTTTCTAGAGGTTCAGTAGTCTGAAACCCAACATCTAAGGTAACCACCTCAGTTGATTTAAATTACTTATCAACCCTTCAATGGTATAAATTTAAAAGACCAATATCGTGGCAACAATTAGCAGGATTAATGCATGGCAGGGTTGTTGATCTAGGTTCGTCAGCTATTAGATTTACCCATGATATTTTACTTATGTGATGTGGTTATAATTTCATTTCAAAAGAGAATAAAAGAACAAATATGCATGATATAAAGAAGAGGAAACAAAACAACTATCAAAAGAATAAGAACATGAGATGTTCATAACAGATTTCACTCAGTGTGGGCTACGTCTCTGGGCCCGATGTCAAAATAGGGTAGGCCACTTCATATAGTGTTGGAAATGGGAAGATGTACATGGATGATATTATTTTTCATACAAGGATGTGCCATTAACATGAGTGTATTGTCTCTCCCCGAGACATTCTGCTATGGGAACTCTCACTCAAAATGGACATCCTATCAACATGAAATAATCTCACATGAAGCAAAACAAAGATCCACCAACAAGAATCAAACAAGGATCTAGAAATCATAGTAAATCTCACAACAAAAAGGGGCACATGATAAAACTTCATATGCGTCGACCCCTGAAGTTGGCTAAAGAAGTGGATGCTCAGCTGCTAAATATAGATGCACCATTGAATTCATGGCGTTGAGGGGCATAAAATCGACTATCCACACTTCAGAATCTAACACCAATACTCCAATATAGAAAATGACTGAAAAATAGGAAGCTCTACTACTGAAATGGACATCGTCATTGTATTCGTGTCACCGAGAGGTGTACAATCAACATAAAATTTGTTGAAAATGGACTCCAAGAAGTTTTAGGCCTCAAGAAATATTTTTTATGCCCTCAAGATCCCCTAAGGCTCTGTTCTACATGGAATCTACAAATATGTTGCTCACATGTCCATTTTGACTTTACCATCGATTTCCTTATGAAATTATGGTTAAAATGACTGTAAAATTCATATCATTCTGACAAAATGAAAATTTACCTCCCCATGGAATCTTTCAAGCATCAAGGAATATTCTCTGCAAAATATTCTTTGCCTTGAAAATCGTGTCTGAACATGATTCCAACTTGTTTTGGGGTCGTGGTTCCACACTCTTTCTCCTCTAGTCTGCCCTACCTCCCGTGCAAATGAGTCGGTCCTTTATATTTTTTGGTGGGAAGATTTTACAAAGCGCGCCCACGTGGCACAATGGTAAAAAAAGGTAATAGGTTGGAGAGGGGTCAAGGGATAAAATCCTTCCCCTCTCATAATAGTTGCTAATTTTTTTATACATGTTTCAATTTGGAGCATGTTGTGGTTTGGGCCACCCATGGGGCGGGCCAGTGTACGTGGTCAGGTGGGTTCAATTTACGTCGACCCAGATTTAGTGGTTGTTATATATGTGTGACTTGTTGGGTGGGTAGGGTCTGCAACTCATGGCCTCGACCCAACCCATTTCAATAGTTTGTAATGTTTTCATTAGATGGTTCCATGGGGGTGGTGGGGATCATGGCTCGCCACCCTTATTTTAATATTTTTTTATTATTTAAAAATAACCGATTTAAATTATTTTTTAATGAAAATAAGGGTCATTGGGAAAATTAAAGAGGCCATAATTTTTCTCATTTTCGGGAGTTAAGTTCCCTACCAAGTGACGGTGAATTTGTGGGACACTTGAACCTGACCCACTGCCCAAACTTCTCCATATGGGCTCGGATTGGATATTTGTTTGCACCATTGGAATTAGGGCAACGAGCATTGTAATTTGAACCTATTACGAGAGAAATCTGGCCAATTTGAATTTTGACCCTTTCTAAGCCCTCTTAATCTCCTTAGGGTGTCTGGAGGCACCTGGATAAATCCTCCCGACTCAAGAGATTTTAGTCCACCAAAAGCATGAACATAATTTACAACTACTTTGTACCATGTTTTCACCACAAATTTGCTGAAATTTCACCCCTGATTCTCCTTCACTTTTTTCCTTCGCAGCCATAAGTGATGAGTCGACACCAACATCCTCTGCAAACCTGCACTACAATATGTTGTAAATTACATGCTTAACTACATGACCAATCTATGACCCAAGAATTCCCTACACTTTCCATGAGTTTATAAACATACTCCATGGTCAAGTTAACATCAAATGGAATTAATACCCCAACTATATATACAAGTGTAGGATTGAGAGGTCCTGACCTAGGTTCAAAATTGAGGTTAACCAAAAAAAACTCTCTAATTATTGGCCCTTTCAGTAGTGACCTTCTTGGGCAAACCAAAGTCTCACCCAAAGAAGTATGGGGGGGTGATGGAACCAGGTTTCCACACCCTGCGAGAGATTTGAATGATGTGGGTGCCTTAAGATCCCAAACAATCATAAACAGACCCTTGCAACACCAGCCCTAACTAGTAATCCATTTTCAGACATATTTAGGTCAAAAATGTAGAATATATCGTGCAAGTTAATACAGTAATAATAAATCAAGTAATATTTGTCAATGCATCATATCATAGCCTTATACCATCAGATCCATCAAATAAACATTCATATGAGCCCAATCAAAGTCACGCAAGAGATCTAATTGCAGATAGTACAAAGATCAGAAAAAAGATGTGGAACATTACAAAAATATCTGACAGATGCATATAGAACTCAAATATCCACAAAAATACTCCTTGATTAGTTAACAATTCATATCCTTCATACAAAACACTTCAACAGCCTGCGCACATAGCCAGTGGGGTCCGCACATAGCAGGACTAAGGTATCCGTGCATACAACTAGGAGAAGCCTTCTACCAAGAAAAATCTACACAATTGATCACAAAATATCCAAATTTATCATCCACATTTATATTTATCCAAGAACTGACTTCATAGACTCAATATATTCATTTATTTATATTTTTTAGCCTGTGTGATCTTATGGTCCACAAATCATGGTTTGTGGCCTCTTGATCTACCCTTTTGAGCCATTACAATTCATGAGGGGTTTTAGCCCATCCCAAAACCCCTGTGCAAGACTAAATTATTACAAAATATAGAAAAATTGTTGGACTTAGGGTACCCTGATCCAATAGCCCCCCAACACAATCTTGTGACTTGTCCCAAGTCACATTGGTAGTGGGGTCCTCATTTTGAGCTTGAGCACGTCGATGGAAGTAGAAAATGGTGGCAATATTCCTGCACTTTGGTCTACGGTGCTCTGCACGATCTCCACCAGCTTTTCTAGTGGGGGCCCTTTAGCGGACAAAGTGACATTCTGCATCATCTAGTTCATGTTGCGGATGAAAACATCAAGGTCCTGAGAGAGCTTCATGGCCTCATCCAACCATGGCTTCATGTGATGGGTGACGATTTTCTTCCTACATTGGAGTGCCTCCACTTAATCCCATAGTGCCTAGATGGTCTAAAGTCATGCCATTATCTGAGAAGGGATACGGGTAGGTAGAACATCTTGCAAGTCATCGAAATCATGCTCCTTCATGTCCTTTGTGTATAGTTCCTGATTGATTTTCTAGACTAAAGGATCTATATATAGAGAGGTCCATAGTCCCATGGCTTTGTCGAGCAAGGTGGAGCCATACATCAAATATGCTGAAATGCTAGCCGATGCATTCTCGATAGAAGTTGCTTGTTATGCATGCACTTCTGAGGGAGTCTCAAGCTGTAGATGTGCCTGTAACACAATAATATGCTACTCAAAACTCTCCTTCACTGACTAAATTTCTGATCTGGGGTCTTTGAGAGTGGTGACTAGGCCCTCAAATGTAGCTTGCAGTGTGTCAAAGTCCAGGATAGTGATTTCAGGAATATCACTGCATATCCTATCAATGACACTTTCCAACTCTGCTTTTTGAGCTAAGGTTGCCTGTTGTGCTGTCTGAGCCTAATTAGACTCTTCCGATTTTGTGGCTACAATTTTCTCAACCTTGTTAACCTGATGCTAAGTGGGCACCTCCCTGTCTTGAAGTTCTATTGAGATGAAGATATGTAGCACATGGAGTTTCCCATTTTGTAACTTGGCAAGGCTAAGGATGACCTTGGAGGAGGCCTGGACTTGTGTGCATAAATCTGTTGCATCTAGAGATACCGCTACACCTGGGAGGGTGCAGAATCTACTTCTTGTGGCTGTGACGATCACTATAGATGGAAGGCTCGCTTGCACCATCCTCTCTTGATCCACTCTTGCTTGCAATGTCACTGCCTAATTCTTGGTTGTTGTTTGTTTCTGCATGTTTGTTGGCGTCTGGGTATTTTTCCACTTCAACTTCTTTATCTTTTCTGTCTATCTTCATGCACGGCGTAGGGGGATATTTGGGCACTGTGTCTTTTGGAGATGGAGTTGTCCCTTTGGGATTTGTTTCCTTCAGAGTTGTTTGTTTCTCAGATGTGGATGCTGTAATAGGTTTTGTAGAGCCAAGCACAATCTTCGACGACTTCGGCCATGAGGTGAGGACCTAGTCAACCTCTACTTCCGTAACCGTATAAGGTAAGGGGTACCAATTGGGGCTCATACGTGCCTTTATCATGATTTTTTGCATATTTTCCTAAAACTCCACCACGCTTTTATACTTCTCATATATGGCTGATGAGAGTCGTGGCCTGGAATGAATAGCCTGCACCAATGTGCCTTCAAAAAGAACCCATAAAATTTTTTTTTCTTCGACTCGCTTGGCATTCAAAGATTCCCACAAATTTTCATAGCACGCCCCCTCGAAGACGCCTAGCTCAATGTTAGGAAGGACTCCATCATCTGGGGTCTCCCATGCTACTAGCGCAATTAGAAATAAATGCCATGACTAGTAGACGAACTTCCTCATTTCCTGTGATTCACATGCACTCTTCAAAATCTAGTCACATAGAAATTGTGACCAGTTATAAAGCACCCATTCTTCACACTGGCCTGCCAAGGAAATAAAGTGCGTCAGTACTGTCTTTGACCGAAATTTCTGCATAAGCTTACATCCAAGGATAAGGGTGCCCATGTGCACCACATGGTCATTGATGGTTTGGACATGAAAGCCTCACTTATCTCATTCTATGTCGTACGTTTCCTTCACCTCCATTGCTACCTTCAATTCGGTGCTTTTCCCAAACCCTATCATAGGATGGGGCCCTCTCATGGGCAGGCTGATGATCTGATGGATCAGTGAAACATCAATAGGGATTATCCCCTGAATCCATAGTGCATCATTATGGACCAAGACAAAAATTGGAAAACGCACATGCTTGTGATGGGGTACCACCCAAAATAGGGGATTCTCAACAGAGTGAGGACTCTTGCGTTGCACAATACATGCACCCATGGCATTGGATCTACCTTTAGGACATCACTATACAACACACGTTATAAGTAATTTTTGCGTGCAAGCTCAAGGAATGTTACTTTGTTGGCGAGATCATAATCATCAAAATTCACTTGAGGGAGTGTGCCTTGCATTTCGTCGACCACGGGGACATCCTGAGGGAACAATGACATCTGCAAGTATTCCTACACCACATTAATGTTCCATGGCTTGCGCGCCAAAGGCTTTCATGGCTTAACATATGGTCTCCACCAAGAAACTAGATCTACTTCCAGTGCCTCTTGCCCAATAGTCATCGACCGCTTTGATGGATCACTAATTGGGGAGCGCTCCTTGGAAGCTTATTTGGGAGACAGAACATTCCTCGAAGAGGTGCGTGGCTTAGAAGTAGTCCACTTCGACATTTTTCCCTTGGCCTTCACTTTCACTGGAGTGGATTTAACTTCTTTTCACATCTGAAACTACTTCTATGACCTCGTCTGATCCTTCCTCTATAGATGTTGTGAGGGGCGTCGAATGCTCTTCTATAGGGTTGGTAGCCATCATTCTTGCTCAGAATATGAACTCGTGGTTACTATCGTTGGAAAGGGATTCACATTCAGACATATAGAACTCATATATGGCAGGATGATAGAGATTACGGATGAGCACAGAGCACCAAATGGTTAAACCGTAAAGGAGCCAATTGAGAGCCATGCCCTCCCTTTTATAAGTCACCCATTGTAAAAATGGTGAGATTATCATTAATTTCCATTTACTGTCAAGGAAACAGTAAAAAATCTTCCAACATTTCCTGATTAAATGCAATAATTTTTCTCCTTTCAATGGTAATTTCATTTCTTCACCCTGCTCCACTGTTCCAATAGCTAGTTTTCCAACCTGCGCATTACCCCTGCACTCTTGGATCACCTGCCTACGCTCTTTCTCCTTGTTTCATGCAAATCTTTTGAATCTGATGCTTTGGCCATATAATCATTTTGTAGGTGCCAAATTGTCTCTATATGGCTTCAGGCCATCTCCGCGCATCGTAGCCAAGCATGTCGCACTGCCAACAGTGATCTCCTTTACAACATATTGTCCCAACCAATGATTTTTGAACTTACCGACATGGTGCGCAAACTAATTATCATAGAGTAACACCAAATTTTCATCCTTGAATACCTTCTGCTTGATGTTCCTATCATGCCAGGCTTTCTTGCGCACCTTCTATACCTAGTGGTGGAAATTAGCAATGAAGCGATCTTCTTCCAAGGCAACGAGTTGCGCAAACCATTCCTCCATAATGTCAAGTTCGAGCATGTTAGTGAAGGCCAAAATGTGCATATTTGGGAAAATATACACCATTGGCATGATGGATTCCAACCCATAGACCATATTGAATGGCATCTTTCCTGTCAACTTTTTTCCTGTTGTCCTCTAAGCGCAAAGTACAGAAGGGATGCACACGTCCCATTTGTCGTGGTTGGTATTGTAAAAATTTTTAAGGGCATACTCCGAATATTTTTGAATGCTTCTACTACTCCATTTTCTTGCGAGTGATGTGAGGTACTCTTCTTGTGATGGATTTTGAATTCCTCGGTCAATGCTTCAAACATTTCGTTGACAAAGTGTGTACCTCTATCACTCATCAAAATATTTGGGCACCCAAACCTGGTCAAAATGCGCTCAAAGATGAAGTGCGCAGAAGTGTCTACATTAAAATCCTTAACTACCTTCGCCTCCGCCCACATGGTCACATAATCAGTTGCAATAATGATACACTATGCCCCAGTCTTCTTCCCAAGGGTTTGATTGGTCCCACAAAATAAATAGCCCATTTGTAAAATGTCTGTAAGGCCATCTGTGGGTGTAGGGGCATTTCATCTCTACGCGAAGGCTTCCCAATCTACTGACAAGCATCACAGGGCCGACAGTATGCCTACGCATCACTATGGAGTGTGGGCCACCATAACCCAGCATACAACACCTTCTGCACGGTGGCTTTCCCAGCGTAGTGGCCACTTGGTACTCCTTTGTGAGCTTCAGTAAATATAGCATGTCTTTCATGTTCCATCACATATCTGCTTAATAGTTCATCTGCTCCTAATTATACAATTTCCCTACCATTGGGGTGAAATCAGCTACACACACAACCAACTTCTTTTGCTGGAATGAACATTCTGCAGGTGCTATGCCCGTAGTCAGAAAATGAATAATGTCCATGAAGTGCTCATCAGCCACCTTGATAGCAAATAGGTGTGCATCTGGCAATATTTCCTCTAGGTTGGTTGGTTCTTCCCCATTCTTAATTCATGATAGATTATCAGGCCGAGAATTCAGTCTTCCCAACTTTACAATGATCTAAAATTCATACTCCTGGAAATGCAATAACCATCGATATATCTTCCCCCCAACACAAGATTATTGACAAGGTATTTCAAAGCAGAATGATCAGTGAACATCTTGAAATTCCCTCCCAAGAAGTAATGTCTATATTTTCTCAATGCATAAACCATGGCCAATATTTACCTTTCTGTAGTGGAGTAGTTGTGCTTTGCACCTAAGAGATTTTGACTAGAAAAATATACTGGGTGATCAATGTTTCCTTCTCCTAGCTGTGCTAACACAACTCCTAGTGCGATGCCAGATGCATCCACATGCACAAGGAAAACCTTAGACCATTATGAGAATATCAAAATGGGTGTAATGACCATTTTCTCTTTTAGCAGCTCAAATCTCTTTAGATACTCATCATCCCAAAAGAATGCTAAATCTTTCTTTAGAAACTTCTCCATCGACGTAGTTATTAGAGCATATCCCGTGATAAAATTCCTATAATAACCAGTATTTCCTAGGATGAAGCGCAACTATTTCATAGTGGAAGGGACCTCCAAGTTCATGATAACCGTGATGTTGGACAGGTCCACCATCAATCCTTGGTGACATACCATGCCTCAAAAGAATCCTAAAAGGTACGTAGAAAATGTATTTTTTCAAATTGAGAGAAATTTGGTGCTTCCAATAGGTATCAAGCATCGTGCGCAGATTCGATACATGGTTCTTCACCAATCCAATATTTTCTACTCATCCAAGTAGACTTCCAATAATTTATGCATGAATTCCTTGGATACAACCATGATCGCATGCAAGAATATTGCAGGTGCATTTTTCTATCCGAACGGCATGAAAGTATATTGGAAAGAACCCCTTTCAGTGGCAAATGTGGTATTGTTGTGATCTTGTGTTGCAATGCAGATTTGATGATAACCTGAAAACCCATCTGTGAACAAATAAGCTTCTTGCCCTCCCACACTATCCAGAATTTCATCAGAGAACAGAGTATGGAAAGGATCATGCCCACATGCATGATTCAACTTTCGTAGTGTTAGTATCCTATATTCTATAGTATCACAAGGTGACTGATTATTCTTTTCAGATCTTGTATATTGAAAATAATATTCCATGGCTGTCATCTATTTCCGAGAAGATACTTCTAGCACCAAGGAAAAGGATGGTTGTCTTCACCTCATTTCCAATATAGTCCAAACTAAGCCTAAATGCATTGGGTGGAACTATCCATCTCATAAAACCCCCCAAAACCCACATGAATAAAGTTTTAGGACTTCATATTGAGCATCGGTGCCTCCATCTCAGCTCCACCCCCCCCCCCCCGCTTTAGGCTGCTTGATATATATATATATATATATATATATATAAACCGCATAAGCCTTAGCTTACCGCAGCAAACCTTATGACGCCTTCCTTGCCTTTTTGCATCGGATTTCGGAACAGTCCTAGCCACATTCCATTTTTTGTTTCTTTGGACCACCGATGCAGTATAGTGGGACCCTCCCTACCACGTCACCTACCTCTTGATTGCATTTGCACAGCTTCACACTCTTTACCATTTCACATCTCAGTTTTATGCTTCTAACGCCGGTGCGATATAGTGGGACCCTTCCCGCCACGTAACCTACGTTCTTGTCGCACATCGCACTTTGCAAGTTGTGGAACTTGCCTCATTTCCCCAATCCAAAACTTTGTGATGTGCGATAAAATCTAATTTTTTTGGTTTTCGATAAACTCTAAATTTTGCGGTGTGCGATAAACTCTAAATTTCGTGAAGTGAGATATTGAAGTGGATGCGATGTAATTCAAAGCTCAAATCTAAAGGAGTTGAAGTCCGGTTGTGTGGGCCCAAATCACAGTTTGCAAGTTCAAAAGGATAAGTTCTAAGGAATATGTTAAGAACGTCGAAATGCGATTTGCAATATGGGTGGGACCTAATCGCATATCACACTTCGCAAGCTCAAGAGGATAAGCTCCTAGGTATATGTTATAAACGCCTAAGTACAATTTGAGATATTGGGGTGGACGTGATGTGGGTCAATGTTGAACCCTAAAGGATTTCAAATCCCAGTGTAGGAGGTTTTTACGTTGTTCTGTGAAGAAAGGGCTAAAAACAGTAGAAGGATTATGGTAGGATAAGACCTGACAAAGAGAAAACGGTACAGTAAGCTAAAAATCATAGTAATAAGGAGATAGACACCATGGGTCAAGTCGGGCAAAGGAAATTAATACAAAACTATGATGATATAACAACAAGAACACAAAAAGGCTATAAACACAACCAACACAACAATCAGATCTACTGAATCAGCTAGCGCAACACCAGATTTAATTATCCAGCAATGGTTTTCTGAAGGAGCAAGGCCACATGTCAGATTCATTTTATCATAGCCTCTTCGTGATCCCAAGAGCCAAATTGATCCTACTGTGTAATATATAATGGGCTGCTAAGGCCACTGTTATGGCCAGACTTGTCTTATCACAGTCTACATGGTTCCACTTGTCAAAGTCTAGCTTGAATATAATTAATGACTATCATTGAAACAAACATAGTAACCAACTTAAGTTTTCGATAAATATTGTATGCATTAGAAGTGTCAAGAGAGGCTCTAGAAGGGAGAAAACCATTGTAGAAGGCTCATCTGGTTGTAAACACTCTTTTTGGATGAATGAAAGGACATTTCTTTCTAGATTCTTGTGTTATGATCTGTGGTGAACTACTTTTCCATGTAGTTTGTCTTTCCCTTATTTCAAATATTGCTTTCTTTATTTACTTTGGCTAAGAAACTTTTGTGTAGGATTTTCCATTGGGTAGCATGCTCAGTCTTGAAAAATTAATCTATGTTTTCCTCTAATATTTGAATGTATAATTCATATAAGGTCTGCTCTGCATTCACATTGAACCTTAATATTTTCTCCTTTCCCATTTCATAAATGATAAGGATCCATCCTCATGACTATATTTCCTGGTTACACATGATTTTGGTTATTCATCCATTCAAATTTTTTTACACCTGTTTGACTCCATAGCCCAATGACCCTCTTCTGTTGTCCCAAGCCCTCTTCTATTGTCCCAAAAAAACCCTTATGCACTAATAGGTAGCCTAAAATGCCCATCAACAGCGCTATATATAATTGAGAGATCCCTATCTATGTCTAAGAGGGCTAGATCCTAGGCCCGAAGCGGTTTCTATGTTGGCCATCCCACATTTTGTCTTCAACCATCAGAATTATGGGGAGCTAACATGTATATCGACACAAATACGTATTTCTCCTTTGGTATTTTTCTCCTGAACCACTATTGGGCTGACCCAATCGGACTACTCAAACATCTCGATGATAATTGTAGCCACCATATTTTCTAACTTCTCCTTTACCTTCTTCGTATATTTGGCATGCAATCAATATGGGAGCTACTTGAGAGGTCGTGCATCAGGTTTTAATGTGATTTTCATGACACCCAGGTCCCCTACGATGCCCTTTAGCACCAAGAAATTTGTAGGAAACAAATCCCGATATTTCGTTAGCAGCTTTGCAATCTTGCCTAATGTATTATCATCCCAGTAGTCCCCAATATTGGCCAACTTGGGCTGCTCATCCATTCCAATGTTGACTTCCTTCAATTTCAGATGTTTGCTCATGCCCACCGTCCTTAACGTTGGTCTTGCAACTACGCACTCGCCTTCCAATTCAGGGATATTAACGTTCGTTGGGTCATCTTCATTATCCTCAATTGACAAATTTTGGCAGTTGACTATGCCTTGCATCTCGGCATCCCAGGATAACACAGTGCATTCCCTACAGGGCCTAGATTCATCAAAGACCAGCCCATCTATGTCTTGCAGTGCCTCATGCAATTTTTTGGAGCCTCCCATAGAGCCAAAGGTTTCGAGGAAATCTTTGGTCATTGTATAACTGTCTCGAGTGCCTCCATGTAACTCAACTTCTAGACACCAGTTTTTAGGGACAGGTCCTAATGTGTGAACAAACCTATGAACCCATTCATTCCATGTCTTGTCATCCCATACCTCCATCCACATGGCCAGGTGCTTGCGTGGATCTACGCAGCCATAGAATAATTCAATGGGCGGCATGGCGAGAGGTTTGACGTATAGCAGCATCATTTGTCTACATTCCTTTAAGTCTTAAAAAGTTCCCTTGTGTGTTCCCACCACCATGCTAGATTTACGCGCATAGCCAAATCCAGCACCGAGAACCTTCATTCCTCTAGGATGACTTTTCCCAGTGTTGCTAAAAATTCTTTTACACTACCAGAATCATCAAAGTAGGGTAGTTCCCATAACTCAAAGGAGATGCACCATAAGTTCTTTGTAATATTGAGATAGAATAGCATAGAGACATCGTGCAATCGGTTCTGCTAGTTCTCCATTTCGCCATCAGAATCAGAAAAGCAGGAGCTATCCTTCTCCTAGTTCAACGTGCCATCAGCTGTAGGGTTGATTTAGTCTTCATCCCATGCAGTCAATTTATAGATATGGTCAACCTCATCCCCTTCGCACAGTAGTTTTGTGTATCATTCTCCCTCTGTCGGATCCTGTGGGGCAATCACTCGTGTACCATTATTCTCAAAGATCATGCTTTTGCGCTTTATATTGATGATACCTCCCATATCAATGGCCCAATCCAATCCTAACAATGTAGGGTAGGGGTTTGCATCATCCACAATTTGTATAACCTCAAAGTCTACACATATCTTTAGTCCTGCGATATCGACCTCAACTTGCAAAACCCTACAAAGGGGGATGATCTTTTGCTGATTAACCATGCGTAACTGAATGGTTGACCATTCCAACTTTGGTTCTCCCATATTCTACTCAGTTTTTTTTGGTAAGACATTTTCATCAGACCCCAGATATAAGATAACCTGGTCCATCTCGTATTCTCCAATTTGTACCGTCATGCACATCTCCCTACTAGTTCTCTTCTTTGGCTTGTAAGATTTGTTTACAACCTTGGTTTTGGTTTGTGGCACCTCTTTTTCTACGCGGCTATCGATTATCTACTACCTTCTTATTGCGCAATAGCTTAATGCAGGCTTGTAAGAATGGCTTAAAATCATTGTCATATTTTGATTTCTCGATAATTCTTGAAATATCAGAAAACTCCTTGTTGGATTCGATGAAAGTCTCTTTTTCTTTCTGCAGGTTGAGGCTTTCATTTTTGTCAGATGCTTTTGTGATTAGTGGTTATGCGGCGGCCTTCTCCTCATTTCCTCCAGTAGCAATGTTGCTACGTGTAATGATATTTACACTTGGAACATCGTCGCGTGTCTCAGCCATAACTCACTATATTTTTTGTGTTGGTGTCTTTTGTTTTTACCGTATTTTAGTGATCAACACTAGAAAATATTCAAATACATGATCAAATTTCCTACAATACCCGCAGGATTACCCTATGGAGTTTGGGAAATCTTGTGCATAATATATGATGTCTCCACAGTTGTAGAAAATTAGCTGCCCTCTTCCTCTACGAAGGCATCATCCTCTCCCCCCTCCCCGTCCTCTTTCTTGGGATCCTCCACATCTGGAGGGAGATGCTAGTGACAAAGGGTCATCTTGCACTCTATAAAGCTTCCCTTTGTCAATAATCAAGTCATATGTGTGGTAGTTGTGCTCATCATGTCCCACCGAAGAGAAGAATCTGCACCACTATTTCTTCAATTTTGGAACATAGGCACCTAGTCGTGGGAAGTGGTCTATATCATGCCGCCCCGCCACTCGAAAATCAGTGCACCACAGTGTGGGGGTAATAGGCCCAACAATATTCCTTGGGTGTAGTGGACTCAGTCCCCCAACTTGCATATATTATGGCAACAAAGGGCACTGATAGTTGGTGTCACGAGATACCCTGCAGCTGATGCACCAGAAATTTGTGCTAGAATCTTTACCCTGGTATCTTCGTAAATTATGAATTTATAACTGCATTGCTTCTAATTCTCTCTGAATTTGTAATGCTCCAAATTAAGCATCGTCCCTCCGTGCAACTTCTAACTTAATGGAAATTTCTAGGGCTTCTTCCTACGAATCAATCTTCTGCTGACCCATGGGCCCACGTAGATGTGGAAACAACATGGAAATGAACCATTCCTTATGTTGCTTTTCATTATAAACAAATCCTCTATCGCTAATGACCTTTTTTAGCCGTTGGTCAGCTTTGAGACTGACTCCATAGGCCCTTGCTTAATATCCTTTAGTTATACTACGGATTGAGAATAATACTTAGGTTTTCAGAATTTTTGCTTCAAAGCATCCTTGATATCCTGTATTGTGGGATTCACATGTTGAGTAATGTATCCCATGAACCAATCCAAAGCCTGAACTTGAAAGGCTATTGCTAGCTGCACTCTTTTAACAACATCGATATTGACATTTTGTGTAGCCCACACTACATTTGCCACGAACCAAAATTGTTCCATATCCTCATCCCCCGCACCCTTAAAAGTGGGTAACTTCATCTATGCGGCCATATCGTCTACAGGTGGGGGTGGAGGTGGGGTAGGAGGATTTTTACCCCTGTGCGAGTTTGATGGTGGCATAGCCAGAGGGATATTCTCTACGAGCGTAGCCCCTCTTCCGTTTAGATCATGGGAACTTCTTAGAGGGATGTACACAGATTTATCCCCCTCTTGATTGACCCGATAGTATTTGCCACTGCATGTCATGCTTATGCTATGATCAGGGTTCATTCACTCAGTGTGGCTACACAAAACATCCTTTTCACATAATAGCATCTTAATTAGCAGAGGCGAATTTTACAATAACTTAGTCCTCAATCCTTCAAAAAACCTCCGTTCAAATTCAAAGTAGGATACAAATTGATAAACTGCAAATTCAATTAAAAATCCACCCAAGACACTATCAAAGCAGTGATCTATAGTCCAGGTAATAGAATTATCAGTCTCTTCCAATTTTTGGATTAATTCAAGGGTCCATTGCATAACCTGGTCATCCTTTCAACAGATTTGGAATTCCGCTAACCTCACCAACCACTCCTGTAGTTCATGTGAAAAGGTTACGAAGAAGATCTCATGCACCTCCGTAAAAATATACTTATCCTTCCACTCTTTAGCAAATAGCTTCTTACTTCTGTTTTCTTTTAGGGAAAACTCCTTAATCTCTTTTTCAAACGAGTCCTCAATTTCAGGCTTTAATGGCTGGAAATGACCTCGCGGCATCACCCAATATCTCCAAAAATGCTCCAGCTCCCGAAAATAGAACCATTTTTTGGATTGAGAGGTCCCAACCCAGGTTTGGAATTGAGGTTAACCAACAAACCCCTCTTACTACTGGCCCCTTTGGCAGTGACCTACTTGCACAAGTGAAATTCTCACTTGAAGTAGTATGGGGTGTTCTCGAACCAGGTTTATCCACCCTGAGAGATATTTGAATGATTTGGGTGCCTTAAGATCCGAAACAATCATAAACAGACCCTCGCAACAACAATCCTAACTAGTAATCGCTTTTTAGACATATTTAGGTCAAATATGTAGAATATCTCGCTCAAGTTAGTACAGTAATCATAAATGAAGTAATAATTGTCAACACATCATATTAGAGCCTTATACCATCATATGCATCCAATAAACATTCATATAAGCCCAATAAAAGTAACGCAAGAGATCTAATTGCAGGTTGTATAGAAATCAGAAACAAGATGTAGAAAATTCGTAACATATCCAACAGGTGCATATAGAACTAAATTATGTACAACAATACTCATTTATTACTTAATTGTTCAGATCCTTCATACAAAACACTTCAGCAACTCGTGCACACAACCAGCGGGGTCCGCGCACAACAAGAATAAGGTCTCCATGCACACAACCAATAAGAGCCTTCTACCAAGAAAAATATACACAACTGATCACAAAATATCCAAATCTATCATCCACATTCAGATTTATCCAAGAACTAACTTCTTTGACTCAATATATTCATTTATTTATACTATTTAGCCTGTGCTATCCTATGGTCCGTAAACCATGGTTTGCGACCTCTTGATCTACCCTTTTGACCCATTACAAGTCATGAGGGGTTTTGACATGCCCCAAAAGCCCCGTGCAAGACTAAAGTATTACAAAATATAGCAAAATTTTCAGACTGAGGGGTCCCTACTCCAACAACAAGGAAAAAATATCATTGTTGCTTCATAAGTGATTGAAATCACATCATCACTTTTACATTTTAAATTAAAACATATGACAAAGTAATGGCATGACACTCTACCACACATAGAAAAACCATCTCTCACTTATAAAAGTGAATGGGTCATCTCACTGTGGTGCATTTTCTTGTTGCACAATTGTTTCAATTCATTCCTATACTGATGCTTTGTCCCTAAGGTGATGTTCTAGATGGAGCCTCCAACACGTGGATATTTGATGGCCCCTTCTGTCACAATGACTGCAATGAGTCTTCTTCCTCCAGACCTACTTTACCTTCTTCTTTTCCTATGATACAGAAGGCATTTCACGCCTCATTGTCTTCCATGCTTCCATTATCTTCTGACACTTGGAAAATACATGGTTATGTAATCCACAAAAACTACATGTTTTCTGATGCCATGATCTATGTTCATTTTTAGCGACATGTTTGTAATCAAAATGAAACTTAGAATACCGAAAATTGTTATGCCTTTCTTGTTGGTCTCTGGTGCAATCATGGTGACAAGAGCTTGCCTCAAATATTTCTCTTCAACGTGCACTATCATAGGATGATGGTGAAGTGTTCCCATGAATCTCTTTCCCCAATGGTTCCAACGATCCATTGGGAGATTCTGAAACCTTCGAGCACTGTCCTTCAATGTATCCCAAACCTGTGAATGAAAGTCTCTGTGCAACTTACAATGGTTGAATCATGCCTTGGCCATTAACAGAAAGTCCTCCTCCTTTGTATCCCATTTTTTAAGGAGACTCATGCCAATTCCTTTAATGGGTATCTCCACATTTCCCATAGAAATGATAGCATGTGAAGATAAAACCGAAGAAAGATCAACATTTTTTACCTTAGATGTAGATTCAGATACAGGTGATGATGGCGTCTTCAAGGCTTTGTTGTGCTTTGACTTCTCCAAGGCCTCTTTTGCGGCTTGTAGTTGAAGCTACAGTCTCTACTTATCCTCTTTCTCTTGTTGTAGAAACCTCCTTAATTCAACATTCCTTGCTTGAAGGCTGTAGTCGTTGCACTTCAGTTCTTCGAAGGCTACCTTTAAGGCTTGCAACTAAAGCTACACTCTCTTCTTATCCTCTTTCTCTTCTCGTATAAGAACTTTCAACTCTTTTTTATCTTCTTTAAGGCTATGGTTTATCTCCTCATTCGAATGATGAAAAGATGACAAGGGCGATGAATATTCACTGGAATATGTGGATGAAGCATCGCTTTATGCTCCTTCCTTCTCCCATCTTTCATGAGCTTCATACATCATGTCCACCATTTTGAACATCCTGAACATGGCCTCATACATGTCTTTTCCATCCTCCATTGTGGCATGTTCAATCTTTGTTCACACTTGTAATTCGCATTAGCAAGAAGACTGCTCTAATACCACTTGATCTGGGTCCGTCAGCTACTAGATTTACCCATGATATTTTACTTCTGTAATGTGGTTATGATTTCATTTTAAAAGAGAATAAAAGAACACATATTCATGCTATAAAGAAGAGGAAACAAGACAACCATCAACAACATAAGAACACGAGATGTTTATAATGGAGTTCACTGAGTGTGGGCTACATCTTCTCCCTCAGTGTCAAAATGGGCTATATCGCTTCATATAGTGTTGCAAATGGGAAGATGTACATGGATGATGTTCCTTGTCATACAAGGATGTGACCTCAACAGAAGTGGCTTGTCTCTCTTCCAAAATAGGAACTCTCACTCACAATGGACCTCCTATGAACATGACATAATCTCACATGATGCAAAACAAATATCCTGAAACAAGCATCAAGAAAGGATCTACAAATCATAATACATCTCACAGAAAAAGGAGGCACATGATCAAATTGCATATACATCGACCCTTGAATTTGGATGAAGAAGGGGATGCTCAACTGCTCAATTTGGTTGCACCATCGAATTCGTGGTGTTGAGGGGCATAGAATGGACTATCCACACTTCATGAGAATCTGACACCATTACTCCAATATGGTAAATGGATAAAAAAGAGAATCTCTACTATTGAAACAGACATCTCCATCGGATTCCTATCACTGAGAGGTGTACAGTAGACATAAATTTTGTCGAAAATGAACTTCATCAAGTTTTGGGCATTAAGGAATATTTTTGATACCCTCAAGATTCCTTAAGATTCCATTCTACGGTTATTTGGGTACCGAATTTATATACTTTTCTCTCCCATTTTCACCCACCTTTCTATCTCTTTGCATCATTAATTGTTCTAAAATATATGAGGTAAACCCCTTTCCTTTATCTTACATGAAATATTTGATTAATGAAGTAATATTAGTGGAGGTTTTACCTTTGCAAATATTAACTCCAGTATTTTCACAGATTTGGAAAAAGTAAAGGGATTATAGCTGTGAGCCATGGAGCAGCTCCTAATTTCCAGTGCTATCTTTACCTATTACTACAACACAACAGACTCCGTTTTACCCCAGTGATATTTCAGGCTTTTCATGGTTTCCTTTTTGAAACTAGGTTGTTGTTGTAACAAAATGTATAATTGTAGACATTTAGTTATTGAAGGAAATCTACGATTTCTTGAACATTTGTATAAAGAGGGCCTTCGGGCTATGAATCGAGGTTAAGCAAGAAAGACACAGATTTTGTAACAGAGCATTTTCTAATTAATTGAATGCATAGTGTTTTTTTGTCTCACTTGTAAGTTGTGAGTTTGCCATAGCCTTGATTAGAGATTTAGGCGCACTCTTCTGATCATGTGTTGCATTATCTTTCTTTTTGTTGATTTCATATTTCCGTTTGGTTTTGTAACTTTTGTTCCAGTATAATCCTGCAATTGCTGTGAATGCCTTTTTAATTTTGCAATCCATTTTAATTTCTATTACAGTAGTTTGTCTGTTCATTAATTGAATCCTATGATTCAATAGTAGTTTATGTGATTTCTCTTACATATACTATGTCTGTTAGCCTTGAAATAACTAACTCCCCAGGTTGACAATTTATGTGGAAAAATGGTTTGAATATTTGCTCATATCTGGACACCAATATTTTGGTGCCGTTACCGGGGAAGGCTAACAAGGTGCAAGAACACGATCTACAATTGATCAAAGGGTTGATCTCTCGTCTTGGTGAGGGAATTTATTACCCTGTTCCAAGTCCTGAGCATAGTGTTATGTTCGTGCTATTTTATTGTTTTTTTTTAGAGTTGATATCTCGTGTTGGCGAGGGAATCCGTTACCCTGCTCTAAGTCCCGAGCATAGTGTGTTTTTTTTCCCTAATTTACATTTTCATTAAGACCTATCTCTCATATTAGGGAGGGTATTTTCTACCTTTCTCTAAGTCCTGAGCATAGTTTTCAGCTTTTCTACATTTTGATTATTTTTCTGAAAGGGCCAACTTCTCGTCCTCGGGAGGGTATTTGATTACCCTACTTCAGGTCCTAAACTTTGATTTTATTTTTAGTTTATTTGATTTTCCATTTGAACCTACTCTCTCGTTCCGAGGAGGAATATATCTGTACTACTCTAGGTCCTGAGCACTTTTTCTATTTTGATGAATTCTTCTCACCAAATGTATGAAAAAATATATGAGTAAGAGGGGCAGAGGAAGACCCCCAAAGAAATTAAAGGATATGGGAAGGAAGACATATATCCAGGAGATCATTGAAAAGGATAAATCTAAAGCATCCTCTCATGCTGCCATCAGGGTAAGGGTTCAAATGAAGTCCGAAGGGCAGTTAGTTGAATAGCCAGTGCCATCCATGGTACCAGAGGAAATTATTTTGACAGTGGAGGAAGAAATAAATAAGGTACCGGTGGAGGAGATATCCATGCTGTCAGCAGAAGGGGAAGAAATATCAAGCAAAGGGTCAGAAGAACTTAGTAATTCCAATTGGGAAGAAGAACCTCTGAAGGGTTTTTCATCACCACGAGACCAAGGGAGTGTTGTAAAGTCTCCTACAATTGAATTAAGAAATTTTGATTTGGAAAGAGAGTTGATGAACGAGTTTTCATCACCGCGAGACCAAGGGAGTGTTGTAAAGCCTCCTATAGTTGAATTAAGCAATCATGATTTTGAAAGACAGTTCCTACAGGATTTTGCATCACCAAGGGACCAACGAAGTGCGACGAAACCTCCAACAGTTGAATCACCCCAAGTACTAGCCACATAACCAGTTGAAATCCAAGGTGAGTATTGGAGAATATTTATGGCACCTGCAAGCTCTTCTATCGATTTTTTGATTGGAAACATTACAGGTGATGCACCGATGAAGCCCATTCCTTTAATGACTCTGCATAATTTTCATGGGGTTTCTTCTAAAGACCCTGATACATTCCTCTTCGAATTCATCATTGTATGTCAAGGGTATGATTATATCTCTGATGCTTAGATACTAAAAATATTTCTTGCTATCTTAAAAGGGACAACCCTGCGATGGTTCATGGGTTTAGGATAAAGGACTATTTCCTCATGGGATGCGATGAAAGAAGTATTTTTGGAGAAATACCAAGATTACTATAAATCTCATGACATTAAGGAGGAAATCTTTAAGTTTTTACAGAAAGAGGATGAGAAAATGGAAGACTGTGAGGAACAATTCAAATATATATTGCAGAGATCAGGCCATAGTGACCTAGATAAAGATGTTCTGAAAATCATCCTTCTTTGGGAACTAAGGGAAGATTCCCTGCAAATTTTGAACATAGTAGGAAAGGGGGGTTTTTTAAAAGAATAATTTGACACCATCTGTGACTTATGCATTCAATTTTCATGAGGGGCTGCAAGGAGTGGAAAAGAAATTCGGTCATTAAAGACTTCTGGTGGAGGGGTTACAAAGGCAGAAATTGGAAACCTATTCGATAGCTTAAGGACTGATATCCTGAGCACATTATCCACCCAAATGGACACTCTACAAGAAAAACAGAAATAGATAGAGTTGGAGAAGACTATGGCTATATTCTGCCCACAGTGCAAAAATAAGCATCCTTTGAAAGAATGCCCATTAAACGCAGTGGAAGCCTGCGCAATCTGTGAGAAAAATCATGTGACTAGCTCGTGCCCTTCCTTGCCATGATTAAAGGTAGTTTTTCAAGGGGAAACTGAAGAGAATGCAGTAGATCAATTGTACTTCATGGGGCTGAAAAATCCATGGCAACCTCGACCACCAGCTATGAATCTAGGTATGCCTTAGGAACCATATTAGTAATTTAATAATTTTAATATGGGTCCCCAGTCTATACCTTTCTGACATATGTGGTCTCAATATCAATACCCCCCCTGGAAACAATGGGTTCCCCAGGCCAATTCAAACCCTTGATGGAATCAGAATTGGCGTGGGCCCTCTAGTACTATGGAATTTCCCCAATCTATGCCTCAACAACAACTTTAGTTACCCTATAATGTACCTCTTGGAAACCCAGCCCTTCGACCCCAGCTTCCTATCTATCCCAATATGAATCCTAATAATAAAGGGTTCCAATAAACATATAATCTTAACATTCCATCTTATATCATTTCTATCACAGGATTTAATGAGATAAACTTACAATCTAGGTGGGTAGTAAATGCTCCCACTTCACCTATTATCATAGAACAAATTGATAGTGAAGTTATAGAACCATAACAAAGGATAGTTGGGGATAAACCATATCAGAACATGACAAATCAAACACGTCCCCAATATGTTCTTAACTAGGGTCGTCCAATCACCTCACCATATCCTGAAAGATTAACCCTGAACAAACAAAACCCTGAAGCAGAGTTTGAATTCCTAGGGAATTGCAAGATATTTTTGTCAAAATACCCTTGCTACAGGCTATAAGGGATGTATCTACATATGCAAAAACTCTCAAATATTATTTCTCTAAGAAACCTGGAAAAAATCCAAGTGATCCGTTAACCATTCATGTGATGGGTAGATTGTCCGACATCATGTTAGGAAAGACCGTGCCTGTAAAATATGGAGACTCAAGAAACCCAATTATAACAATACAAATCAATGGAGTTGAAATACAAAATGTACTGGTGGATTTGGGTGTTGCCATCAATATTATTACCTCTGAAACAATCAATACATTAGGTCTCAGAAAATGTTAAGCCAACCCCTACTATCGTGGAACTAGCAGATAGGTATACAATTAAACCAGTACGGAAATTGGAATATGTGACTATTTTGGTGGACTCATGGCACTACCCTATGGACCTCCTTGTATTACAGACACGATCCTAAGCTGGTGTTCACCCATTGATCTTGGGAATACCTTGGCTCACAATCACAGACGCTTACATAGTGTGTCGATATGGGAAAATGATTATATCAAATGGGATGGTTACAAAGAATCTTATTGTCTACCCTCCTGCAGAACCTAGCCCATCTAAAAAATTATCAGCTAGTCAGAAACCTCTACCAATAGAAGCACCTGGACCTAAAAATGAAGAAGTTAGAAAAATCCTCACTATTTGGTAGGCCCTTCAACTCAAAACAGAAATCGAGGAGGATGCCATTAACACCTTTATTAATGATCCCAGTTTTGTTTCCAATTCAACTCATCAAATTTTAGAATTTTTTATGAGTTGTGAGACATAGGAAAACCTTGAACCAGAATATGAAATTGAAGACATTCCTGTAACCTCATCCCATGATAGTATTCTGATTGAAATTGAACCAGGGAAAACACTTAATATCGACCCCAATTTGTCTGAATCCTAGACAAATCATCTTTTAAAAGTCCTCAAGACCATTAGGAAGCTTTTTCTTAGGATTACATTGATATGAAGGGGATCCCTGCTAACTTATGTACTCATCATATTTATATTAAGGAAGATTGTCGCCCTGTGAGACAATCCCAACGGAGAATGAAGTGTGCTCTAAAGAACATTGTCAAAGAAGAACTACAAAAATTATTGGATGTAGGTTTCATTTATCCCATCTTGGATAGCCAATGCGTATATCCGCTAGTCATTGTTCCTAAAACGAATGGTAAATGGCCTATCTACATAGATTACAGGGAGCTAAACAAGGCAACTCAAAAAGGCCATTTCCCTTTATCATTCATTGACCAAGTCCTAGACACCTTGGCTAGAAATAAGTTATTTTCCTTCCTAGATGGGTTTAGCGAGTATAACCAGATCCAGATAGCACTAGAAGACCAGGATAAAACAACTTTGACATGCCCATGGGGGACCTTTGGATATAGGGTCCTCCAATTTTTCCTGTGCAATGCTCCTGCAACCTTCCAGAGGGAAATTCTGGGAATTTCTTCTAACTTAGTCGATGACAGTGTTGAAATCTATATGGATGATTTCACTCCATATAGAAAATCATTTCAAGAGGGATTGATGAATTTGGAGAAAGTACTCAAAATATATAAGCATACCCATGTATCTATGAGTACAGTCAAATGCCATATGATGAGGGAAGAAGGAATAATATTGGGACATTTTCTCTCAACTGATGGAATTCAAGTTGATCTGGCTAAGTTAGAGGTAATATTACATTTCATGGTACCCAAGACACCCACACAGGTATGTAGCTTTATTGGTTGTGTTGGTTATTAAAAACGCTTTATAGAAAATTTTGCTAAAATAACACATCCACCTTTTCAATTGCTAACAAAAGATGTAGATTTCTTGTGGACTGAAGACTATGAGGCAACTTTCACAAAAATTAAGCGACTGATTTGCAAGGCTCCAATTCTTTGAGGACCTGATTGGGAATTACTATTTCACATACATGTTGATGCTTCTCAGAAAGTAGTAGGAGTTGTTTTAGGACAACAGGTAGACAAAACACCGTATGCAGTTACTATGTCAGCAAGAATTTAATTCCTGCTGAATTGAATTACATGGCGACGAAGAAAGAATTCCTGGCTATCATTTAGGCTATCAATAAGTTCTGGCACTACATTACCAGGTATCCTAATTTTTTACATACTAATCATGCAGCAATAAGGTATTTAATGAATAAACCTATCACTCCTGGCCATATGAAAAGATGGTTGCTATTGCTTCAAGAATTTGATATCATAATAGTAGACAAACCAGGAAAAGATAATGCAGTTGTTGATTTTCTATCGAGAATGGATAACAATGATGAATGCACACCTATAGAAGATAGTTTTCCCGATGGGAATATTTTTTCAACTTCTACTAGTCCTCCGTGTTATGCAGATATTGCTAACTATCTGGCTACAGGGAAGGTGCCCCATCATTTTTCATACAGGGAAAAATGAAAAATTATTCATCACAGTGCCCAATATTCTTGGATAACAGAGTACCTCTTTCATACAAGACCCGATAAGCATATCCAGTGCTGTATATCTTAGGAGGCTATTTATGAAGTACTGAAGGCTACCCATGATGGCCCTTGTTGGGGGACTTTTGCAGATAAAAGAATAGGCAATAAGGTGCTACAAATGGGATATTACTGGCCTTCTATCTTTCGGGATGCAAAAAATTATGTCAGGAGGTGTGATAGTTTCCAGCATATGGGGCATCCTAGTCGAGCTAATGAAATGCCTTTACAGGCACATGTAGTCTTCGAACCTTTTGAGAAATGGGATATCGACTTTTTTTGATGCTTCAATGCACCCTCCCAGTAAAAGGTTCACATTTTGGTCTGTACAGATTACGTCAATAAGTGGGTAGAATCCAAAGCTATTGCGAAAGCAAAATAGCAGGTGGTTTTAGATTTTCTATTTGAAGAAATTTTTGCTGGTTATGGTACTCTAAGAGAGATTGTTTCAGATGAAGGAGCACAATTTACATCACACATGATAGCAAAGCTCATGTAGAAATATGGCGTCAAGCACAAGGTGACATCTCCATACCACCCTGAGGTGAATGGACAAGTGGAAAGCACAAAAAGGACATTGGAAAGTATCTTGACAAAAATTGTGGCATACCATCATCGGGATTGGGCTCAGAAGCTATCTGAAGCTCTGTGGGCATATAGAAAAACATGGTCAAACACAATTGGGTTTTCACCATTCGAGTTGGTTTATGGGAAATCCTCGTTGTTTCCAATATAATTTGAAATCAGTATGCTTGGAACAACTCTTGAAGTTGGTTTGGATCTGTCAGAGGCCCAAAAACACCAACTAGCCTAGCTTAATGAACTAGATGAAATCTATTCAATGGCTGTCGAGAGGACTACTCCTATCTAGCAACAAAGAATGAAATGGCATGAAATGTTTATCAAAATCAAGGTGATTCATAGGGGAGACTAGGCATTACTTTATAACTCCCATTTTAAGGATTTTAAGGGAAATATTTGCACTCGTTGGATGGTTCCTTATGAGGTGGACACTGTATTTGATAATGGAATAGTCAGGTTAGTCACAACTGATGATACATGTACCTCATTCATAGAAAATGGACATCGCTTGAGATTATACAACTACCCAACCTCAAACGTCTCTCTGAGAAATATGGTTTGAAGGTTATCAACGCAGAGAACTCTTCCTCTGCATCCTTACTATATATATATATATATATATATATATATATATATATATATATATATATATATATATATATATATATATATATATATATATATATATATATATATAATGGATAAAGAATAAATAATTACATAGAGAAAATAATAATAAATAAATAAAGAAATACTGTTACTATTTATTTCATTGTCTTTTTGCAGGAGTTACTACTAAGGAGTAATGTTTTAGAGTTTAAATTTTTTTCTAAGTATTGATGTTGTTTTAGTCAGTCCAAAAGGTAGAACTACAAATACATAGTGTCCTTATCTAGTCATGGATGTTTTTTTATTCACGTCTTCATCTTCGATTCTGAGTTGATGATATCCTATTCTTAAATCAATATTTAAGAAGATAATGACTCATCTCACTTGATCAAATACATCATCTATTCTGGGCAGAGGATATATGTTCTTTATGGTCAATTTATTTAGTTGACTACAGTCTGTGCACATCCTGAATGTTGCATCTTTCTTTTTAACAAACAACATCGATGCTCCCCTGATCTGAAAGAAATATATTAGTTTGATGTGCTAAGTGTATTTTTAGTAAATAAACATGTACAATCTGTCTCCATTTGTTTTTTTAAGGAATGAGTATTTTAACCATGAAACATAGATAAAATTGTTAGTTTTAAGCATGAAAGTAAGCCTAAATAACATTTTACAACAGTTTATAACAGAGAAATAAAATTACACATAATTTTTACATACCAAGCATGTTGAAGCAGTTCACCCCTCCTAGGCTACATCTACTGGTCCAACTGCCAATGGCATGTCCCTCTTTGTCATTATGATCAAAATTGCAAAATACATGTTATTACAAGCCCGTAATGGTTGGTTTCTCTGCACCAGTGGCTCTAAAATTTTCAAATTAGTCTAGGTAGACTCTTGTTTCACCCAACTTGGTAAAAAATTGACCTCCCTAGCCATTTTCCCAATATCATCTAAAAAACCTCCACTAATTGTGGAGAATTGCAGTTAACTGCAGCTAATTTGGCCAAAATACTAAAATTTAGGGTCACGCTAAATCCTCCACTAGTTACTAAGCATCGCATTAAACATTTATGGTTAGGGGTGGGGGTGGAAACATGCCTACCCCCTTAAACCCTGTAGTCATACTTTAAACTCTTCAATTCCATGTTAATGAGTTTCCAGTGGAACTATGCTTGGAGGCAGAGTTTCGAACTATCGACTAACCATCAGCTAGTGGAGCCATTTCCCATGTGATACCCTTGAATTAAATGTCGCGGGTTAATTGCGTGGTTTGGTCAAAATTTTTGAATGCTAGAGTATATATTCCATGGTTATGGCACATTATCATGCGACCATTTTCAACAGGGCTGCCGATGGTCCCCCCCCCCCCCCCCCCCCCCCCCCCCAAAAAAAAAAAAAAAAAAAAACTTATGACCTTTACAATTCAAATATAACCGCCACACTATAGATGGTAAGTAACACCTGTAGCCGAGTTGGTCGGAACCCTTGTGGACGCACCAGAGGTCACAGGGTGAAACCCCCCAGACTCCAAACAAAATTTTGGTGCACCATACAAGGGACACGTGGAAACCTCCGGGCTAGCAACGTGCCACCCATCCAACAATCCTAAAAACTTTGTACAAATCCAAATCAACACCCCTAAATTTGCCATGTGGCGAAGCCTTACTAGTCTAGAGGAAATGGAATATTCCCAAATTATTCCATTTTTGCTCACTGTACCTACACGTTGACTAGGCATCCTAGTCACTCTTATCACAAAACATTACGTGTTTAGGAAAATGATCGTAACTCGATATCTCCCTCATACGACATTAGTTTTTTGAACCATTTACGATGTTGGAATCACAACGACGAGATCTACCTGGTCGCTTAGGTTCGGCACAGTTTCGGGCACTTTCAATTTTGAGAAAAATACATGATCTCCTAGTCACATATCCCCATTGGGAAGATTTTTGACCCCAAAAGACTTTAATTACCCGTTCAAAATATGAGGGTAAAACTCCCTCAAATTTTCAACTTCCATCCACCTTGCCTTGCTTAGTTTATTGACTTTGAGCCCAACTTGAAGGTAGTCAACACTTCCCCTATTAGATGTTCTTGTCCTCTTGTCAAGTATGACATCCTTCTTGAGCTCATCCAGAAATTCTAGCGAGAAATATTCTATAGATGATAGCTGAAAATCACTCCCTTGATCATTATTTAAAGGAGGCTCATGCAAACGTAAATTTTCAACTTCAACATTGACAACTGAATACATTTGCAAATATGAAGGCAAGTCAAGTTGAAATGAATCACTACCAACATTCTTGATGATCTTGAATGGACCATAGCGAATGGGCTTGAGTTTTTTACCTTCTCCTTGCATCCTTTGTTTGCTTATGTGCAACCATACCTCATCTCCTTTTTGAAACTTGTGATCAACTCTATATTTTTCATGCCTCTCCTTGTATTTTATTTGACTCTTGTCAAGTTGTTCTTGAACTTGTTGATGAGTAATCTGAATCTGCTGAATGAACTTTTGAGCCTTGTCAATATCACTATTCATATCAATTGCAATCTCCTTCTCAAAGATGAATTGTCATGGAAACTTTGGCAAATACCTAAAGATGGCTTTCAATGGTGAAGTATTTGTAGAAGAATGCTTTTCCAGATTGTAAGCATGTTGAATGTAATGCAGTTTTTCATCCCACAACTTGGGATGTTTGTTGCAATATCCTCTTAATAGATGCACACCAATTTTTTTCACCACCTCGGTTTGGCCATCAGTTTGCAGATGAAAAGTAGTACTCTTTGTGAACTATGTGTCCATCATCTTCCAAATATTGGACCAAACATCTCAAACGATCCTGGAATCCCTTTCACTAATAGTAAAAGTTGGAAATCCATAATGAGCCCATACATGTTGAAAATAAAGTTCAGTAGTTTTTTCAGCAATAACGGTTTTCTTACATAGCACAATTATACACATTTTACTGAATCTATCCTCAACTACATAAAGATAATCATGTTGTTTTCTTGACATAGGTAGACCTCCAACAAAGTCCATGGAGACACTCTCCCATGGCCTTGATGGAACTGGTAGTGGCGTGTAAAACCCAAGATTCGTATTTCTACACTTTCTTGTTGCATACATATAACAACCTCTTATAAAACGTTACACGCTATCTATCATGCGAGGCCAATAGGAATACCTCTATAGATGCGCCACTATTTTTCTTACCCCAAAGTGTCCAGAAATAAGAGATGAATGAGCCTCTCTCAAGTAAGTATCCATCCTTGTGGGATACACATCTTGTCCAAATGAAACAACAAACTGTTATGCATATGATAATTATTTTCCTAAACTTGATTCCCTTCACTCAAACTAGTATATACATCTTGAAAATTAGCGTCATGTGCATATTGTTCTATGTAACTCTCATGTACAATAGAATCAGTTTTAAGTAAAGTAGAAGCACTTATAATTGGCCTTGAAAGCATATCAGTAACTTTATTGAAAATGCCTTTCTTGTACCTTATAACCAAATGAAACTTTTGAAGAAATCCCATCCACCAGAAATGTCCTGATTGCTGGAATTTTGTTTGCGACTACAAATGCTATAATGGTTGGTGATCGGTATGTATAATTGTCTCTTTACCCATCAAGTAGCATTTCCACTTCTTAATGATTTGTACCAACACATACAACTCCTTTTCATTTTTAGGATAATTAGTTACAGTACCATTCAATGTTTCAGAATGAAAAGCGATAGGCTTACCATGCTGGAAAAGTACTATGCCCATGGCATAAACACCAGCATCGGTTTGTATCTCGAATGCCTATCTCAAATTTGGTAATGCAAGGAGCGGAGCTGAACTAATGTTATATTTTAAAGCTTCAAAGGCTTGATTTTGTTTTTCTCCCCATTGGAAGACTTTCTTCACACTTGTCACTATATGCACAGGAGCTTCTATGGCAGAAAATTTAGCAATAAACTTTCTCCAATACTGAGCTATGCCTAAGAAAATTCTTACCTTGGTTGATGTTTTGGGAATGGGCCAATTGACAATGGATTCCACTTTAGAAGGATCAATTCTCAACTCGCCTCCTCCTACGATGTGTCCTAAATAAACCGGAGAAGTATTTTCGAACTCACACTTAGATATATTAAGAAATAATTTATGTTTCTTCAAAACATCAAGCACTCTTTTCACGTGCAAGACATGTTCTTCTCTTCTTTTGGCGAAAATGAGTATATCATCTAAATACACAATCAAAACATCATCAATAAATGGATGCAAAAAATTATCCATAACATGCATGAAAGTCTCTGGTACATTAAACAAACCAAATAGCATAACCAACCACTCGAAGAGTCCTTGTTTGGTTTTGAATGCAGTCTTCCATATATCACTTTTTGGAATTCATACTTGATGATATCTACTTCCTATGTCTGACTTAGTGAAAAAAAATTCTTCTTTTAGTTGATCAAGCAAATCATTTATCCTTGGGAATCGGTATCGATTCTTTACAGTTATCTTGTTCAAAGCTCTGAAGTTTACACACATGTGCCAAGTCCCATATTCCTTTAGAATCAAGACTATGATGTCCATTGACTACATCATATAAATCTGATTTCAACTTAGTATCAGAATCCTCAAATGATTCATGATTAAAATTAGCTTTAGGCTTAATCATTAGAATAAAAAAATTATTACTTGAATTCACCAGCCTCTTTACCAGTCCAGCATTTACCATTGCAATATTTGTCTTCTTCCAATGTGCTTTAAAAATGAACTCCTTTCCATCTTTGAATAAATGGTATTTGTTCTCATGGCAATGGAAGATTGCTTAGCTATCATACAATTAAGGATAGCCCAACACAATACATATAATATGAAGCGGAACCACATATAATTCAACTTCGTCAATAAAATGTGCAGTTATTGCAAAGAGAAATATGCCCTTCTTTGAAACCTATAAATTTGCATCCTTACAAATCTACCAAAGTGGATATTATTTTTGATGTGGAACGGTTTCAAGATTAAGTTTATTGACCAAGTCTCCAGAGATTATGTTTTCTTGTGACCCTCTGTCAAACAATGTGTGAATCTTGGTATGTTTGGATATGACCCTCACATGAAATAGTTCAATTCTATCTTCTTCATTTGGAGCTTGTATGTGACAGTTTGATGTACTAGTACTGCGTTTTGTTCAATTTATTTCCCCTTAATGTTCTTCAATCCCATGGTTTTAATTTTAGGTTCATCACATGAATCCTCTCCTAAGTCATGTTAAGTTGTAGCTATAGTTTTTTGCTTCCCTTTGTTGTTTTTATAGTTGGGTCTCTTTTCAGGATGTAATTTCGAACAATTTTTCTCTTCATGGCCTTCTCAATTGCAAACTAAGTTTTCTCCCTCTTTCTTAACAGATGCATTCCTTTTTCCCTTACCTTTTGAGATCTTCTCTTTGTTTTTCCCCTTAAAAGGTTTCTTCTTACCCTCATCAGTAATGTTTTTCCCTCTAGCTTCTAGATGTGTGGTGTGAACACAAACTTCATCTATACCTGTAGGGTTAAACATAAGAATAGTATGTCTTAGGTATCTATGTAAGCCTCCTATGTACTTGCGCAAAGTATCTTGGCTCTGCAAATCTACCCCTAATAAGAGAGATGTTTTGCTTTCAATTCTTGCACATTATATCCTTTCAATTGTCTAAAATTTTGCTAGTTTATTATGGCTTTCTACATATGAGCTAATGGACAATTTTTTTCTTTTTCATGCAGTAATGAAATCAGTCGATGATAGAATAATATTACCATGCTTCTTGATATCCTCCTTTTTCTTGGATTCCACCAAACAAGTGTTACACCTTCCATTCTCAATGAAGCTAGTTGAATTTTGGTATCATCATTATGAAGGTTATAAATTCTCAAATAGACCTCCAATTGCCTAATACAATTATGAAGATTTTCTACATTGAATTCACCATTAAACATTGGAAATTAAAACTTAACATTAAGTTTTAGAAAATGGATCTTACGAGTGTTCTTTGACTTGTGTGACTGGTGTATTAAAGATGAAGTAGATGATGATGACGATGAGGGTGAGGATGGTGGCTTTCCACTGCCTCCATTTCCTCCATTTCCCTTATTTGATTTATCTTCATCATTTTGACCTCCTGATGATCCCTGGCCTTCCTTGTGAATTTTGGATCCTTCTCCTTATAGTCTCTCATTCCTTTCTTGATAAAGGACTCTCACCATTTCAGTCATGTCAAGGAATTGTAACCTGAACACTCTTTCTTCTTCTTTGGGATCCACCTCTTCATGGATTTCTTCTTCCTCTGGAGGGATGTTTAATGCTTTTTATATTTCTTTTGGAGGTGAACTAGGTCATGGAGAATATCGAAATCTTTCCCTCCATTGTTGTAGCTCTCTTTGAGACCCTTTTGCTTCCACTGATATTCCTTCTCCTCTCTTAAGATTGAGACTAGTAAGTATGTGAACACTTGCAAATAGTTAAACAAATATTTTCACACAACAAAACTACAGAATAAACTCTAATTCTAATACCAACCTGATCTGAAAGGACTATATTAGTTTGTTGTGCAAAGTTTCTTTTTAGTAAATAAACATGTACAATTTGTCTCCATTTGTTTACGTAAGAAATGAGTATTTTAACCCTGAAATGTAGATGAAATTGTGAGTTTGAAGCAATAAAATAAGCCTAAATAACATTTTACAGTAGTACATAACAAAGAAATAACATCACACGTAAGTTTTACATAGTAAGCATGATGAAGCAGTTCACCTGTCTTGGGCTACATTTGCTGGTCCAACTCCAAATGGCATGTCCCTCTTTTTCATTATTCTCAAAATTGGAAAATACATGTGTTTAGAAGCCTCTAATGGTTCCTTTTCTCTACATAAGTGGCTCCAGAATGCTCAAATTCATCTAGGTAGACTGTTATTTCACTCAATTTGGTTGAAAATTGACCTCCCTAGTCATTTTCCCAGTCTTAGCTACAAATCCTCCACTAATTGTGGAGAACTGTAGTTAACTACAGATAATTTGGCCAAAATCCCAAAATTTATGGTGGCACTAAATCCTCCGCCAGTTACTAACCACTGCATTAAAAATTTGTGGTTGGGGGTGGGGGTGGTCATATGTAGACCCCCTTAAACCCCGCAGTCATGGTTTAAACTCTTCAATTCCATGTTAATGAGTTTGGAGTGGAACCAAGCTTGGAGGCAGAATTCTGAATGGTTGACTAATCATCAGCTAGTAGAGGAATTTTCCATGTGATACCCTTGAATTAAATGCCATGGGTTAAGTTCCTAATTTGGTCAGAATGTTTGAACGCTAGAGTATACATCCCATGGTTATGAAACTTTATCATGTGACCATTTTCAATGGAGCCATCGGGGGTTTAGGATCGCTATCAGTTCCCCCCTGATCCCCAAACTATCGACCTTTACAATTCAAATAGAACCACCACTCTATACATGGTAAGTAACACCTATAGCCGAGTTGGTCAGAACCCTTGTGGGTGCACTAGAGGTCATGGGGTCAAACCCCCCGAACTCCAAACAACATTTTTTTCCACCATACAGGGGACACGTAGTAGCCTTCTGGCTAGGCACATGTCACCCATCCAATGATCCTCAAAAATTTATACAAATACAAATCAACACCCATAAATGCACCACATGGCAAGGCCTTACTAGTATGGAGGGAATGGAATATTCCCTGAATATTCAATTTTTTCTTAATGTACCTGCATGCTGACTGGGCATCCCAGTCACTCCTATCACAAAAATTTAGCCGTTTAGGAAAACGATCAGAACACGGTATCTCCCTCATACGACATTGGCTTTTCAAACCATTCACGACACTAGAATTGCAACGATGAGATATACCTATTCACTCAGGTTCAGTAAAGATTCAAACACTTTCAATTTGGAGAAAAATACATGATCTATTGATCATCCCCAAGGGGACACAATTGGTCTGATGTATCCTCTGTCTAATAACTCTTATAGTTGCAGTTTTAGTTCTAACAATTCAGGAGTACCCATTTTGTATAGTGTGGTATAAAAAGGTGTAGCTGCTGGTACCAATTCAATTGAGAAGTTAAATTCTCTTTTATGGGGTAGATGGGGGATTTCCTCTAGAAATACATCTTTGAACTCTCTAATTACTGGTAAATTCTCCACAGCTTCATTTTAACTTTTCTGTCCCAATTCGTCCACTTTTACAATATACACTTGAGAGCCTTTTCTTGCTGTCCTTTTTAACTATAGTGTGGAAATTTTCCTGATTGATATGGGTCTTGGTTTTTCTCTCACTATCACAGGTTTTCCCTCACCATCTAAACATTGAACTCTTTTATCTAAGCAATTAACTATCACTTTCTACTTCTCTAACCAATCCATTTCCACTAACACATCATATGATCCTAGAGGAAAATTATTTAAATTCAGTTCAGTTTCATACCCATTTTAATTTACAACAATCTTTTGAAGTTCATGGGTAATTTTTCTTTTTGTTTCAGTAGCTAACTGAACTAACCATGCTTGCTGAAATTTTTATGATTTTAATTTGCACTTTTCCACCATCTGAGGACTTATATAGCTTAAATTTTCTCCTGTATGTATTAAAACTGAAACAGGTTGTTCAACAATCACACCTTTGATTTCTATCATGGTTGATTGGTGTTGAGCTTGGTGATTTCTATCATACATTGGGTTTTTATTTTTCTGTGTGAGGACACATAGGCCCAGTGTTTTCAACATGGTCTCTAATACCATTCGTAACAAATACAATTACCCCCCCAAAAAAAATCTACTTATATCATTAATGCTACTTTATATCATAATTGACTTTAATACCTTTCGTCATATTGCGATGTTTCCATTTAATTGTACTTTCTGTTGTTAACTTTTCTCTAACAACTTCTTGTTTGATGAACATAGCAAAATTTTACGATTAATGATCTCGTGACCATGTTAAATGATTTCCCATTTCACTTTTGAGTAAATAGGCATGTATAATTTATCTCCATTTGTTTGCGTAAGGAATGAATATTTTAACCATGAAACGTAGATGAAATTTTGAGTTTGAAGCAATAAAAAAATCCTAAATAACATTTTACAACATTATATAACAAAGAAATAACATCACACGTAAGTTTTACATAGCAGGCATGATGAAGCCGTTCACCTGTCCTAGGCTACATCTGCTGGTCCAGCTCCCAATGGCATGTCCCTCTTTGTCATTATTCTCAAAATTGGAAAATACATATGTTTACAAGGCTCTAATGGTTTTTTTATCTACATAAGTGGCTCGAGAATGCTCAAATTCATCTAATTAGACTATTATTTCACTCAATTTGGTTGAAAATTGACCTCCCTAGTCATTCTCCCAATCTCAGCTACAAATCCTCCACTAATTGTGGAGAAATGTATTTAACTACAGATAATTTGGCCAAAATCCCAAAATTTATGGCGGTGCTAAATCCTTCACCAGTTACTAACCACCGCATTAAACATTTGTGGTTGGGGGTGGGGGTGGCCATATGTAAACCCCCTTAAACCCCACAGTCACGATTTAAACTCTTCAGTTCCATGTTAATGAGTTTGGAGTGGAACCAAGCTTGAAGGAAGAATTTTGAATGGTTGACTAATCATCAGCTAGTAGAGGAATTTCCCATGTGATACCCTTGAATTAAATGCCGTGGGTCAAGTTCCCAGTTTGGTCAGAATGTTTGAACGCTAGAGTATACATGCCATGGTTATGAAAATTTATCATGTGACCATTTTCAATGGATCCATTTGTGGTTTAGGACCACTAGAAGTCCCCCCACCCCCACCCCCAAACTATCGAACTTTACAATTCAAATAGAACCACCACTCTATACATGGTAAGTAACAGTTGTAGCCGTGTTGGTCAGAATCTTTGTGGGCGCGTCGGAGGTTATGGCGTCAAACCCCCCAAACTCCAAACAACATTTTTGTCCACCATACAGGGGACACATAGTAGCCTTCGGGCTAGGCACATGTCACCCATCCAATGATCCTCAAAAATTCATACAAATCCAAATCAACACCCCTAAATGCACCACCTAGAAAGGCCTTACTGGTATGGAGGAAATGGAATATTCCATGAATATTCAATTTTTTCTTACTGTACTGCATGCTAACTGGGCATCCCAGTCACTCCTCAAAAAAATTTAGCTGTTTAGGAAAATGATCAGAACATGGTATCTCCCTCATACGACATTGGCTTTTCAAACCATTCACGACACTGGAATTGCAACGATGAGATATACCTAGTCACTCAGGTTTGGTAAAGTTTCAAGCACTTTCAATTTGGAGAAAAATACATGATCTCTTGATCATCCCCAAGGGGACACAATTGGTCTGATGTATCCTCTGTCTAATAACTCTTGTAGTTGCAGTTTTAGTTCTAACAATTCAGGAGTACCCATTTTGTATGGTGTGGTATAAAAAGGTGTAGCTCCTGGTACCAATTCAATTGAGAATTCAAATTCTCTTTTATGGGGTAGATGGGGGATTTCCGCTAGAAATACATCTTTGAACTCTCTAATTACTGGTAAATTCTCCACAGGTTCACTTTAAGTTTTCTTTCCCAATTCCTCCACTTGTAAAACATACACTTGACAACCTTTTCTTTCTGTCCTTTTTAGCTATAGTGCGGAAATTTGCCTAATTGATATGGGTCTTGGTTTTTCTTTCACTATCAGAGGTTTTCCCTCAACATCTAAACATTGAACTCCTTTATCTAAGAAATTAACTATTACTTTCTACTTCTCTAACTAGTCCATTTCCACTAACACATCATATGATCCTAGAGGAAAATTATTTAAATTCAGTTCAGTTTTATACCCATTTTAACTTAAAACACTTTTTTGAAGTTTATGGGTAATTTTTCTTTTTGTTCCAGTAGCTAGCTGAACTAACCATGCTTTCTAAAAATTTTATGATTTTAATTTGCACTTTTCCACCATCTGAGGACTTATATAGCTTAAATTTTCTCCTGTATGTATTAAAACTGAAATAGGTTGTTCAACAATCACACCTTTGATTTCTATCATGTTTGATTGGTGTTGAGCTTGCTGATTTCTATCATAAATTGGGCTCTCTTTTTTTCGTGTGAGGACACATAGGCCCATTGTTTTCAACATGGGCTCTAATACCATTTGTAACAAATACAGTTACCCAAAAAAACAAAATCTACTTATATCATTAATGCTACTTTATATCATAATTGACTTTAATACCTTTCGTCATATTACGATGTTTCCATTTAATTGTACTTTCTGTTGTTAACTTTTCTCTAACAACTTCTTGTTTGATGAACATAATAAAATTTTATGATTAATGATCTCGTGACCACGTTAAATGATTTCTCATTTCACTTTCAATCTTGACTGCCCTTGAAGACATATCTTCATGTACTTACTTCTATGATAATAGTAATTTTGTTTTATTACTAATTTTTTTGCTCATAATTTTATGCATATTCTAGCATTGTTGTTAAAATAACAACTTTCATTTTTATCTTAGGATGTTTACCTATATTTTAGCATTATACTTGTCCTGAATTCCCTATATATATATATATATATATATATATTCTTCCCTTTATACTACTTATATCACATTGTTTAACCCTCTTGAAAATAATGAGAGTTAATACTAAATTTACCCATCCATACATCGGCTTATAGTATTGGACTCAAACATTAATTATATCACCTAATTAATATATTGAAATAGGCATAAGGTTGATTATAAATATTCTATGACTTTACCATATACAACTAACTCCACTTTAGAGTATTTTTCGAATTCCATCTTTGCTTTCCGACTTAGCCTAAGTTTGAAGGACGTTATATGTATACACATAGGAGTGTTCCACTTAGTTCAAATTTCTTAGTTGAAATCATACTAGTGGATATGACATTAATCCTAATTACTGCCTTAGACTTGTCACATTTATTTCAATACCTTTGCTGGAATATTATGTTGATATAGATATTGAGTTATCAATCTTTAATAATTTAGTTATTAGCCAAATGTGACACGTATTTATTTCCTGGAATTGTTATTCGGATTCGATTATCTTGTATCTGAAACTTGAGGACATATTATTTATGACATTTCTCTGTTCGAGAACTTCAATTTTTAATGGAAGTACTTCGTGAATTAACTCAATAACATGTCCTCTATGATATTTTCTATATTTTGTGGGATGGATTATTGACACGTTTATCGTGAAAGTTAATTTTTATGCTTTCGCTCCACCTATGCGTTTGGTTTTGCGAAGGAAGATTATGATTCCAGATTCATTTTCTTTCAATCTGCTGCATGAGTCTCAGCTCTAGCTCCTCCTCCAGACACTTATGATGGTTTGCAACCACTCCTTCCCGGCTTTTCTTTTATTCCACATTTTCACTCTCTGGCTTGCAACCATTTCTTCATAATTAGAAATGGTTATTTTATTAATTTCATCAAATTAATAAAATAATTAAATTGAGGGACTTGTGCACTTTCCACAATATTTTTACAAAATCACACTTCATACCGAGTCTATGAGGTTTCAGGTACCTTCCTCTTCATGTTCTCATATAACTTCCACATTATTTTCTTTTTCATTTACATGCATGAACTCATTCAATTATATTTATGTATACAAGAATGATTCCACTATTTATAATGGGATAACAAGGTAATAATTCTTTTCCAAATGCCTTAGAAAATTTCTTGTAATAACTGAGTTTATTGTATACACATATATACTAACCTTGTATATGTTATTTTTATGCAGGTATTCTCTTTCTTCTATGTAGAGGTTTTTCCATATCATATATATAATTCAGTCTCTTGAATTCGGAGATATGCCCCGATTTATAATTTTTTTTGTAAGTATTTATATATTACCAAGGACTTTGTCAAGAAATTATGATAGTTTCTAATGATAACTCTCATGGATAATATAATTGTTATGTTATGTTTTTAATGATAAACATTCATGTTTATAGATCGTTAGCAATGTATCACTACTTCATTGCAATATTTTTCTTGTATTGTCCTCTAGTACTTTATTATGTATTTCACATTTATTTTCTTATTCAATAGAAAATGAATGACTACAAGTAACCCTCTCGTGAATACATAGTATAGTTTTTAATTTTAAATTTGTACCATCATAATTTCTAAAAGATTGACAATTATTACCTTCTGTACATATTTTTTTATTCAGTGGTTTATTACACATTAATTAAATACATATTTTTTCATATCTCCTTTCGACATGTATTAATATAATTTATGTGCATAATAATTAGATGTTTACAACCTAACATCAGATTTAAACCCTACAACTTGGGTTTAGACATTTTGTATGTTGGTTTACTAATTACCATTGTCCATGTAAATATATAGATCTAACTATATCTAATATAGTATGTCTTGTTAAATATATGAGACTATATAAATCAAAATTCCACACAATATAATAATTCAGAAAAGCTAATTTTCCATCTCTTCTAACTGAATCATAAATTAATACATGAAGATAAATTCCAATTTTCCAACAGAATAATCATTAATCTAACTTTCGTTAACACCAAAATTTCATAATACAGAATTAAATTACTTGTGCATACCAATTTTGGTAAGACTATTTTCCACCGAGCCTTGAGCTTTCTCTCCACCGCTGCCCCTGAGAAAAAACCAATTCCTCCAAAGTGTAGATAAACTATTGTCTACCTAGGAACATATTATTTAAGTTTTCTTTCCCTTCAACATGTTTCCATAACTGGGCACAGTTAAATCAGGATGCTATTTTCCATTTCGCCTATGATTTACTTTCGTTTTTTCCAAAAAAATTACTTTAAAATTAGTTCTTTCCTCTTTCTAGTTTTATTTCACCTATTCTCAGTAAATTTCCACTTTACTGAGGTATCTTTTAGATTTTTATCTCCAATCTAATATTTTTAATTTATTTTATTTTCTCCAAGGATTTTTGGAGAGTTTGGGAAAGTATTTGGATTTAATTCCATCCTCATGGACTTAAAATTGTGGTCTCCAATATACTCTAGTGTTTTCACAATAATTAAAATTCCATATTTATAAAATTTAAAAAATACAATATGTCCACAAATAGTGTTTTCCTTTAGGTCCACTTAACCTTTAGGATTTTCAACTATCTAATAAAAGCAATAAAAATAGGGATGTTACACAAAACATTATTAAATAATATTATATTTCAAATGATCTCATAAATAATAGTTTACATTAATTTTATAGATCTCAATAAGTTATTTTCTTAAATTTAGATATCAATAGTGTACAATCCCAAATAAACTCCATAATGAAAGAGCATCATATTAATGATAAAATCACTTATTTATACATGTCCAAGCTAGGTACCAAGTAGTTATGTCTTGATAACTTATCAACTATAAAAAAAAATATGAAACTAATTACATATTATACAATAGAAATCTCAAAGGATTAGCTAACATTCCCCCCCTAATACGAAGGGAAAACTGACATGGCGAGAAACATTATGAACTTTTCAAACTTTACATGTCCCAGTTCCTTTGTAAATATGTTTTCAATTTGTTCTAAAGTAGGGAAATGTGTCAGGTGAATAAATTTTGCCTCTACATAGTGTTGAATCAAGTGATATTTGGTGTTAATATTCTTGCTTTGATCATGCAACCTGGGATTCTTCGCCAGTTCAATTGCAGAAGACTTTTCAATGTGTAGTGGAGTTGAAGCCTTTTGTTTCTCCTACAAAGTCTTCAAGTATTTTATGAAGCCAAATGGTTTATTTTTTAGTTTGAGCTACTATAACACATTTGGCTTCAGTGGTCGAATTAGAAAGAATAGATTGCTTGTGTGATCTCCAATTTATGGCTATTGATCCAAGACTCCTCAAATAACTAGAAGTAGAGACTCCATTCTCCGTATCTCCATGAAAATCAAATTTGAAAAGCCGGTGAGATGCAAATATGAAACTTTGGACTATTTGATGCAATATGTTTGAGTGCCTTTCAGGTGCTTGAGCACTCTCTTTGTTGCATTCCAATGAACTTCACAAGGCTGATGCATGAACCTAGAAAGTATACCTACAACAAAGACTATGTGAGGTCGACTAGTAGTAAGAAAATTTAAACTTCCAATAAATTTCTTGTACTTTGTTGGATCCTCAAATGTACTTCCATCCCTGGAAGTAAGTTTCAAATTATGCTACATAAGAGTAGCAACAAGGTTCCAATGTTGCATCAAAAATAAATAAAATATATGTCCAATATACTTTTACAAAAATATATTTGGGTTTTTGATCAAATTCAATACCTAAGTAATAATGCAATATACCCAAATATGTCATGTCAAAAAATTTTATTGACTCTCTTTTAACATATGCTATATAGTCATCATTGTTTTCTATAATCATCAAATAGTCTTTGTAGACAACCAAATATACAACCGAATTTCCAAATTTATTAACGTAAAGAGTTGCATCATTGAAATAAAATAACTTATAATTCAACTTGAGAAGGTGTTTAGTTATTTTTTCATACCACCCACGGGATTCATGTTTCATTCTATACAACACATTTACCAACTTACATACCTCTTGATCTTTACCTTTAATAGAATAACCTTCAGACTGAAACATATAAGCATCCTCCTTCAAATATCCATTCAAAAACATTGTTTTAATCTCTATATGGTGTATCTTCGATCTATTCTAATCTGCAAGAGAAAAAAACGTTCTAATTGTGCCTCATTTTTCAGTAGGAAAAAATGTTTCAATGTAGTCAACACCTTCCTTTTGAGTGTAGGATTTTTCTACAAGCCTTGCCTTGTATTTTTCAATCAAAACATCTACCTTGTACTTGATCTTATACACCCATTTACAACCAATAGGTTTGACACCAACTTGAGGATCCACTAGCCTCCAAATTCCATTCTTAATAAGTGCATCATAATCATTTTTCATTGCATCCTTCCATTCATCAAAATTAGTAGCTTCTTAAAAATAATTGGGTTCACTAATTGTTGAATGATTGAATCCACAGTCATGAGAAACATTGTTAGGTGTGGAGCCTAATTATCTTGTTTACTTTGTATCACAGCATTGGACCCCTGTACCTTAAATGGGGCGGCAACACAACCCGTAAATTAATCGCTACCGTGGGGGGTCCAGGGGGGGGGGGGGCAGCGACTTTATGGAGCCCCTCCCTAGCGGGGGGTTTCGGGGGCAGCGCCCCAGAAGCTAAAAATAGATGTGAAATTGCCTTGTAAAAGTATATTAATTTCTAGTCAATCTAGGCCGTTCATTAGGCAAATGATTTGATGGTAGAAGTTATGCTTAGTTTAGGTTTTTTTGCCCTAGAAGGCAACCCCTCGCTTTTATGAGGGTATTGTATTGCGACTGTGTATTGGATGTGTATTCTTGGAGCGAGAAACAGAGAGAGAGACTGTGAGAGAGAACGTAGGATATTACAACAGATCTACTGTAGGTTGTGTCTCTTCGTTTTTTTCTGGATTATAGAAAGGAAGGACTAGCTATTCGGGGTGGATGTAGCCTAAACTGGGTGAACCACGTATATCTGTGTCACTCTGATTTTATGTGTTTTTTTTGTGCTTGTATTTTCCGCATATTTTATGTGTTGCATTGCTCTGTAATATATAATTTTCTAACAACTGGTATCAGAGCCGTAGGTATTTTTGGTTGATAAACTCGTAGGAAAGAACGGTTCCTGGTTCAAGTGGGAGAAATGTAAGAAGATGGTAAGTTTAGGGTCGAGAAATTTAACGGCCAAAACTTCCCGGTGTGGAAGATGTAGATGTAAGATTATCTATATCAGAAATATCTATACCTACAATTGAGCGGAAAAAAAAAGAAGCTGGCAGCCATGACAGACGCAGAATGGAACATTCTCTATAGAAAGGCAATCGGAATAGTACAGTTGTGCCTTGCGGTGTTAGTCACCTTCAATAATTCAAAGGAAACAACAGCAAAGGGTTTGATGCAGATGTTGGCAAAACTATATGAAAAACCCTCGGCCTCAAACAAGGTATTTCTTATGAAACGACTATTTAATATGAATATGTTGGAAGGTGGATCTATTGTAGACCATTTAAGTGATTTTAATATAGTTACCAGTCAGTTAAGTTCTGTAGGGGTAAACTTTGATGATGAAGTTAGAGCTCTGTTATTTTTATGCTCATTGCCAGAGAGCTGGAATGGTTTATTTATGGCCATTAGTAACTCTGTCTCTGGATCTAGTGATTTAAAGTTTGATGATATTTTCGGTGCTATCCTTAGCGAGGAAATGTGACAGAAAAACTCCGGTGAGACATCGGGTAATGCTTTGAGTGCAGAGTCTAAGGGAAGAAGAATGGAAAGAGGAAAGAGCTCGGGATATCGTAGTAAATCAAGGAAAGGAAGATCCAAGTCCAGATCAGGCATAGTGTTCTGGAAATGTGAAAAGAAGGGACACCTAAAGAAAGACTATAGATCTCGGAAGGGAAAAGAAGGAGACACACATCAAGAAAAAAGTCATGAAGCAAATGTGACAGGTGATGTGTTACAAGATGCTTTGATTCTTTCTTTCGAAAATGTTACTGATTCTTGGGTTGTAGATTCAGGGGCTTCATTCCATGCCACAACTGATAAGAAATATTTTCATGACCATTTTCAAGGAGATTTTGGACAAGTTCATTTGGGTGATGATAAACCCTATAAATTTTTTGGAATGGGTAAAGTTCTTGTAAAACAATAGAATGGAAACCAATGGCTACTAAATGAGGTAAGGCATGTTCCAGATCTAAAGAAAAATCTTATTTCAACAGGGTAGTTAGGCAGTGAAGGTTGTGTGACAACTTTCACAGATAAAGCTTGGAAGGTCACCAAAGGAGCCCTGGTAATATCAAAAGGCGAAAAGGTTGGTACATTGTATTTATGCAATGGTATTTCTAACTCTGTTAATGATTTAACTTCCAAAGGAGCAAATGCAACATTATGGCATCATAGGCTCAGACACATGAGTGAGAAGGGGATGAAGATTCTTCACTCAAGAAATTTGTTGTCAGGTTTGAGGAATGTTGATTTGGATTTCTGTGAGAATTTGATTTATGGAAAACAGAAGAGAGTCATATTTCTGAGAGTTGGGAAAGAAAAGAAGAGCGAAAAATTAGAGCTTGTGCATACAAATGTATGGGGACCTGCTCAGGTATCATCTCTCGGTGGCTCTCATTATTATTTTACTTTTATTGATGATGCAACTAGAAAAACCTTGATTTATTGTATTCAGAATAAATCTGATGTATTTGATACTTTCAAGAAATGGAAAGCTTTGGTTGAGATTGAGACAGGAAAGAAGTTGAAGTGTCTCAGATCAGACAATGGAGGTGAATATTGCAGCAAAGAGTTTGATAGGTACTATTCAGAGCATGGAATTCGTAGAGAAAAGACAGTTCCAAGAACACCACAAGAAAATGGTGTGTCAGAAAGGATGAATAGAACAATCATGGAGCGTGCAAGGTGCATGAGATTGCATGCAGGATTGCCTTTACAATTTTGGGCAGATGCTGTAGATACTGTTGTTTATCTAATAAACAGAGGGCCTTCAAGTTCTTTGGATGGTGGTATTCCAGAGGAAGCATGGACAGGTAAAAAGGTAAACTACTCTTTTTTAAAGCCTTTTGGCTGTGAGGCCTTTGTTCATATTAATAAAGAAAATAGAACAAAGCTTGAGGCAAAATCAAAGAAATGTACCTTTATTGGATATGGTGTTAATGATTTTGGTTATCGCTTATATGATTATGAAAATCACAAAATCATTAGGAGAAAAGATGTAATATTCAATGAAAAGGTCTTGTATAAGAATCAATTGCAGGAAAAGAAATAGGATAAAGAATGCAAGGAATACACAGTTTTTTATGAGATAATTCAAAAATTAAAGGTGCCTAAAAATAATAATAATCAACAACCACAGTAGCAACAACCACCGCAATAGCAACAGGCACCTCAAACACCTGAAAGTGGTGTTAGAAGATCTACCAGGATAAGTAGACCCCCTGAATGATACTCTCCTTGATTATATTATTTATTGTTGGCTGATTCTGGTGAACCCGAATGTTATGAAGAAGCAATGCAAGTTGAAAGCAGGAAGAAGTGGGAGCTAGCCATGGAAGAAGAGATGGACTCCTTAGTGCATAACTAGACTTGGGACTTAGTCAGGTTTCCTGCAGGTAAAACTACATTGCCGAATAAATGGGTTTACAAGCTGAAGGAAGAAGATGGAGGAAAACAAAGGTACAAAGCTAGACTTGTGGTGAAGGGGTTTGCACATAATAAAGGTAATGATTTTGATGAAATATTTTCTCCTGTTGTTAAGATGACTTCAATCAGAACTATCTTAAGTCTTGCAGCAGTGAAAGATTTACATCTTGAACAGTTAGATGTAAAGACAACATTTCTCCATGGAGATTTGGAGGAAGAGATATACATGCAGCAACCAGAAGGATATGAGGTCAAAGGGAAATAAAAATTGGTGTGCAGGTTAAAGAAGAGCTTGCATGGCTTAAAACAAGCTCGAAGGCAGTGGTATTTAAAATTTGACAAGTTTATGTTTGAACAAGGTTATACTAGATGTCACTCTGATCATTGTGTTTATCTAAAAAGGCAAAATGATGGTAGCTATATTATATTTTTACTGTATGTAGATGACATGCTTGTTGCAGGGTCTAACATGTAGGAAAAAAATGTGCTCAAAAGAAAATTGGCAAATTCATTTGCAATGAAGGATTTGGGAGCTACAAAACAAATCCTTGGTATGAGGATAACTAGAGAGAGGAAAACTTGCAAATTAACACTGTCTCAGAATGAGTACATAGAAAAGGTGTTGAAAATATTTAATATGCAGAATGCAAAACTAGTTAGTACACCTTTTGCTAGCCATTTCAAACTTAGTAAGGAGATGTGCCCCAAGACCCACGAAGAAATGGAATATATGTCTAAGGTTCCATATGCATCATCAATTGGAAGCTTAATGTATGCAATGGTCTGCACAAGGCCTGATATTGCACATCTACTGGGAGTTGTAAGTAGGTACGTGAACAATCCAAGTAAAGAACATTGGATGGCAGTAAAATGGATTCTCAAATATTTGAGAGGTACCAGAAATCAAGCATTATGCTTTGGTGGTTCAAACATTGCTCTACAGGGATATGTTGATGCAGATATGGCAGGTGACAGAGATAACAGGAGGAGCACTACAATATATGTATTTACTGTAGGAGGAACAACTATCAGTTGGGTTTCAAAAATCCAAAGTGTTGTTGCACTTTCAACAATAGAAGCAGAGTATGTTGCTGCTACAGAGGCTAGTAAAGAAATGATTTGGTTACAAAGGTTTATGGATAAACTGGTTAATAAGCATGATATGGGCATGATATACAGTGATAGCCAAAGTGCCATTCATCTTGCAAATAACTCAGCATTCCATTCCAGGACTAAACACATATATCTCAATTACCATTTCATATTGTCAGTATTGGAAGATGGAGAGTTGAAGCTAGAAAAGATACACACTAGCCAGAATCCTACAGATATGCTAACAAAAGTTATAACCAAGGAGAAACTAAGAATGTGCTCAGTTTCAATTGATCTTCAAGGATGACGATGAAGATGAGAAACAACTAGGTCCAAAGAGGAGTCATTGTACAGAAAATGAAGCAGCAGTGGGGTTGCTACAATCAGTGTCCAAGTGGGAGATTTTTGGGTGTGGAGCCTGATTATCTTGTTTACTTTGTATCACAACATTGGACCCCTGTACCTTAAATAAGGCAGCAACGCCTCCCGTAAATTAATCACTGCTTTGGGGGGTCCAGGGGGGTGGCAGTGACTTTATGGAGCCCCCCCCCTAGCGGGGGGTTTCGGGGGCAGCACCCCCGAAGCCAAAAATAGATGTAAAATTGCCTTGTAAAAGTATAGTAATTTCTAGTCAATCTGGGTTGTTCATGAGGAAAATGATCTGACAGTAGAAGTTATGTTTAGTTTAGGTTTTTTTTTCCCTAGAAGGAAACCCCTCTCTTTTATGAGGGTATTTTATTCTGGCTATGTATTGGATGTGTATTCTTGGAGCGAGAAATATAGAGGGAGACTGTGAGAGAGAACAGAGGATATTACAGCGGATCTTCTATAGGTTGTGTCTCTTCATTTCTTGCTAGATAATATAAAGGAAGGACTGGTTGTTCAGGGTGGACATAGCCCAAACTAGGTGAGCCATGTATATCTGTGCCTCTCTAGTTTTATGTGTTTTTGTGTGCTTGTATTTTCCGCATATTTTATGTGTTGCATTGCTCTGTAATATATAATTTTCTAACAAACATTACGTGAACTTGAAGTAACATTACCTTTAGAAGAACTTCATGTTTCAAAATGATCATACTTGCTTGGAATTCAATGAACATATGTGTATATTCATAAAGGTTTCTCAAGTAGTTGTGATGGTTTCTCCTCTTGAAAAATGAGCTCAAGAACACACTCTTCAAGTGAAATTTATGGTCCTGTAGAATCATTATTGTCATACAAATTTTCTTCAGCACTAGCATTCTTATTAGTCAAAGATGTAGGTACAACAGATTGATATAGAATGGGAAACCCCACTTCAGTGTGTGCAACATCATTATTATTTTGAAAATAGAACTTCTTAGATGCAAATTTCTCCAAATGAGCCAGTTGTGTATCAACAATGGAATTGTTTCTATCTGATTCAAGGAAAATAACATCTCTTGAAAGAATGAACTTCTTGTTCTCCTCATCAAGAAACTTGTAAGCTTTGGAATTAGTAGAATATCCCAAGAAAATACATTTACGACTCCTAACACCCAACTTGTTGCATTAATATTTTGGAATTAATGCATAGCATAAAGAATCACAGAATCTAAAATGTGGAACAACAAGAAAACAATTGTACCAAATTTCATGAGGATATTTATTATTGATGACAGAAAAAGGAAAACGATTGTGAATATTAGTTGCACAAACCACTGCTTCTCCCCAAAACATCAACTTAACATTCTTAAAGAACATCATATATCTAACCAGATTAAGCAACATTCTATTCATACATTTTGCAACACCATTCTATTGTGGATTATAAGGTATGGTAGTCTGACGTTTTATTCCATTTTCCTTCAAATATTATTCGAAAGCATGAGAAATATAATATCCATTGTTACCAGTTATAATAATGCCTATATTTTTTTGAGTTTCATTTTTAATCATCAAATGAATTTTTTTTTAAAATTCAAACACTTGTGACTTATTCTTCAACAAATAAACCTAACACATTTTTGAGTAATCATAAATAGAATTCAACACAAATGTATTTCCATTGGATGTTGCAATAGGCATAGGTCCATATAAATATGAATGGACAAGACTTAATTTTCGTGAAGCTCTAAAAGAATAAATATGCAAGGGTTGTTTACAATGTTTTCTGAAAATAAAAGCATCACAAGGTGTAATCTTTCATGGAATTGTCGTAATACCTTTAATACCTTTCTTTTTCATAATTCTCATTCTACCATAATTTATGTGAAAAAATAGAGTATGCCACAATAATTTGGGCGACAATATGTCATACTTATTCACCAAAAAGGTAGAACTTTCATGAGAATTAGTTGATTAAGTACCATTTAACATTAAAATTGTACCTTCTTCCATATCTGTCATAATAACTACATGACCACATGCTCTTCTTATCTCGATGATGCCATCAAATATATGAATAGAGTGCCCCTATTGCTAAATATGGATAAGAAACTGGTACACGGATGAGTCCCTCTTGCGGGCAAGAGCAATCTCCCCAGTATCCTAAGGATATCTAGAAAAAAATAGATAGATGTAGACCATTTTGTCTAGACTATTTTTCTTAAGAATTACTCATTAACTACAGATACATACTCCTACCTAAAGTCCAACACTTTTTTGGTCTTCAATCCAGTCGCTCCAAAAGTTATCAATCCAGCATATAATATCTGCAATCAAAGACAAGCAAGCTAGATCAAAATCATCTGCAAAATATGATAATTCGAAAGAAATAACCTATCTTAGTGATAAAGGAATCTAAGAATTAAATCATTCAAAAGATAGATGAACAACTCAATGAGAAAATAGAATTCATTTGTATTAAATTTGAATAAAAGAATAAACCTTACAACCTTGACGCCTTGATGTTTGTACAGGTTCTTCTAGGGTCTCGAACAACTGTTTTCCTTAGTTTGACAAGACTTCAACTCTCTGAATCAACATAAGACTATGGCCATGAGTATGTAATCTCTCTCATGCCAACAATGCCAAATGTGGAGAGTATAATTTCTTCAGCAATTATCTTTTACAAGCTGAGAAGTAAGTATCAACTACTAAGTATCAAAAAGCACGATTGAGACTGAAACTTGGTCTCAATATATATCTGAAGAGAGGTATTTTTAGCTCCAAAAAGGAAGGGATAAAGCCCTCTCAATATGGGATTTTAGCTCCAAAAACCAAGGGATAGGTCCATTTATGGAAGGATGAAGGTTCATGAATGGAAGGGGCGAACCTCAACCAAATAACTCTTCTAGAAGGCCCCAGCTGGGAGAATATTCGACCATCTGGGCTTCTAGAATTTACTTTTCTCTTTATTTTACCTTTTACAGGGGTCTGCAGTTTTAATGACCTTTACATGTGGGATGTACCGTATTTTCTATAACAATTAGTCGCGGTACCACAGGGAATGACTAGGAAAAGTGCGAGAGTAGGATTTTTAGGATTTTTAAGAGCTTCTTCCAGTTCCAAGACTTGATTTGGGGAAATTTATGTTTTTAGAGTTATGAGGGAGCAATAAATATGTAATGATGAACCCATATAGACAGATAAATGTCATGGTGACAAATTTTACTATAACAAAAACAACAAATTTCGTTGAAAAAGTGGAATGTAAAGTACATCCTGTAGAAGATAATGTGCAAAATTCAGTATCTTCAAATGAATATACCCAATGCTATATTTTTTAGTTTAAGACTTGTCATCCATGTAAATAACACCATCCATATCATCAATGAAAGTTTCAAAAAAATCTCGACTAAATTTCATATGATGAGTGGCTCCTGAATACAAAATCAAACTATCTCGCCATGAAGAAAATGTATTGTTGAAAATACCATTAATATTAAAATTACAGTGAGAGAAAATGTAACTTTCTAAATCTAATGATTTTCCCTTATCTGTTAGTGGTTGATCATTCTTTTCATTCCACTATTCTCTCCTTTCACTGACTTTCTCCCAAGTGATTTTAAAATTAGTAGCAGTATGACCAATTTTACCACATCTAAAGCATTTGATAGGTGTTTTATCATTAAAACACATTTGTTGTTTGTTTCCCTATCTTTTTCCCTTTTGCCTCTATAATTTATCCTACCACAACTACTAGGTCCCTATATTAATAGTGTATTCCCTTACTTTGTTAGTGAAGCCTAGACATTGTTATTTTTGTATCCCTTGTAGCCCCCATATTGTTATTATTGTGCCCCATAAAAATCCACTATTGTTATTGTTGTTCCCTTACATTATTATTGTTAGGTCAGCTAGGATTATATTATGACCCCGTGGACTCCTATATTTATAAAGGAGGTTTTTTCATTTGTATCATCCAAGAATTGTTCATTTATGTAATGTAAAGGAGTTTTCCCCCTGAAAGGGGATGATTTATAAGGTGTTGATCTATCTTTTCTTCTATTTTTCGAGGCGGGTAACATTTGATATCAGAGCTTTGGATTCAAGGTTCACTTCTTCAAATAGGCCACCATGGCATTTCCACTATAAATGATTTTCTACAAAGTTTCATAAGCAAAAAAAATAAGTATGCAAAGAAATTTTTAGGAACGTCGTGTAAACATTTCAGATATTGGTTCGAAATATGTTCAGAGATATGATCTGTTGAAGTTAGGGATTTTTCAGGCTCCCAAATTTCATCTCAAATAGGTGACCTTGAGAAAATCATCATAACTCTCTCTATGTACATTGGATTGGAATTATGTAAAAAGTGATTGAAATTACATGCAATGTAGTTTACTATGTGTCAATTTCATAGCTGAAAGATGAACTAGTGAGACGTGGCATGCCGTAAAAGTTATATCTACTGAAATAGTCCATAATTAGGTCATTGTGGGAGATTTATCATAACTTTTCCTTGAATAATCCAAATAAGGTCTAACCTCTGGTATTGGAAAGAAGATTCATAAGGCTACTAAAATAATGAAGATAAAATATTGGGTATTCAAAATTATAGAGATACATTGGTTCAAAAGATGAAATTTGTATCATGCAATGCTGAAATCTTGAGGAACTTTGAGTAAAAAATTTAGATCTTGGTTCGCAATATTTTCGAAGATATGATATGTGGAAGTTAGAGTTTTTATAGGCTCCTGAATTTAATCTAAAACAGGTGACCTTGCTAAAATATTCATAACTCTCTCTCTCTAAGCATTAGATTGGAATTCTGTAAAAAGTGGCTGAAATTACAAAGACTTTAGTTTCCTTCAAATAAATTTTATAGTTGAAGGAGGAAATCGTCACACGTGCCATGGCATACAAGTTTTCTCTACTAAACCAGTCCATAATTAGGACATTATGGGAGATTGGACATAAATTTTCCTTGAAGCATCTAAATCAGGTCAGATCTATGGCATTCGAAAGAAGCTTTAGAGGGCTACTACAAAAATGAATTTTAGATATTCAAGATTTTAGAGATACACTAGTTTCAATATCGAGCTCCTCAAAATAAAGAAAAAGGTGTGTATTTTTTTTTTCAAATTGCATAATTGTTGTATGAAAAATCAGTTTGAAGTGATTCCATTGGCATATTTAAGCTTAGATATTGGTATTGGTTTCTATAATCCCCCATAAAAATAATTCAACATCCATTAAGCCCTAAGAAGTATTAAATATGACTCATGGAGAGGAATAAGTGCAACATGATATATCAAAGTTACAAGAGAAAGTGCAACAAATTTCGATCTCGCAAATAGAAATGAAAAATAGAATGGATCTTTTGAGGAAAGGCGTGGAAGATAATAAGGATGGTTTGAAGAAAGGCATGGAAGATAATGTGGATGGCTTGAAGAATGACATGGATGACATGGAATAAAAAATGAAAGCCAACATGGAGGACACGAAGAATGATGCAAAAGTTAACATGGAAGGCTTGAAGGAAGGTTTGACAAAGTTGATACAAGAAATGATTCCTAATGGTGTTTAGCAGAGGAAATTCATGATGAGAAAAAAATAAATTTTAATCTTGATTTCATAAACTCTAATGTTGGATTTAAGACCCACCATATTCGAAATATCGATATGAGGAATTTTTATGGCAATGATCTTGTAACAAGGATACTACATATGGAGCAATATTTTGATCTAAATAATGTTTGAAACACACAAAAGGCATGCATTGCAACTTTATATTTAGAATAAAATACATTTGTATTGTATTGATTCATTTTATGCCATAAATAAATTGTCACTTCGTCGATTTTTATGCAGGAAATGACAGCACATTAGGAGGATACAAAGAGAAACACCATATTTAGGCATTGATTAATTTCAAAAAAAAGCGTTCAGTGGCGGAGCACATCAAGGACTTACAAAATTTGAATATAAGGGTATGTGATATTCCAGAGGAACACATGATTGATGTCTTCATAGGGAATTTAAAGGATAACATCCACCATGAGGTTTAGCTTTGGGAACCTAATTCATTGATGAAGGCATTTAGGTTGGCAAGAAAATTTGAATGTGAAATTATGGCGACAAGGAAGCCTACCAATCACATTTATAAAGATGGAAGTGTTGCTACTCCTAAAATTATACTACCTACAAGGTTGACACCACAACAATTGGAAGGAAAAAGTGTAAAAGGGCTTTGCTACAGCTGTGATATAAAATACACTAAAGGTCATAAGTGTGCTAAGAAGACATTATTTTAGATAGATTGTGAAGAGGAGGGGGAAAATAAACAAGAAACATCAAAATAATACGATATACACTAGGAACCAACCCTAGAGAAAGAAGAAATGATTCTGACCATATCCTGTAATGCATTGCCAGGGATTACCACTCCTCAAACTTTCAAGATATAAGGACATATAAAGAAGAAAAAAGTAATAGTGTTTAATGATTCGGGTAGTACCCATGATTTTATTCATTCTAAGGTGGCCAAGGAATTGAATTGCTTCCCATACAGAGCACTAGAGTGTAAAGTGATGGTTGCAAATGGAGGAACTATAAATTTCTTTGGAAAATTCCATAATATCAAGCTAACCATGGGGGAATATGTATTAAATATTCCAAATATTTCCATTTCAATGAAATGTGTTGATGTTGTACTAGGAGTACAATGGTTAAAATCTTTTGGGATGATAATTATTAATTTTCAAGAAATTCTCTTATTTTTCTTGGGAAGAAAAGGAGGTTGAATTACGGGGTATCGCAGGGAAGCCAAGATATATAATAAGGTCTAATGTCATGACAAAGGTTTTGAAGAAATTAAAAAAAGGTGTAATTGCACAATTATGCTCACCAGAAGTTCCAACATCAAAATCATCTATTTCTCCATATCTCCAAAAATTCTTGGACAATCATTCCAAGGTGTTTGAAACTCCCAAAGGAATCCCACCTATTCCTGTTTGTGATCATGCTATTCATTTTATTCCAAGATTTTTTCCTCTAAACATGAGGCCTTACATATGTCCTTATGTCCAAAAGAGTGAAATTGAATGTATGATTGCAGAAATGTTAGAGGCTGGTATTATTCAACCTAGTCAAAGTTCTTTCTTTGCTCTAGTAGTAATGGTGCACAAGAAGTATGCATCATGGCGCGTGTGTCTGGATTATAGGGAGCTCAATAAGCTCACTATTAAAGATAAATTTACCATTCATGTGATTGATGAATTATTGGATGAATTAAATGGTTAAATTTATTTTACCAAGTTGGATCCTCGTTTAGGATATCATCAAATTATAACAAATACTAAAGATATTCTGAAAACAAAATTTCAAACTTGTGAGGGTCATTATGATTTTTTGGTCATGCCTTTTGGCCTTACCAATGCACCTTCTAAATTTCAAGGGTTGATGAATTATATTTTCAAACCCTTCCTGAGAAAATTTGTGTTATTATTTTTCAATGATATACTAATCTACAACAGTTCTTGGAAGCATCATGTTCAACATGTTGACAAGGTGCTCAAACTATTGGAGGAGAAACAACTATATGCAAAAAACTCCAAATGTTTCTTTAGAGTACAAGAGGTGGAATATATGGGTCATATTATATCTCACGAGGGTGTAATTTGTATGAAAATAAAATAAAACCATATGATAATGTTTGCGCCTATATTCTAACTCTATCATTTCTTTAATGTAAATATTATTGTTTTTCTCTTGGGCGTTAACATCATTACTCTAATTTTATAGTACATCCAAATTCCATGGGTTTTTAATCAACCATGTGTGTAAATTAATGAGTCATGACTTGGTGTTAAGATTGTTTTATTAATTTTCAATTTATACTTAATTAAAGATCAGGTCAACCCAAGTGTTTCTTCGACGACTCATTTTCCTCTGCACCCTTGCGATTCTGCTCTACAATGTCTTCGTTCCCCAATTTTATTAAACTTTGGCAATGAGGGTAACACCTATCCCTCAATAGAGATGGTTACAGTCTTGTTATGCCTTAGGTAATGTTATTTCTATGTTATCTCGAATTTCAATACAGTTCTGTGTCGATTTTACTTGTAGGATGGGTTTAGTTTCAAATAGTGTTTTCACAGCTTCGACACCACCTCTCATTGAACCCTCTCCAAAAACTTGTAGGTAACACTTTAGATGGCATATACTATTCACATTCACTCAATTTTATGTTTTTTTTTCATCTGTGAGGATATTATTTTTTAATTATGTTTTTCTATATGGTTATTCCTGTTCAGGATGATAATCCCACAGTTCCCAAAGGTCTCTCGTTGAACAGTTGTTTCGTTCAGATGTAATACTCCAAGCGCACTGAGAGCTATCACTCAAGTAATGGCTCTTTCCTCTATGTATTTTATGCTTGATTTAGTTATGAAATTCGAGTTTGCGTTTCATGAACCCTTTGTTTGTTAAATTTACTAATGATACCTTTGTTTAATTTTTGGCTACAAGCTAAGGCTAGATGTAGGGGTCCTCGCGGAAAATAGGTTCCCTCGATTTCCTTAATACATCTTATTGGGTGACCACCATAGGTAAGCCAAACCTCTTATCTACATTTATGTTTTTTCGTTTTGATTCTAGAGGGTTACTAAGGGTAAAACCCTCTGTTTGTAGAGGTACCAGAATCTGACCCTAGTTTCTTTACATAAGTTAGATTAAAGCTTCCACTGAGAGGGTTGGGTTCCAAACCCTAATGTGAACGGGTTTCGGTGTTGATATTATTCATAGTCTAGGTTTTATTACCAGTTCCGACTTAGTAAAATTCCAATCTGAATTATGAGAATAATTGTATATGTTTTTTTTTTTTACTTTGTATAAATTCTTTTTAAGGATTTAACATCGAGTTGCAATTCACGAGGCCTTATAGGTTTTGTTCAGGTCAATTTATATATGTATATATTTGTACTTATAAATACATGTTCTAATTACCTCTCTAGTCAATATTCTCGACTCATTTGTTGTAAGAATACTTTTCATTCTGGGTTTGTGTTTATTATATATATAGGCTTCCTTGACGCATAGTTTCATTACATATTTTTGAGTTTATTTGGTTGATGATTGAGTTATGTGCTAATGTGTTTTCCATATTTCAGAGTTGACAGTTATTTAAGAATTTCATAGCTTATTTTCTTTCTTATTTGCTAAAATTCATTCCTTGAGTACTTTAAGTAATATGTGGCCAGAGGACAATGATCCTTGCTCTATTCTCCATGGAGATTAGCTTCTAAAAATTTGAGCCTAATGATTCTTTACACAATATATTTGAAATGTAAAAATAGTTTGTAGGGTACAACATGTGTAATATCATATGTTTTTGTTCTACCCTCGATACATATCCTTTGTAATTTATTTCATTAGTTCTTAAATGCAATTGTTTAATTGTACATTGAAACTTGACAACCTAAGAATATTTACTCCACTAGACATAGTGTGCTTATATGAATATCCTTCTCTGCTATTACATAATACATATATTTATCTATCTACGAAAAAATTAGGATTGTGCATAGTTTTCCAATAATTATACAGTAAGAGTATCTATAACTCATTTATCTTCGCTTTATCATGATATTAACTGTTCTTTTTCTATTTTCCATATTATCTCATCTTTTCTAGATAATAAAATACTAGCGTTAAGTCTAGTTTAGCATATTACCCTCTTTAATTATTCCAATACATCAAGCAAAAAATCTAAATACAAACTTGCTATCATTTCCTATAACTTAACCAGAAAACTTAAAAACTTACCTTTGTATTTTCTCTTTAATTTATTGTTCCAACCAACCATGAGAGGGGTGATCACGTCCTCTACTCCCCCTGTGCTTTGCAGGAGAGTCTAAGGTAGCAGTTATTTTTCAAAAGTTAGGCCTGAAGACCATTGTCCACCCTACTCTCATTGATGGTTACAGAGCTCCACTAGTGTTTAACCAGCTCTAGAAAACTCTTTCCTTTACAACATTTGTTTTTAACCCTTTACTTTCTTCATGAAAATAACCCCTTCCACTTCCTATTATTTCCTTTTTATCCTCTTGGGGAAGGTAGCTGTCAAAAAATGCCTCTTCCTATTTACTCTAGAATCTTGGAATTATTTTCCAATCAGTTAACAAACTACTAAAAGTAATTTTTATTCATAAATTAGAACTCAAGTCTACTATCGAACAATAATATTTTTTAATCTGTTTTTCAATAACAAAAAATAAAATGTATTGTACAAAAATATTTTAAACATAAAATTTAAAATTAAGTTGGCTTTTACATCTTTCCCCACTAGAGGTAAACATCGTCATTGGTGTTTACTTCATTGCAGCAAAAAATTCAAGATATGCTTCTCACATAGAGATTTTGTCCTCCCAAGTAGCCTCATCTGGGCTAAAGTGATTCAACTGCTCTTTAAAATGGGGATGGCTCATTTCCAAAGCGTTATTTCTCTCTGATTGAGAATACGTGTTAGTTCTACCTGCATGCAATAGAGTTCATAATTAATTTAATTAATAATTATATTTCTTTACAAGTCATAATGTAAGCATAACTTACATGTACGCTCTCCCAGTGTAAACCATGCTTGGGTTCATGTACATATCATTTCAGTGATGATACATGAAACACGTTGTGCACTAATATGTTGCTATTTAATGCCAGTCGATGAGCTAGCAGCCCCACCCTTTCCAAAATTTGGAAGGGTCCATAGTACCTCGGAGACAATTTGGCACACATATTCCATCTTAAGGTTCTCTTCTTATGTTTAATTCTTACATAGATGTGTTCACCCAACTCAAACTCTCGAAAAGTTCTTTTCAGTTGACATATATATTTTTCCTATCCTAGGTTGTTTTTAATTTTTTTTTCTGATATTTCTTACCTCATGCTCCATTTCCTCGAGCATGTTCGACCCAAGAATCAGTTACATTTCCAGACTGTTCCAATTTATGGGGATCCGATATTGTCTTCCATACAATGCTTCAAAAGGAATCATATTGAGGGATTATTGGTATCCATTATTGTAGGTGAATTTGACTAGATGAAAATACCATTCCCACTTCATTGGTTATTGCATCAGGTACATGCATAATATGTCTTATAATATTTAGTTCACAATTTCCTTCTGTCCATATTTTTGAGAAGGATAGGTTGTACTAATCTGGATATGGGTTCCCAAAACAATGAATAATGCCTTCCAGAAAGCTGAGGTGAACTTTACATCTCGATATGAAATGACGACTCTTGGAATGTCGTGCAGTATAAATATCTCCCTCATGAAGATATGAGCAATATGTATGGTATTTTAAGTTGACTCGAATGGTATGAAATGAGCTACCTTGCTGATTTTGTCCACCACAACCATAATTGAATCATTTTTTCTCTTTCTTCTCAGTAGACCTATGATGAAATCAAGTGAGATGACTTCCCATTTCCTTTCTGGTACTAGAATAGGCTGAAGCAATCCTACTCGATTTTTGTGCTCCACCTTGAATTTTTGACACTCCAAACATTTTGTGATGTATTAGAAAATGTTTTTATGCATTCCAGACCAGAAATAATCCTTTCTAATTGTTGTTAGCATATTTTTATATCCTGGATTTCCAAAATAGGAATTTCAATGATATTCAATCATAATCAACTCTTTCAAGCTCATCCGATTTGGAATACATATATTCCCTAGAAATATCAAATGTTGTTTATCATTAATCCCATTATATGATTTCTTTCATTTATTTTCTACTTATCCTACTTACTGCAACATAAATTGATACTTAGGGTCTCTCTTTTTTGCCCCCATTATTTTCTCCTAGAACTTAAATTTCTCTTGATTAAAGTAAAATTCATAGATGAAATGTAGTTTTCTACTTAAATAATTAGCTACACATTCCTCCTAACTTTCACATGTTGAATTTCAAATTTTAATTCACTTACGAACGCATTCCATATTGCTTGGTGGGCATTCAAATCAAATTGTTTAAAGTAGCTAGTCAAGCTACCGTGGTGTGTTCTCAGCAAAAACCATTTCCCCAACCATTAGTGTCTCCAAAATTGAAGGGAATGTATTATTGTAGTTAGATTTAAAGCATAAGAAGAGTATCTTTGATCATGGTAATTTAGCTTCATGGATTCATACACTATTACCTTGTCATCTTGTGTCAATACTGGTTCCACCCCTCTCTTACAAGCATCAGTACATGCTTCAAACTCTCTGCAGATTAGTTGCTTTCAATACAGGGTCAGTAGTTAATAGTTCTTTTAACCATTCAAAATCAGCTTGAAATTCATTGATCCACTTAAAAACTTGCCTCCTTCATTGCAACGAAGTAATGGAAAAGGCTATCTTAGAGAAGCCTTCCATGAAGCATCGATAGTAAGTAGCTAAGCCCATGAAAGAATGTATATCTACTACATTTTTGGGAACTCTCCATTCCATAATTGTTTTTATCTTTTCAGGGTCTACCGAGATTCATTTCACAGATATTACATGGCCCAAATATTGGATTTGTTCTTTGTAAAAATCACATTTGCTAAATTTGGCATAGAGTTGATGTTTCCGCAACATTTTAACCACCAAGCATACATTTTCCTTGTGTTATTACATATTTTTAGAGTAGATAAATATACCATCAATGAATATTAAAAAAAATTTATCCAAAATTGAGTGGAAGATACCATTCAAGAGACTCACGAAAGTTGTTAGTGCATTGGTTAATCTAAACGGTATCACCATAAATTCGTAATTTCTGTATCAGGTATGAAAGGTTGTCTTGGATATTTCCTCATCCTTAATTTGTATATGGTGATACCCAGATCTCAGGTCAATCTTTGAAATTATAGTTGCACCTTTTACCTGATCAAAACGGTCATCTATTCATGGCAGCAAATATTTTCTTTTTGACATTCAGCTTATTAAGTTGTCGGCAATCCATGCACATCTGCATCGTACCATCTTTACTTTTAACAAACAACACTGGTGCTCGTCTAGGGGACACAGTGTGTTGAATATACCCTTGTCCAATACTTCTTTCCACTACATTCAGCGTGGGCACATTCATTATGTATGGTGTTGGCAACATAGGTGTTGGTACGATATTAAATCTATAGTAAAGTTCATATCTCATTTTATGGGTAATCTTGGAATATTTTGAGGAAACACATCCATAAAGTCCTAAACAACTGGGATATTTTCCAACATAAGTACCTTGTCTTTAGAGTTAGTAAGCCCCACTTAAATAGCGTAAATTTGACACCCTTTTCTGATCCATTTACCCAACTAGGATGTAGTGATGGGGCACAATTGAAGTGGTTTCTTAACTCCTTGTAATTATTGATGATTACCATATTCTGCCTTAAAATGGACAATTTTTTCCTTTCAATAGACCAATGACCAATGTCTTTCTAACCACTCCATTCCCAACAAAATATTGTAGTAGCCCAAAGGTAGAATATTCACTTCAACAATTATATTTTGTCTTCCTATTTCTAGGATACAATTTAAGATTTTAGCATTAACCCTTCTCTTAGCTCTGATAACCAATTGTACCAACCATGGATGTTTAAATTTATGGCCTTGCAATTTATAGTTTTAAACTGCTCAAGGGTTTAAGTAATTGAGACTGGCACTAGGGTAAACCAAATTGGAAAGTTTTGGGAATATAATTTACCTTATAGTTCTATCATGGTTCGATGGAAATCTACTTGCCAATCCTCTAGTGCAATATTTATCCTTGGTATGTTTTATGCAAAATCTACTACCATAGATTCCTCTTGCAGATTAGTTATAACTTCATTCTTCTGCAGTGAGGACAATTTTTAAAGTAATGTGCCTCATTTCATCCCATAATTGTAGCGAGGGGTTCTGGAACTGCCCATGGTCTGCCCTGATGGATGCTTCAGTAGGCCATTCATCAGCTGGCCATTTAGAATTTTGCGGATTTTTCCCAAATTGTCTATTTGCTCAGTTCCTTGCAGCATTTTTATAATTTCCTGGTCTGCTAATTTTAAAATACGAAGTACCTTTCTTCCCCTTCTTTGGGGGCCAACTCCTATGAGCATCTCCTTTCACCTTGGACTACTAATAGAACATTCGTGCTTTTCGAATAACCTCTTCCATAATCTTTGGATTGAAAAATTCGATCCTCTGCTTCATGTGAGTAGGTAGGCTACTCAGGTATCGTTGTACTTTTTTTTTCATCCCTCAAATATGGTATGTACTTTATCAAGGAGGAAAATTTAGTGATGAACCCATCCATAGATAGTTGACCCAACCTCAAGTCATGAAATTCCAAATATTTTTCATCATAGAATCGCTTGGTTATATACTTGTCCTTGAAATAATGCGAAAACTCATCCCATGTCACATTCTGGTCTTCAATTCCCCGTACATTTTTCACTTCATCCCACCATAATGTGGCCTTTTCCTGCAATTGATAAATATCCAGGCAATATTTGAGCTTTGAGCTTTCTTTTCTACTCATTAACTTGAAAATATTTATTCATATTAATTATCCATACTTCTGTCACCTCTTCCACCTCTCCATCGAAGGTAGGAGGTTTAATTTTCTGAAATTCACCTTGCATATCCACCTTCTGTTTCTTCATATCCTATTGTTCTGAAGCACTTCCAGACTTTGTGTCATTGTATGTTATACTTTTGTTACTTCGTTGAGTATGACTTCCTTTCGGATTGTAATTAACTTGTTTTTATTGCTCAGTACCTTCATGGGTGTCCCTCTCCGGGCTAGGCTGTGCTGCCCCATGATTTTGCTTATCATAGATGCTCTTAAGAATCCCCTCTTGTTCCCACATTAAAATTTAATTGTCTCTTCTTACTCAAATGATTTCTATCTAGATTTTTTGTACAATATCTAACAATATGTTCGTCTGACGTTGTTGTTAGTATAGTAGTCTACTAGTTTGTTGGTGTTAATCTAGGCTCAATTGTACCCACATTTATCAGTTAACCTCCGGATTATGATGTGAATTAGCTTCCACAGTAGTTCTTGGTGTTTGATGACTATATTCTATCCTCAGTCGAAACTTATCAATAATTCCTGTAACTATGCACGAAATTTAAAAAAATGAAAACACCCAAGGTTATTCCATTGGCCCATCTAGCCCCAATGTGTAACATCGCTCTCATACCACTTGTCACCATCATCATACTATTTACCATATAAAAAAAAGTATATATATATATATATATATATATATATATATATATATATATATATATATATATATTTCATTTGTATCAAAATAACAGAAAACCCTATGAGAATGTCTTCACATATAATGTAAGTCTAACATTGCTTTAATTTAAATATTATTGTTTGGCTCTTGGGCGCTAAAATCATTACTCTAATGTTACTATACACCAAAATTCCATGGGTTGTTAATCAAGCATGCACGCAAATTACTAATTCAGGATTTGGTGTTAAGATTGGTTTATTAATTCACAATATGTACTTAATTAAAGGTCCAATCAGTCTGCTTGCATCTTCACCTTCCATTCGATAATCATTATCTCATTTAGAGTGATTTCTTGGTAGTTGTCACTGAGATTTTCTTATGGGTATTTTTTCTACCATCGATCTACTAAAACCTATATCCAATAATGGGCAAATTTTCGAGAGGGTTTAAGGTAACCACTCGACCCAAGCACACTACCACAACTCATTTGCCTCTGCACCCTTATGGTTATGCTCTGTAATGTTTTTGTTCCTCAGGTTTGTTAAACTACAACAACGAGGGTAAAACCTCTCCTTCAATAGAGATGGTTGCGGTCCTCCTATGCCTTACATAATGTTGTTACTCTAATCTCTTGAATTTCAATGTGGCTCTATGTTGATTTTCCATGTAGCATGGGTTTAGTTTCAAATATTGTTTTCATAGCTTCGACAGCACCTCTCACTGAGTTCTCTCCAAAAATTATTAGGTAACACTTCAGATGACCTCTACTATTCACATTTGCTCAGGTTTATGGTTGTTTTTTATCCGCGAGGGTATTCTCTTTTAATTCCATTTGCTATAAGGTTATTCATGTTCAGGATGATAAGACCATAGTGCTGTAAGCTCTCTCCTTCAAGATTTTTTTCATCCAGATGTAATATTCCAAGCGCGCTGAGATCTATCACTCATGTAATGGCTCATTCCGCTATGCATTTTCCTCTTGATTTAGTTTTGAAATTCGAATGTGTCTCTCATGGACATTCTATTTATTAAATTTACTCATGAGACCTCTCTTTGATTTTTGGCTGCAAGCTAAATCTGGATGTAGGTGTCCTTGTGGAAAATAGGTTCCCTTGATTTCCTTAATTCATCTTCTTGGGTCGCCACCACAAGTAAGCCGAACCCCTTATCCACATTTCTTTTGTTTCCTTATGATTCTTGGGGGTTGCTGAGTGTAAAACCCTATGTTTGTAAAGGTACCAGAATCCAACCCTAGTTCCTTTACATTAGTTAGCTTAAAGCTCCCCTAAAGAAGGTTGGGTTGTGAACCCTAATGTGAAGGGGTTTTAGTGTTGATATTATTTAGATTCTAAGTTTTATTACCAATTATCACTACATAAAATTCCAATTTTAATTATGACGATATATATATACTCTCTATATATTCTTTTTAAGGTTTTCCTATTATATATAGAGTCTTCCTTGATGGATAATTTCATGATAGATTTGTGGCTTTATGTGGTTGATGATTGAGTTTTGGGTTAATTCATTTTTCCATCTTTCGAAGTTGACAGTTATTTAAGAATTTCATACCTTCTTTTGTTTCTTTATTGTTTGCTAAAATTCATTCATTGAGTACTTTAAGTAATAAGTGCGAGAGGAAATTATCCTTGCAATGTTCTCCACTGAGCTCGCCTTCTAAACCTCTGAGCCTAATCATTATTTACACCAGATATTGCAAATGTAAAAGTAGTTGGTAGGTTACAACATGCGTAATATGATTTGATTTTGTTCTACCCTAGATACATATCCTTTATCTCATCAGTTTTTCAATGGAATTATTTAATTTGTAAATTGAAACTCGACAATGTAATAATATTTATTCTACTATAGATAGTGTGCTTATTTGAAGATCCTTCTCTGTTATTTTATAATTTATCTATTTATATGTCTACCAAGAATTTAGGATTATGCACACTTTTGAGTAAAGCTTCATCATGACACATATTGTTATTTTTCTAGTTTCTAGATTATTTCATGTTTTCTAGATAATAAAATACCAGTGTTAAAACTAGGTTAGCACATAGCCCTCTTTAATTCCTGCAATACATCAAGCACAAAATCTAAATACAAGCTTGCTATCATTTCCTATAACCTAACGAGAGAATTTAAATACTTGTCTTTGTAATTTTTGTTTAACTGATTGTGCCACCCAACAATGAGAGTGGTAATCACTTTGTATTTTCTGTTTAACTAATTGTGCCACCCAACAATGAGATAGGTGATCACTTACTATGATCCTCCGCTCTTCGCAACAGAGTCTAAGATAGCAGTTACTCTTTCCTTTACATCATCAATTGTTAACCCTTTACTTTCTTCATGAAGATAACCCCTACCCCATATGAGGATTTACTTTTTATCCTTCCTAAGATTCCCTTTTTATCCTCGTGGATAAGGTAACTATAAAAAACTCTCTTTCTTTTTACTCTAGAATGAATTATTTACCAATAAGTTAAGCAAATACTGAATGTAATTTTTATTCATAAAGTAGAACTCAAGTCCAATAACTAATAATCATATTCCTTGATCAAAGGTATATTATAATTTTTCTTTAAACATAACATTTAAAATTAAGCTGTATGTTACAACTTACTATTATTAATCACTACCTAAATTTATTTCTTATTTTTAATAATTATTAAACATTACTTAAATCTATACTTGTAGAATCTCACAATACAATTTCAAATAAGATTGTGATTTTTTTATATATTTACAATACCTTTTTGATTACATAAATGGACTCAACACTCTAAAAAACTCATAGGAAACTTTAATTTTATAAGTTAAAAAACTTAAATTTAAGTTTTTAAAAATATCTATTACATTTTGAATAAAATAAGGAGGAAAAATATGCTAAGAAGCTCATTTTGTCTAGATGGGTTTTTTATTATTTTATAATTTTTTTTAATCTTATTTTTTAATATTTTTTTTTTTTTAAGTATGCTAGTAACTTGTGTCCAAGATTCACGGGATATGACTTAGCCATCATTACTAAAACCCATTTCTTACCATTTTCAAATAATATTTTTTATTACATTACATTGTGTTTCTTATGACTTAATTTTATTATGTCAATAAGCATTTATTTATTATTTTATAATATTTTTTCTTAATCTAATTTTATTATAGATTTTTTGAAGTGTGCTAGTAACATGTGTCCGAGATTCACGGGATATGACTTAGTCATCATTACTAAAACTTATTTCTTACCCTTTCAAATAATATTTTTTATTACTTTATAATGTTTTTTCTATAACCTAATTTGTCTAAGTTAATAAGCATTTTTAGTTTGCAATGATTTTTTATAATTTTAATTTAAATATCAATAATTATTAAGTGGATGGTAAAGTTTTAATATGCATGAAACATTCTAGAATATTCATAATAATATACACAAATCAAAGGTTGAGATTATCTCGGAAGTAGTTATTCATTTTTTGCCCTTTTAACTAAATTGATTAATTAAGAAAAATGTCATGTGAGGTGAGTTATGATAATTTTGGTGTGTGTTAGTGATAAGCCATGGCATTGGCCCATAGTATTATAACTAATAATGTTTACAATATTAAAAAAAACTTTCAAAATCCAAATGTTTCATAACAATTAAATATTATTAGTTTTCATAATTTTATTTTTTAAACTATGATGAATAATTAATTTGTTGGGCGTAATGGGAATACCCACTCTCAAGCCTACACGATACCACTATAAGACCAAGACTATAACTAAGTTTCCAAGACAAGTAAGACCAAAGAGGAGTTGTCTACGGAAGCAATAGAATAGCGTGGAATTCGGTAATAGAATAGGGTGGAGTGTAGTTTTTTGCTTGAATCCAATAAAACAATTTCAAGAAATCTCATTGTTTGAATTGCACCTTTTTATGGTGGAAATGGATTCAACACCGTCCAAACCCTTACGCCAAACAAAATACTGAAGTTTAACGACTCTAATCCAAATTTTCAAAAAAATTTGCCTAAATTTTTCATAATCTTAACGGAATTTCTTGGTTATTTTGTGGGTTTTTTTAGACTACTGCAAGCAAATATAGCCAAAAGATAGTGTGGTGGGGAACACATCCTTCTCGATATGTTTTTTCCGTGAAAATCATGGAAATTCCCATAAAATTTTAAGAAAATCATGGAATGAATTTTGTAAATCGGGTTATAACTGTCAAACTTCAATATTTTGGGTTCCTTAGAGGTTTTTGATGCTGCCCCATCCATTTCCACCACCAAAAACATGATGCAAAGATAAAATTTCTTAAAAAATTTTGCCCAAATTCCGACTACTTTGAATCGAGGCAAAAAACATGATGCAAACATAAAATTTCTTAAAAAAAAAATTTGCCCAAATTCCAACTACTTTGGGTGGAGGTAATTCATCCGTGTGAATGGCTAACTCCCCTTTCTTCAACGTTATCACAACTAACATTGACCGTTTCAAAGTAATTTTATTTTAATATCGAGAAGTCACACCATACTTATAACCAAAGAAATCACTGCGTTACAAAGAAAAACAATATTTTTTTAATCGGACAAATAGGTAAACCTACTATGTAAGGTGTTTTTGGATAACTATACTCTTGAGTTTACTTCAACCAGCCACAAACCCTGCAAGAGTATCTATTGGAGATTAATCTCAACCACCGCAGTAAATGCACTGACAACAGCTATATCTTAGTAAATGTTCTCTAAGTTGTGGATTGCGTGTGTAAAGAGACAATTACACATTCCACAATAGATTAAATAAATCAAAGTCAAATAGAAGTTAATAAATGGTTATTAAATGAGTATGGGCAAATATTTAATCTGCAATTGACCAAAAGATAGAGAGTGTTGTGTAATGTGGCGTATGTAAGTTTGTTACTCTGCAACGCACGGTTGCTATATATTTCTGAAATTTTCACGTATGTGTTTTACCGAAACACTCTGTTTTATTATTTGATGATATTATTTCTTCTCTGTAGTTGTCATTTTAATTTTCGCCACTCTATATTGAAAAGACAAATCATATGTGATTTCCACACCTCTCTGTAAATGTGTTGTCTTGGTTAAAGTAATTTGGGCAACTCTGTCAAAAAAACATTACTCCCTTTCTCCTTAAAATTTCAGCTATACAGATAAACCGATTTTCGAACCTGGAGAAGGCCCCCTTCTGATACAGAACGCTGAATAACATTATTGACCATTTACCCCAATCCATTCCTTCCATCTCAAGAACCCCCTTCTTCTTCCGGGGACCGCGATCTTAAGTTGTTAAGTTTCAGCACCATGGGAGTTGCTTCAGATCTATTATCCATGCTTCCAGATGAATTACTTTGCTCCATTCTTTCCGAAATGCCCATTAAAGAAGCAGTGAGATCGTGCATTCTTTCTAAAAGATGGAGATATCTCCATACCCAACTTCCAAAACTTATCATCGCCCCCGATCTGTTTATGGTTAAACAATACCCTGATCCATTATCCATCAGAAAAGTGGAGGATGTAATCTCTCACATTTTGCTTTCACATTCTTCTGACGTAGAGACCTTCGATCTGTCTACTTACTCGAAATCTTTTCTCTGGCGATTTCAATCTGAAAATGTATGGAAATGGATACAACTTGTGGCCTCAAAGAAGATCCAATGCCTTTCTCTCCGCAATTTCCCTCAAGAGAGAATACTGCCTCCTACCCTTTTCTGTTGCAATACTCTAACCAGGCTCGAACTCTCCAACTACATTATCTCCACTATTCCACCCAGTTTTGGCGGATTCCAGCATCTCATCACCTGCGAATTACTAAATGTGAAATTCAAAGATGACTCTTTAGATCGCCTGATTTCCCTTTGCCCGCAACTCGAGAATCTCTGCATATTAAATTACTTTGGGCCTCGGACGATCAATATTTCCGCTTCCAAGATTACAACCCTATGCGTTTCACTTCATACGCGGCGGGCCGAGCTTTACATAAACTGTCCCAGCCTCATATCTCTGGAGTTACTTTCCACAAATTATTACTATATCAAGCACTTGAGCGTTAATGGACTGCTGTTTCAGGAGCTTTCTTCTGCTGTTTGGTGTCTAGAAATGCATGCCGGAGGCAATCTGATTGAATTGTCATTGGTTTGGCCGACCGAGAGACCACTTGGTCTACCTGATCATAGATTTGCTGAGATAATGGGGAGATTCACATCATTGAAGCAGTTCTCTATCTATAATGCGCGCTCGCTTGAAAGGGAAAAAGATGTAGGTATTCCCATTCCGAGCCTGCTCCAATGCCTTCCTCATCTTGAGCGTCTCGACTTAAAGGACGTGTTGTGTCTGGTAAGAAAATCTTTGAAACTCTTAATTGCATTCCGTCATTGATGAGTAGGGACTTTAATCTGTTCAGAATAAAAAATGAGGGTTTTGAAAAAAGGTTTCCGTCATTGATGAGTTGGGACATTAATCTGTTCAGAATAAAAAATTAGGGTTTTCAAAACAAGGGTTTTAGAGTAAAGAATTTTTGGGTCAGTTTTTTACAAAGCTATACTGATTATCCACAATCGAATGATTCCGAACTATATAAGAAGATGTAAAATTAATAAATCAACTTCTACTTCATCTTTCTCTCAGCAATTTTTCTTTAATATGCAATTAACAAGATGTAAAGTCAATAAACCAACTGCATAATGTTTCATATTTACCTTTTACTGTTTAATTTTACCCTTTTCTCGTAATAATTACTTTTTTTTGGTACTGCATTCTGATGTTCAAAGCTAGTTTTGCATATATTTTTTAAATATGCAATTAACAAGATGTAGAGTCAATAAACCCACTGCATAATCTTTCATATTTACCCTTTTCTGTTTAATTTTACCCTTTTCTGGTAATAATTGCTTTTTTTTTACTGCAATCCGCTGTTCAATGATAGTTTTTGTTTAGGTGCAAAATGATGTTGAGATACTGATTGGTTTTTTATTACCTATTCAATGCAGGAATTCAGGAGAGATCCCAACCCATCATGTCTAGATTCTCCTCTCTTCACTGTTGGGAGAGTCAATGCGTTTCTACATAATTTAGATGTTAAACTAATAGCCATGATACACTGGTTGCTTGAGACAGCTCTTGCCCTCCAAACCATGGTAGTCCAAATACCACAGCGCAGGGCGAGGGAGGAAGAAAAGTACAAGCAGTTCTTAACAAAACTGGGGGATTTGAAAGGAGCAGAATCTCGAGCAGAAATACGGGTCATTGAAGGAAAACGTGTTGTTGAAATTGGGAGGTGACCAAACTTTCCAGATATTGAGAGGTATTGATTTTATTTGTGTTAAAGAGCATGGCAGTGGATCCTTTCCTAGCCTTTTTACATTGGACAGTTTGCTATTAGTATTGTTGTTTATTGTTGTTTTACTATATTCGTAAGAGTGAGTTAACCTATTTAGTTTACAGTTGAAGGAAGCTCAACTGCATTTCAATCACTGTATTATCATTAGTATTATCATTAATATATAGTTTTTTTCAGATGCGGTAAAATTCAGTTTTGTAATTTTCTTCAGCAGTAAGTTATATTTAGTTAGTTGTTTTTTTAAGTGTGTTGAGGATTGCTTAATTATAACTTGAATCTCATAATTGTGATATATTAAATTATGATATACTGATAACATTAAGATCACAATTGTGATATAGTTAAGTGTTATGCAATGATATTTTAAATGACTTATTATTTTGTAGGTTCTTCAAGTAACAAGACCTGCTAGGCTGTTTGGAGTTCTTTGGAGGGAGAGGTTATTTGAATAATGAGATGGAAACACTGCTGACAAAAGGAAGATATGGAAGCCTACCAAATGTTAGAGTGTCATAGTAGATTAAACTTAATTGGTATTGAACTTTTACTAAATTAGACACTTTCTTTACTTGTGTTGATGTTTTTCAAGTTTATTTATTTTATTAAAAGTATATTCATATAAGATTATTATTTTAAATAATAATATATTTTCATATATTATTAGACACATGTTCTAAACTTCTTTAAAGTTATTTTAAACAATTTCAGATAGATGTGGTTTTATGCTGCTATAGCATTTTCTATAATATAAATGCAAACATTTTTACTATACACAATTGTAGTTTTTCTTCTTAAATATATAATTATTTATTCATAAATTCTTGGAATGCCAAAATATAGAATTGAAGTTGAATTGAATTAAACAACCTTTTTGTGTTTCTTTTTTGCAATTAACATTTTCTATTATATGAAAATATCAAAAAATAGATACATCATGGCGTAGTAGCATATTGTGGTAGATTGGAAAATTCAATGAATCTTTCTTTTTATGAGGGTAGTGGCTATTAGAATATAATTTTTTTAGATATTGGAAACTACTTTCATTGTTTCTCTTTGCTATTAGTTATTTGTGTGCCATGAAGGTAGAAGGTAGAGGTTCTTTGTTTCTCTTTGCTATTAGTAAATTTGTAAAAAAATTGTAATGAATTTTGTTTATGGTATTGTAATTCCTTTGTCTGCATGGATGCTACTATTTGCCACTAAAATGTTGGATGAATCCAAGAATGATTTAGATGTAATATAAATTTTTGATTAATAAATATAAGTGGGAACATGGGAGCACTTATATAGGCTATGATACCACTAGTGAGAAAGCTATTAGGGAATTACAAGAGTTATCTTTTCATATCCTTGATATAAAATTTTAATTTTAATTTGAGTATTTTTCTCTCTGCACAAAAATATCTAATTTTGAAACACTTTGTAATTGGGATAGTTTGCCTAACAAATATGGAATTTAGGGTGATAATGGCCATAGTTCTTTAAAATTTTATGGAAGTATGGGTTGGGTGCATTATTTGTATTTTGTAGTTGTTCCATGGATTTCATATTATAAAGAAGTAAATATGGGATTGTACAATAGAAATATGCATAGATTATGATAAATATGGAAGGGGGTAGATATCCACATGATAAGAGGAACATGGTTCCCTATGTAGTTAAATTCATGTGTAAAATGTTGTCCTATGTGAAATGATTACTAAAGAATTGTGAGTGCTTATAGTAGGCTTTGAGTGCCCAAATATTCCAAAACAAAGTGCCAATGTGGATTTGAAGATTGTTGGTGTGTTTTAGGCTCTCTAAAAATGAATTTGGCATGGCTATTACTCACTAAAGTTCTTTGAACTTAGTTGAGTAGTGAGAGTCATGAAATGAAGCAGATTGGGCTAGTATGATAAGAAATTGAAAATAAATTACAGAGGGAACTATATTGTAGTGAATTGGTAGCATCTAAGACTTTTTAAGACCCTAGGCTCAACACAAAGAGTTCTTTGATGTTTTTTTTTCTTGTTATCTTCACCCAACCTACTTTTGTATGTATTGACTATTTCCCCTAGTGGTATCATAGCCTTGTTAGGGTTTGGCCATCTATAGAGTAGGAAGTTGATGTGACACTAAGACTATGGCGGCCTAGAAAGGGCTCCTCCTAAGTCACTTTTGAGCTTGAAGTTTTAGTTAAGTGTTTCCTTTACTCATTTGTTTATTGTCAATTTTGTCTTAAATAAATATGGAGAAAATTGTACTCATTAATTTTCTAACAATGGAACTTCAGATATGTTTGTGTGTGTGTGTAAGTATTTGTTTACTTTTTTTCATTTTTCAACATGAATGTATAATATTTCCTATTTCCCTACCCATTTGGATGTGCTTAGAAATTCCTAAATTATGGTGAACAATAGCCTCTAAATTTATACATGAATCTATATATTTTGGTCCAAAAGAATTCCTAAATTATACTGGGAAACAACTCACCAATATAAAGAACATGAGAAGTTTGAATATGTGAATTCTAGCAATAACCCATTAGATGAGTGAAATTTATTTTAATGCATTACCTCTATGAGAATATCTATATGCATAGAGTCAATTACATTCCTAAAGTTATATTGTATGAAAATGAAAATAAATTGTAGGAATGATTTTTTCTCAAAAAATGATAATTTGGATCATGATAAAAGCTTATTCTTCATAGATTTTATGGCCTCATAATCCACACTAATGCCTCAGGTAAATCCTCTTAGTTTTTGTTTTTGTTTTCTTTTTCCCTTTTTTTAGAATTTGAACAAATTTACTACAGTGTAAGGAGAACTTGTTAGGTTCTTTTAGATAAAAATGTCATATTTAGTATATTCTTGATGGAATCATGTGGGGTCAACATGAGCTTGACTCCATGGGAAATCTCTGAGATATTTTAAGTTTTTAAATTTTGGATTTCATGGATGCAAGCTTGTAGACATTGAAAATTGTTTATATAGATAATTTACAAATTGAACAGGAGTGTTAATAAAATGTACTTTATTATTATTATTGTTATTATCACATTTTAAAGCCACTGGCTAAGCCAAATACATTGGAATGTGATATATATGAACTTAAATGTATTAAATTATAATTAAAAGTTATCTTAATTTCCAATGGACAAACCAAACCAAACCAAAAATAAAAATAAAAATTCACAAAAATAAAACTTTAGAAAACACTAATGAACAAACCAAATCAAACAAAACCAAAAATAAATAAAAAATTGAAAAATTAACTACACCACACACAAAAACTATTTGCATATACCATTGGGCACTTCCACAAGTGAGTACCCTAGTCAAGTTTTGATAGCAATTTAGTGAGTACCCTAGTCCAGTTTTGATAGCAGTTTAATTTTATTGATCATATATATGAGATCATATATAATAATGTTGCATATAAATATTTGTAGTGTTATTTTAAGATAAGGAGATTCAGATATGATTATTTTGTAGAGAGAATATCTTAACCACATATCATTCTGCAAAACATTTAGATTTAAATTATTTATGAACACATCATATTTAAAATAAGTAGGAATTATATTTTTTCAAGTCTTTTCACATTGTACTATTGGAACATGAAAACATAACAAGATTTCATCTACTTCTTATTATGTAAAATAGGAAATATATAAGTGAAAAATTGGATATAAACCAAAAAAAAATGAAATTACTGATAATATTATTAGTTAAAAGAATATCTTAAACACAGACCAATTCAGGGAACATTTAAATATAAACAACTCATAAAAAATAAAAATAAACTCATTAATTTAAAAAAGAACACACTTAAAACTAGTAGGAATTATATTTTCTAATTGTCCTGTAGAAATATGAAAATATAGCATGACTCCATCTACTTCTTATTACAAGGATAGGAAATCTATAGTTCAAAAGGTCAATGCTAAAAAAAAGTGAAATTAGCCATAAGATCACTAGTTATGGCTGCAACAATGCCGGTGAAGTTTATTCTTGAAAGAAATGCAGTGCAGGGCGACTCTACACTGGAGGTTGATAAGCAGACAACGACACTCTTTGTAGATGGAGCGCGGGAGGGTCCTGTTGGAAAGGAAGATGTAGTTTGAAGAAAACATCAAGAAAATTCAGAATGTAGGTAAACATCAAGAAATTTGGAGCCATGGATTATCTGAGATATTCCGTCCTGTTACGGATTTTGATTGTCTTAGGTCTACCCATAAACGTATGTTGCACCATCGTCAATCACCATCATCAGTCAATACTTCATCTGAAGATGAAGATTCCACCAGCAGAGAGCTGCGATTATCAGCAATCAAACGTTAGAAGGAATTAATGGAACTTAAAAGAAAACAGGAGCATTCCCTCTTAGAATTTGAAAATTAATTGAAAAACATAGCATCGTTAGATAAGAAGAAATCCAGTCTTGCAATAAATGATCAAGATCAGAAATTGAATGTGAATGGGTAGCGAGAGCACCGGGAAGATGACTCAGGCACACATGGTATAACTGGTAGGGATCAGGGGTTTATAGCCGTGAAATAACTTGGATCAGATGTTCAGGGAACCTGGCTTTCCAGCAGTACCAGTCATAGATTATCACCGTAGGAACCAACAGTGGGTTCTGATTTTCCAGGTCCAAGAAAAATTTCAATGTGTTGAGAATAATTCTTAATTGTTGAAATTAGTCAGCAAATTTTTTGTGATTCTTTGTTATTAAGAATTAGTGCAGCAAATTATTAGGATGGCGAGTGCTCATAATTATTGGCATTAGTCAGAATAAATAATTAGTATTTGATAAAAATAGAATTAGTAATAGGTTTATTATATAAGAATGTATTTACATAGATGAAGTAATGTGAGATTTACAATTTGATCACTGTGTTGTTTTTTATTGTCTTTCATTGTTTTTTTTTTTATATGTCATAATTATTCTAGTTTATTAGCTGGCCTAGCCATTTCAGATTCTACAATTGGTATCAGAGCTAGTAAAATTGTTTTGGGTTAAATTTTTAATTGTTGGAATTTCGCCAAATTAAAAAATGTCGAATTCTAACATGCCTTTTCCACAATTTGATGGGAATGATTATGATTATTGGTGCATTAAAATGCTGACTTTTTTGATTGGAAAATATTTGTGGGAGATTGTTGAATCAGGTTATGATGAGCCAGAAGATTGGAATGCCCTTTGTTGAGGAGGTAAATCCCCTCTGCGGACAGAGGCGATCCGTACTAGCCCAGCAGGGGTCTAGCAACAAACAAACAATGCTATGACGCAAGCTCCTAATTACGAATGAAAGACTTGGGATAGAAGCCTACCTGGATTCCAACGCTATGATCTGAAGAAGAAGTGTCCCCGTCCTTCAGCCCTGGCAGATCACAATCCTTCCACGATCTCCGCGGATGAACACCCGCACATAGAAGAAACGAACAGATACAAGCATAGGAACCAGCATACGTAACTAAACATCGGTCAGAAAAGATATTACTCGCATTAACATGATGGAAAACGGAGTGGAACCATAATCATATTCATCTATTAAGTAATAAACGAATAGAAGTTACAACCAAGTTCTGACGTCGCAGCTTCCTTCGAACGGGTCTCCGGTCGTCCACGTCTCGCAAAGCTCGCCAAGGAAAGGGAAAACCTCTCCAGAGTCTTGTAACAATGGGCTCCTCGCTTGAATGGGCCTTAAGGGAAAGAAGGGATTCTTCACAACACAAAGGCACTTGGGAATAGGGAGATGCAAAGCTTCAGCACTTCAAGACTAGCTTGCCATGGATCTGAGCAGGCTTTTATAGATGGGGAAGGAGGGAGTTGGGATCCCTATTATTATGGGATCGGCCCTATCAACAAGGAAGGTTCCATGGGAGGTGGCAAAACCAATTCCCTTCCATAGAACTCCCGCAGCCAAACCTCCCAACTCAAGATAGGCAGTGGTTTGTGAGTTTGTTTGAACTCAACTTCCGTCATCCATATTTAAAAAACAGTCCCTAAAATGGGTGGCGCGATTGCTGCTCTATGACAGAGCGCCAAGTGGCGCGACCTCTTTACAGGATTTCCCTGATTGGCGCGAGCACTGAACTGTCTACCCGCACCAATGCAAAAAGAGCTGTTTTTCATGGATTTTGCAAGGAGATGTCTTAAGGGGAAATGAAGCTCATACTCAGAGGGATGCATTGATGATGTTTTCAAGGCATGACAGTGTTCACAGGTCACATAATGGGTCCTCCATTGTGCGGGACGGGGAATGGTAGGGACGATGACAAATTGTTGTGTAACAGATGCCTCCTAAAGCATGAGGCCCGAGAGAGAGAGGGGTGAAATGCTTTACGAGAACATGTCCAACTGAAAGCCCGCCGTCGGAAAAAACCTGCGCAGAAAGATACAACTGATATCTCAAGTACATGATGTATATATATGGTATGGACGCAGCCATCCGAACAGAGTATGCTATAATCCGGATCTAGGGTATGGGCGTAGCCATCCAGCTAAGATCAAACAAATAGACTCAGGTATGGTCGCAGCCATCCAATCAGTGAGTCATGTACATAATGATAATAATCCACAATCGCAGCCTGGATTACAACAGACACAATCCATGGTCTTGCGCTCCATCTCGACCCAAACAAGTACAAGTTCTAGCATGCGAATGTGTGAGCCCGATGTCGAACATGCAGAACATCGTCCGGGATTACGTCCACAATGATGAAAGCCGTCAACAGTACGCGAGAGAAAACCGACCAATAATGACAATGGTCCCTCAAGGTACCACAGCACAATCTCACGCGTGTGAACAAATGAGCCGACGTCGAACACCACAGCAATCATTCGATCGGAAGTCAATGATGTAAACTTCATCGGCCGAATGCGACGAACTCCAAGCCATCGAGGCATGTGCAGCTCCAAGGTACCATCAGAGTCTCCGCAGACCAACTTCCCTGGATAATGAGTTGAAGTCGACAGGAAGTGACCTCTGATCGAAGGTGGGCCATAATGATTCCCACATCATCGACACGAGACAGCAGGAACACAATGTTTTGTTGTGAATTAAGACCATATGGCGAAACAAGAGGAAGGCTGATACATCTGCAGAGGCCAACTTCTCTTGAACATATGAACGGCACGACAATGGACTTGGCAAGCATCGGACATCAATTCGGATCAAAGGTCATGGCGACGAGGCAAAGGAACAAAGATGAGAGGTCAAAAGAGATTACCCAAACCCATGGAAGCAAAGTGAAGCACGAGATGAGATGTCCCCAACCCGACACGAATGCGTACAAGTGCCATGTCCAAGAGCGACATACCGCCGACGACAATCGACGATGGTTCCCTTTTTCCCCCACCATTTCCGGGCGAGTACCCCACTATTTTTGATAACAAGCTTGAAGGGGAGCAGCACATGCTTGCGATAGGCAGCCCGCCTTTCCGGCGAATCCATCCTAGTGCATTTAACGAGTCCTAGTGAAGGAGAAACTCGGAGAACGTCATTTCGACGGAATCCAATGTCATCATCGTGGTTTAACGGAGTCCGACAAAGGAAGAACCCGGCCTCTTTCATGTTTAGAGAGTTTGAAAAGACAGCGGAAAAGAAAACTCCGTCGGTGTCCCTTTTCGTAAATAGTTTCCCGCATCCGAAAAGGTAGAAAACAACATCCACGGAAAACCTCCGTAGTAGTCGCGATAGGCTAGGTATTCCTTTTTTCGTAGACCGATCCACCTGTCAAACTCGAAAAAGGGTTAAACTTATACCGGTGAAATGTCGATTCGCGTACCATTTTAACGATATCGAAACGACAAGGGCCTCTGCAACATCTTTTCATATTTAGAGAGTCGAAAAGAGCCGAGACATCGCCTCCAGAAAGTGACTTTTTCGTGTATTTACCGAGTCCGAAAAAGCATAAAATACAACTCGTTTCCACCTTTTAAGTCGCAAAACACTCGCCGCCGCACATACCCAACAAGCGTAAAATCCATTTTCTGACATAATACATGCAAATATTTGACAAAATAACTTTTAAAGGCTCATTTAACGTCGAAAAGTTATAAATATGTCTCAATGGTAAAAAATAAAATTACTTTTTTACTATTTACCTTGTGGAGAGCAACAAGTTGGTCCATTTGAGCAGTTAATCTTCCCCACGTGTGATTGCGACCAATCCAGCAACCATTCGGCGTCTCGTCCGTGACAGTAAGAGGCGCTCCTTTTCTCTTTCTCTTTCATGCATTTTTAATGATTTCCCTTAGCAGTCAGCTTCCGTAAGGGCATCACTTTTGAAATTTTAGGGCCGGGCCAAGTGGCGACGGTGTATCGGGCACGGACCCGCGCCACCGAGCTCTTACCAAAGGGCTCGCTGCTACATGGCGCGACCGTCGCAAACAAGCCGCGCTCGCCGGCGTGAACTCCAAATTTCCGCCTAAAATTCTACTATTTATGCCAAATTTCTTGAATTTTGAAGCTCACAAAAAGATCTAATCAGTGGGCTTTGGATCATGTGAATGCGTATAAGCACGTAATGGCAATCGAATGGAAGGAACGATAGAACACCGAGATGAGGACGAAGAGGCCATGCAAAGCCAAGCATGTATGAATGCTCCGAGAGACCGTGGCTTAAAAAAGTTCTTCCTCACGCCCGCTTTACGAGCTCTGCCTGAAGCTCCAATATCCGATCAAACCTCTCGGGATGAAAATGACCAAGTATTCTGCACTACGAGACCGTGTTGGAATTGGAGGTCACCGACATTTATTTACGTTATCGGGATTATCCCGCCAGGTCCAATCCCTCGTACCGATCGGCTGCAAGACCATCGGGGAAAAGATGGAAGAAGTAATGGCGCGGGTGTGCCGTGGGGCACAAACAGAACGTGAGTAAGAAGGTATACATTCCAACCATCCCCGATCTAGCACCGAGAGTTGTACTCCACAACATTACGCGGGCCGCCCTGGACAAGTGTGCACCGCACGCAGGCGACAAAGACTCAACTCTTACCGTCTCGTAATGCATGGTAGGTCTCCGACCGCATGACTGGGCAACAAACTCGTCACGATCAACATGAAAAGTGCAGCTCGTCAAAGTGCAAACTAGGCAACCGAGTCAAGCTTTGGCGTATGGCTCCATCTTGGTATCGTTCATTCCGGGAACGCATACCACATCCTTCCGTGGCCAAGAGGCCCATGTGGCGAGTCTCGGTACCACGAGAGCCGAGAATGGCTCCGCCGGCGCAAGACCGATGCCCAGAGTCCGGAGGCGGGCAACAGTATGTCCCGGAAGCCCGAGTTCTTCGTGTGGCTACGGCGCCAACCGATCGTTGTGGAAGATTGGCCCTATTCGGGGAACCGACTCGACAGACCCGCATCTCCCGGCTACCGAAGGGAGACGACCGGGGATGAAGAGCTTCGGTAAGACCTCATATTTTTGATTTTATGTTTATATGTGTTAATACACACTTGTCTTAACACGATTATATATGCATGCGTATGTAGGACTCCGAGAGACTCTACCGGGATGTCTCCTATCTCCCGAGGAGCACAGCAAACCTTCCGCCCCCGAGATCCAGTGAAGGCACCGGGAGGAGAGGCACCGGTTCGTAACTCCGAGGGGATCGTCCAAGGGATCCCGTACTATGCCCGACCGGTCGATGTACCGATGGGAGTACTGGCCGCCACATACGAAGTGGGAGTTCCAAACCGGCTCCACCGAATCGAGGCGGCAAGGTGCGTGCGAGGACGTGCTATCATGAGCACCATGCCGATTAGTCTCTAGGATTTAGCCACACCTATGAGAGAGACACAAGAGGTCTCCTCGGATGTATTAAGACAATTATGTATATTTTTTGAGTTTTATGTGACACACTTCTATGTAAACATTTTCGATACTCTATATATGCATATCTATTTCTCGGATGAGTCTTCTTTACATGTGATGATGATTTATAAATTGCGTGCAAATGTCTATCTAACACCAAATTTGCTACCGCATCCGTCAATGTATTCAAATAAGCACTGGGTATATGATGATATGTAATGCTGTATTCAAAATTCCTTTCCAAGAATCGAATACGCAAATACAATTCGCAAAATGGACTGTTTCTTACCGAATAGTGCCCGTTCGAAACTCGCAACACTACAAGCCGTGGAATCTAGGTACACGAGCAATTCACGGGATACCAAGCTTCATCGGCCTCGTTTAATAATTCCAACACTTCGAGCATGCCAGTATTCTGCGATATTGAACAGTGGTACGTCCTAAACACACACCTTGCAGTCGCATCAACTCACCTAAGCATGGACCGTAGATTACCTGAAGCCAAGCGTAGTTACGTGATTCCGCACTCAGCGGAGGCACCGTCCAAGCGAAACCAACAAATGGATGAAAAAGCATCTCGCACAACCAGGAAGACCCGATCAGCGTAAAGATGTTTACAAAGCACACCACACCATGCACACAAATGACAATCACACACCTATGTACACACACCACACCAAAAATCATTTTCGTGCGTAGTACTTTCTTAAGGTACATGCATACCGGCCGCGCCACGGAACTCCTTCGTAGTCTATAAGCTCGTAGGCCCCATTTTTCAAAACACGCTTTTACTATGTAGGGACCGTGCCACATGGGTCGGAGTTTATCCAGCACCAAGCTTATCATGTGCTCCTCGATCGTACAAGAGGACTAGGGTCTCCTTCAATGAAAGAACGGGGAGAAACAGTATTGGATCAAAAATGAGACTCTGGACTCCTCTTTCTCTTTGTGCTTCGATAATCAAAGCAGCTAGACGACGGGTTTCATCCAATCGTTCGGGAGATACGTAAGACGCTCTTCGTGAGAAGTATCCGGTAAGAGCTCCACAACCTAATTTGAGCGAAGGAATTTCACATTCAACCGGCAAGCAGTAGCTTCCGGCACCGTACACCCGCCTGGGAATGGTGTGAATCCGGTTGCACTTTACTCGCATGTTCCTGTGACGCCTGCAGGGGCCGAGAACAAACTAGAGATGCCAACTCGGATTTATGAATCCCAATCGTTCGTTGAAGCATAGTGACCAAAACCTTGTTCACCGCTTCAACCTCGACCAGCTCGCTTGAGGGCAGTATGGCGTTGAGCCAGGCCGTGACGCAAAGCCCAACGCAGTATGCCGACTTCCGTCATCATGTAATCACGGAATTGAGCACCGTGATCGTAGACGATAGCTTCGAGGAACCCCGAATCATGCAATAACATGGCTGAACAAAATGAAGCAGTGCCCGTTCTTCCGCCGGCCACTAGTGTAGGCATCGCTCGGCCTCACTTAGTGAAGCAGTCGACGGCGACAATGACATACGCATGCGCCGAGTGAGGGTCGCACGTCGATAAAATCCACCGCCCCATTTCCGCGAAAGGGCCGACCGTAATAAATTCGGACGCAAAAGGTAACCGCGGCGCGCGCATCTTGCGCCGGGAAAATCCGGCACGGACGGCATTTATTTCGGATCGGCAGCGTGACAATCCTTGGAATATAGAAGGCCGTAAATAACTCCGCCTCGAATCTTTTGGGCAAGTGCATATCCCGGACATGTGTCCACCAGCGTGCGCCACCGTGGCAGCCATTCAAGACTTTCTCGCCCTCGGCTCAAGGTAAGGCAGACGTCGGAGCACCGAATCTACCCAATACGATATAGGGCATCTCCTACTATGCGGTAGGGTTGGACCCGGTGCCGAATCCGACCTGCAAGTGCCTTTTATCCAACTCTGTGACCGGAAAAGTCGGCGGCCTCAAGACACACTATGATGTCACCGTACCAAGGACTCACGAGTATCAATAAGAAACAAAGCTGCTTTCGTCCTGCGAGGTGATCTTCAGCAGTGTTCGTGAAGAGAGTCCGTAGGAGAGAACATATCAAATCCGCGAAGATTCCCAGTTGATTTAGTTGATTTGGCGTGTAGAATCCCAAATCAAACTCCCGCGTGATGACGATCCATTTCGTTGAGTACTTGCACGCAATTGTCTAGAAAGAATATATGTCATGGGGTCAAGCACCAAACCACCGTTATCGTGCGCAATAGGATGCAATGGCAGCGTTTCGCACTGGCGTGTACGGTCAAGTTAAGGCCAACTTCTCGACATGTGCATAACGCGTTCTCGGTCGAGGAGGCTCCGAGAGAGCTAGTAAACAACATGTTCATCACCGTTCTCGCCATCCGCACCAAGACCATGGCGATGGTGCTTAATGCGGCGGCTAGACACAAAGTAAAGTCGCGGTGGTGGAACTGAGGATCTGAAGCAACGAGCATCGACGAGCAATTTCTTCAAAGCCTTCTCAAAAGGATTCTTGGAGCGATTTCGTCCCAATGAAAGGGAACATTTCCCGCTTAACAACAAACGAGTGAATCCTTTGGCCACGCGTAATGCATCGTGACAGAAGCGGTCTAAGAAAATTCGCTTTCCCTTGCGTACCTACAACCGATAAAAGGAGGACAGGGTGACGGGAGAGCTACAATGGCCTCAACCTTCAGCAGGGTCGAGGCGAATTCCGCCTTTCGAGACTATAAAGCCCAAAAGACGGCGCGTAATCGACGTTGCAAGACGCACTTATGAGGATTTGGCCTCATGTAATGCTGCATCTCGCAAGCCGAAGAAATATCTCGGCGAAGATGTTCGTGATGATCCTCTCGCTTACCCGAATGGGCAGGCAAGTCGTCCGTATAAGGGCCGGCCAACATGGCGAGCCATCATGAAAAGCGATGAGTGACATCGCACGCCGAAACGTGGCGCCTGACGGTCTTAAGCCGAACTAGAGTTTCTATATGCAAAAGTGCCCCACGGATTGCATTGAATGTGTGGTCTTATGTTGATCCTCGGTGCAACACGTTAATCCGCTCGTAACCCGAGAAACCGTCCATTAAAGAATAGATCTCACTCCCCGCGCAATCGTCGATAATCTCGATCGATAAACGTAGTGGGACAATTGTCCTTATAGGACGTGCGCGATTGACATCGGCGATAATCTACACAGTACTCGAATGGTACCTCGCTTTATCGACAGTGGACGATATTGGACACCCATTCCGTAAGGGGGACAGGACAACAACTCCCGCTGCTCGGGGAAGTTTTTCAACTTCCGCGATAGCGCGCGGTGCTTCCGAGGATGCATGGGACGCAAGCGTCGGCGCACCTGGTCTCGCACCGGATAGGTTGGAATCTCGTGCACGACAATACTAGGATCGACTCCCGCATTTCCTCGTAGGACCACGCAAAAACATCTCTCGACCTCTTTGAAAAGTTCCGTATAGACCCGAATCTCCCTGGAGAACAAGTCACACCCACATGAATGTCTCTCAACAATCGGGTTTACCGCAGATGTTGATAGGAACCGTTTGGAGTAATGTTACCCAGCATTACCCTCCGAAAAGACCTCGTGCGTCAAGATCGGTGTTTGAAGAGGAGGGGGAAGGAACCCGAGTAGCATAGCGCTCCAGACAGCTCGCTCATTGCCCCCAAGCTAGGCATGCAACAAGGAACGATGATGCCCATCGCCCTGTGGTAGCTCCTCAAGAGACATAGTTTCAATGATAGCCTCGTCCGAGGGAAAAGCCTCTCTAAGAGGATCGCGATCCGGGCCTCGACTCTCAAGCTCGTGATTGTGAGTAGATCGCCAAGAGCCATGCTCACTCGCGAGTACGCCGAGGAGGTGGAGGGTCCGATGCGTCAACAATCTCACGAAAGAGCCGATCTCTACCGGCGTTAAAGGCATGGATTCTCCAAACTCATATACCGCTCGTGTGTAGGAACTCAGCTGTCATCGCGCCCGGACAACATGTTAACTCGGTGTGTATTCGGTGCATGCGCAGTGAAAATACCCATTTGAGGACCGGGTCTTTGAAAAGACCGTGTGCTCTATGCCGTCACGGGGATTCGGAATTTGATCCACATACGGCACGTTGCTCGCGAGCTAGAGGTAAAAATGACAACTCGGGTCTAACCGTGACAATCTTGCCCTCGTGAGGGAACCTGATGAATCGAAAGACAAGTAGACGGCACGCAGAGCATGGCATGGTCCACCGTTTACCAAGAAGTATATTGCTAGAAGGTGAGTTGTCGCGGCTAATCCACTTCTACTTCCACGTTGACGCTTTTTCCTCGTACGTAATCGCCGGACTCTCGAGAACTGTGGGTTTAGATTCCCGACTCATCAAATGCCCCAAGGGCACTGAGATGACGGGTAAGGTTGGAGAGCCGATGGCCTTCCAAATGCAAGCGTAGGACATAACACAAGTAGATGCACCCTCATCTACGACGGCTCTCGTGAACGTTCAGTACCGTTAATCCCGACTTGAATAACCAAAGCGATTTGACGTGGAAGCCGGGGAGTAAAGTTCTCCCGCATCAAAAGTGAGAAGGCCCAGCACGCAGGATCAATACCACCGGCGCAGAGACAAGCGCAGCCTTCCGTTGTGAAGGACAACCTTTGAAGAACCTCAAGTGCGTACATGGCACATGGCGCCCGTGCCGATCCTCAACACATACCGTAATGCTGGAGCGGCACGAGCGTTTGGATTATGCAGAGGATCTCCGAAGCACACCCTTGGGAGGTGGCTTCACAATCGAGTTCGAGAGCTCGCAGCGATTTCCAATGAACCGTGCTGTGTGGGGGAGGCGGTCCTTCCGCCACCGCCTTCCCGGTGCCTCCGCCGCCGATTATTGCAATCCTTGGACCTCGTATGCAGACAGTGATAGGTGCATTAGTCTTCATCGATGAAAACCTCAGACTCCAAACCGGTGGGGAGGATGAACCTATGTTCGACCATCCGTCCTGCCGGGAGATGGAGCCTGGTTTCTTTAAAAACAGCCGGAGTTCCCCTCGAGCCTTTAAGAAGTTGGATCGATTTCGCATCGTCGTGGACAATCCTTAGTGTGATGATCACCTTCACAGTATGAGGCGAGGAATTTCGGGCTTACGTTGGGGAGCCATCCCCGCTCTCGAGTTTTAGATTCCGGCTTTGGGGGCATCAGTATTTTGATTTGCCTTTGCCCTTCTTTCTTCCCCTTGGAGGATTTGTCTCCGTTGTGATTTGGCCTCCGAACAAAGATTTACCTCCGCGGATTTACCGTAATCGGATGAGGCGGGATTAAGCAGAGGGTATTGTTTGGAAGAATTAGCCTTCGCTCTCCCATTCGAAGACTTCTTCGACTTTCGAGAGACGGAACCAATGACGCCATCCACCGTAGCAGCGGGGTCTTTTTGCCTCTCGGGCCGTGGAGCATCAGTGTGATGTCATAAAGCGTGCCGCGATTGTGAATAAACAAGATCCAGAGCATCGGGCACGCACGATAGCTCGTTCCTCCGCTCACACACGCTCCCATCGCGATATCCCGAGCGATTTTATCTCACAAAGGAGGTTGCTGTGGAACCGCTGAGGTCAAAATCTGATCGTGCATGTGAAACTCGACTCGGCCGATGTACTCCGCGCCGCGCACTCATGGATGCGATCCGAGATGTGAGTGGCCGAGTCCCCGCTTTCCGTGAAGACAGAGGTGCGTCCTGGCCTCATGCCACCGACCGGTAAATCGGAAATGCGTGAGGAAATCCATAGCCTAACCCAGCTGAAATCCCGAAAAATACCACGCGGACAGCTCTATGTACCACTTTAGCAGCAGCCTCCCGTCAAGTAGCCGCCGGGAAAAGACGCGTACGAACCGACCGTCGCCGCTCCAAGAGCAGACGAACACCAGCAGGTGACACGTCATCACATGCGCCCGGGGGTCTTCGCCGTATTTGCCCTCAAACTTGGGACAATCTCCCGGCATCTTGGTTGGAACCGCAGGCCAATATGGATTGTGAGAAATCGCATCATTGGTCAATTTTGAAACGTCCCGCAGTATCCAAGGTAGCCGGTGAACGGCAATGGAGGGTTAATTCCTCTCATGCCGTCCTGTATCAAGTACAATAGTCCCAGACCCATGCTCCACGATGGTTGTGAATATCCTCGGCTCTGCGGGGTCAGTCTCCGTCGGATCGACCGTGAGGGGCATAATTCAGGATGGCCGCACCGATTGGGTTGTCGCACTACTGGGTGGTGCGGGCTCCGACAACCGGTGGTTCGTGCCCCGATTAGGGCGTTTGTACGTATAAGCAGCATTTTGGATTTGGTCGCCGAGCAGAAGTTGGGACCGGTGTGGAGGAGGTTGACATCGAGAGCTCTCCGTGGTGGTTATGGTTCGGTTGAGATTGACCATGAGGATAATAACCACTCGAGGATGAGTAGACCGCCGATAGTGGAAATTCTCGCGAGCTCGGGTATGTAGGGCGCAACAAGTGATTTGGTCGGCTAGCATGGAATGAGCAAAGCCGCTGGAGCAGCAGTGAACGAGTCGAGAGCGCCCCGAATGAACATGTTGACCCGAGTGAGCGCGCGCCCCGAATGAACAAAGGTCTCGAACGACGCGGCCTCAGTTTGCATGCGTGTTGGCTCCGATAGACAGCGGCGCCGGCTGTCGCAGAGCACGACTCCGGTTGCAGGGTGAGCCCCAGAGCTGCACCGAATAAGCCGGTTGGCTCCGGAGGCGGACACCGAAAGTCATGCACCGGATGACCCGGCTGGCCCGGTGGTGGAACAAATGACCGTGAGCTTCGATCGGAAACCGTCATTCGACCTCGGTTAAACCATAAAGTGGTCCTCGCCGATATGCAACGTTAGGAGACAACAAGGTATTCAGCGGCGGCATCGATAAAGAAGGCCGGACGCTTTCGCACCACAGGGCCGTCCTCGCGGATACCGCCGAGGCCGGGCAGAGTTGACCAGACAGTGGTTATAATATGGTCCCGCGCGGATTACAGAATGGCCCCGTCGTCCGGGCAGCTGCGTGATCGCCGGCCCGCGCGGTCGCACCGACAGCCGTTGGCCCGTCGTGCTGGCCTTGGAAAAGGTTGTGCCCAGGTGTTCTCGAGCTCGGTCAGTACGGTAAAACCTCGGGAGCACACGGATGCTTTCAGTGAGCGCAGTGGAGACGCAAAAATGTCCCCATGCCTCGTCAAGCTCGACCCGAGACCATACACCTGTGGGAGTGTCGGCGTGCATAGTGCGAAAAGAAAGACTCGGCAGGACTCGAGCCAGTCCAAGCTCGGCGTCTCCATCGCCAGAAAACAACCGGATACTCCTCCCAGAGAGTATTCTCCGAGATAGCAAGAGCTAGACAAATGTCTCCCGCGAGTTGGCCCGCATCTAGTGGAAAGGCAGATGGCCGGACAACATGTTAGTAGAGGCGCACGCACACAAACAGCTGGGTCGCACTTTAGACGTTAAGTGATCGCGCGTCGAAGGAGAGCACCCGCGTCTAGTGGGCACCGGCTCCCGGTGCGAGATGATATTCCCATAGAGGCAAGCAATGTTGAGAGGATCCGAATCGTGAGATCCGTATCCCCGTGGCAAAGAAGGACCAAATTTCCGACGATGGTAGCCGCAGAACTCGTCTCCCTCAAACAATCTACGAGGGATGCGTTGATACTCATCGCACTCCGGGGACTTCTCACCTTCGGTAATCACTCATGGTTGATCCCGCCGTTAAACCCCACGCAAGACGGCGAGGACTAGGAGGAAAAATACAGCATATTATCGTGAACCCGATGTAAGAGAAAGGAAATCAGCTCCTAATCTCAATTCAGCTGCATCATGTGGTCCGAGGCAGGGCCGGGCCGGAACTCAACCGGTCCTCCAAAAGGGTTGCTCGAAGCCGGGCGAGGACCCGTCCCCCGTCAGTGAACTCCGGAAACAACAGGCCGCTCGTGGTTCAACGTAAGGCGTCGAAAGCCTCTCCGAAGAATCGTCCGTGATACGCGACTACCGCAGACGAAACCGAGGGTTCCGCCACCGTGACAAAAGACTAGAAGAAGAGAGCACACACACACGCGGCTGAAAACGAAGTTAAGACACACATCTGACCAAACATATACAAGCAATATCTAAATGGGTGTGTTATCGTGGGAGATTGATTTTACCACATTGGAAAAATAAACAAATTTCTACCGTTTTATATTTTAAGAGTCGAGAAACGATAAAAAGATGACTCTATCTCTTTTCGCAGTTGATACAAGCGTGAAAGGACAAGCGCTGACGGTTTCGCTTTTTCAAGTTTAGGGAGCTCGAAAAGGACCAAATGACCGCTGCTCAGGAAAAAACGTTAAGCACAAAGGGTGTACCAAATATGGGCGTCAGAACCGCACATACACCTTGGTTTGCAAAGCCGAGTCAGTAAATCGACCAAGGACTTTCCGTACGCAGCAGTAGCTCCCCCGAACGCTCGTGTTCGGTGTATCACGGGGAGAAGGCGTTGCACTTCGGCTTCCTATGGATAAAGGATTGAAAACCCAGAGGTAGTCTCCCTTTATATACGCGACTGAGCATCGGGGAGCGATAGTCCGCACCCGCTAGCGCCGTCTAGAGCCAAGAGGCTGAACGACAAATGCTAGGTTTAACGACGCCTCGAACACGGCCTCTAGCCTAGACCTTCTAAATATGTTGCGTTAAGTTCCAATGTTGCCTTAGGTTAATTGAATAAATTTTACAGGCTTGATCTTCAATTAAGTTTCAATTTCAGAGCCCTATCGTATGTGTGTGTCTCTCAAATGCAAGCTATATGCCACGGTGCAACATTTCGTTCGATGAAAACTAGTTAAATGAGAGTTGAGAGCTTTTATGCAAAACGAAATGAACGAACACAAACAAGAATGTAAACTCTAATGCAACTAATGCACGCACACTTTTCATTCAAACACTAATCACTAGCAATATGGAAAGATCACAATTTGCACTAATTTAACAAAAGAAAAAGAGATTATTTTTTTATATTTTCAATGTTTAATGGCTAATGTGCACCGCCCAAAAAGGAACAATTTGAGAAATGATATCTAAGAGAGCGCAGCAAACAACATTCACTCAACGAAGCAAGCACCAAATCTCTAACCGACCCAAAGTCCCTCAAAGCAAAGAAAGACTTAAAAACTTCCGATGGACCATGTGATCTAGGTCCAAAGCAAGGCAAACGAATTCGAATGAAGGAATGAACAATCACTCAAAAGACGTCGAAAGAAAGCACCAAAGACCGTTAAGAGAGCGTGGAGAATCAATCAACAAGTTGACAGGACAATCGAACACCAAAACTCCCAATCGGAGGGCTCCGCATTCACTCAAGCCACTAGATGCCCTAGGGCTCAAATCGTGAAATCGATAGACAAAGAGGCAAACAGCCAAAGGATAGCGGTGACCTCCATCAAACAAGACTCCAACACACTCAGCACAATTAGAAAATCAACAAGAAGAAAAGTACCGGTCAAGCTCGTAAGGCCAAAATGAAGAAACTCAAAAAAAGTCACAGGTGGCGCGACCGTGGACTTGAAACTCGGGCGCTTGTAGGCCGATTGGCACGAGATGACAGATGCAGCGAGCGCCACAGGGCGCGAGACCGTTTCGGTTAAAACCCGCGCCTTTACCGAAGTTCTTCAATAAAAATTAAAAATTAAAAAACAAGCTACTCGAAAGTAGACCAATACAAGCTAAGCAAACCAAGAAGCTAAAATAGTGAAAGAACCCAACCCAAAGTAAGGTTCATCAAGCAAGGAGAAACAATCAAAGCGAACCAATCATAAACGACAAGGAGGCACCTGACGCTATCCCTGGAGTCGCCAATTGAGATCGTGGAAGGATTGTGATCTCGCCGTGGTTGAAGGACGGTGGGACATCTCTTTTTCAGATCTAGCGTTGGAATCCAGGTAGGCTCTTAGCAAGTCTTTCATTTCAGAAACTAGGAGCTTGCGTCATAGCATTGTTTGTTTTGTTGCTAGACCCCCGCCGGGGCTAGTAGGGATCGCCCGTCCGCAGAGATTTACCTCCTCAACAATCATGCAAATTTATCATTTTACATTTAGGGACAAATTGGACAAATGAAAGCAACTATTATAGTCCCTACAACTCAAAGGGAAAGGACTAATACAATTTAACATTTTTTATTTCCTACCACAATTGTGGCTCTATTACTTTTTTTTTTTTCATGTATTGTGTATAAAAAGAAATCATATTAAAAAAGTGTTTGTTTCCTAATGGATTTTTAGAACTCATGTAAGATGAATTTTGTTAAATAGCCTTGGCTACCAAGTGGATTGTATGTTTTCAATTAACACTATTTAACAAATGGATAATAATAATTTAACATTTAATTTTTATAGTTATAATTCTCTTTTTACTTTCTTGAAGAAAGAACATTTATACTTCATGAAAGATAGATATGCATATTAATCCCCTCATAGGGGCCACTAGATATGACACTTGGATTGACCTTCTTATAGCCAAAAATATAGAGACTTATTTGGATTTAAATATTTCTTTCCTTGAGAAAATATCTACTAGATACTTTCCAAAAAGGGGATTACAAAAATTATCTTTAAAATTTGTTCTTACTTCCCATTTGGATATTCTTTATAAAAACCAAGAGACCTTAGAACGTAAATATACCATGATGAGATAGGTTTATACAACAACTTCTATAAGGAGAAGGACATTTCTTGGACCAAGTGGTCCTCAAAGTTTTCAAGGATGAGAAGAACCCCAACCTGAAGAGAGAGTGATTCCTTGGAAAGCTAATCAACATGAGCATGTAACTCTCTATAGTTCTGAAAAAATGAATACCATTACAACCTCCAAATTAACTCCTTGATATGGAAGATAATAGGTTGTAGCCTGCCATTTTGGATTTGTTCCTCATTTTTTTCCGAATCTATCAATAAATTTATTTACCCAAAACCTACAACATTGAAAGGCAAATTTTTAGATATTGAAAGAGAATAGTCCACAAATTTGCAAACAAGACTTTCATATTTGAACCATTCCCTAGAGAATATCTAATTATGAATATTTAAAACATGTTTTATCATTTCACTAGAAGGAAAAGACCCTCTAGCAGAGGTTATACAGGAGGTTTTTATTGTTATAAAATTGGCCAAAATTGTCAAATAAAAAAAATCTACAACATCCATTTTTGGAAATGGAGGTTTTGACTGAGATGCTAACGGAACTTTAACACAACTAAAAAAAACTGGGCAGTGTACATAGGAGGTTTTTACGGATGTTTTTCTCATCTGTGCATGCATCATGTGTGAATACATTAGTGTGTTTTACCTTAAACACACCGGTACTGTAAATATACCAAGCACTAGGTAGGAAAACAAATTTTGGAAGCCTCGGGGCATTTATCAATGTCCCGATGCATGTCACTCACAAAGATGCATCAGACGGATAGAAGCTGCATGCACCGACGCCGTTAAGGTGTAAAATTGCAGCAGATCGTCTAGGTGTTAAAACGCACCGAGCCGTTAAGTTATAAAAATGCATCGGCACGTTAAAGGAAAACCATAGCGGTGCATGCAAGGCCTATCTGCCTGCCTAGGTGGTAGTCATCAATAAAGCGCACTGGAAATTCTAATTGGTATTGGTATTTGATGTGGTGCCCATAGGTCGTAGAAATGCACCGGTGAGAAATATCATACAAATGCACTGGTGCGCAATAAATAACACACATCGATGTTCATTTTATATTTTTTAGAAACATCAACATGTGACAGTGCAATTATTGTGATTTTTTAAAATTCATTATTCATCAAAATTCGACACATATCTTATAACATTATTCATATCAATTAAATTTTTATTAGTGCATTTGAATGTGATGTTTGGATGAATTTGTTATATCATATCACCAGATTTCGCATCCCTTCATTATAATATTTAATCATCCATATATTTAATTAGTGGTGTAACATTTCACAGCGACAATGGAGAATACAATAGAATAAATTAAAACGTATTTTATTATATATATATGTGGGTGTGTGTGTGTGTGTGTGTGTGTGTGTGAATAAGACACTCTTTGTCATACAAAATAGGATAGTTATTGGTATCCCTTTGTCTTTCAATTGGGACACTATGACCATTGCATTAAACAAAAATTTTATTTCACAGACAAATATTTCAAAAAATACAACGCCTTGCTTTGATGTCCAAACATATTGATCATCATTCTTCGCTAGAAATGTTGTCACTGCTCAAGCTACTTCCTTGACTTGGGTTATTTGAAGGAATGTTTTGTTCATTGTGTTGATTGTTTTCTTCTTCTTCAAAGTTCACACTCTACAAACATAAAAAATAAAGTGTAATGAGTGTATATACATTGGTGAGAATAATGAAAATTGCAATATTAAATAATATACATCAATGTAAATCGAAAATAAATGTACCATAGCAATAATTGACTCGTGGACTATACACATTCTTTCAAAACCAAATTTCTTGCCATCTTTCAACATTTCATTTGTTGGCGCAGTTCCATACTTTGTTTCCTACAAGTTTTATACCCCATAACAAATCATAGATTTAATATAAAAAAAAAAAATTGTTCTATTAATTATAGATCGAGCTAAGTAAAATAATATAGATGCTTACAAATTCAACAATTAATTTCTAATATGCCAACATATACTGACAACCCATATTTAACCTAATGTCAATCAATTCTTCTGATGGTTCTACTTTGTATGTTAGCACCTGTTTGAAGACACTCAATGATGATTGTTGTAAAACAACTTCAAATATACATACACAAATCTAGTTAAGTTGTTATAAGTAAGTAACAATTATTCACAAACATAGATATCAACCCTTTTCTTCCTCGTCATTCTATTTTATGTGTTGAATGGGTTCCTCTCTCTTTTCTCCATAAGAAAATACATGAAAAATTAATATTTAATGATAAATTATTTATTTATTGTACCTAATCAAAGACTCAAATGATTACATATTACATTTGAATCATGTTGTTGCTGAGATGGCTCCTCAGGCGATGCACATGTCCTATTTCTTTTCGAATCCATCTCTTTATACACCTTTTTGGACATTCCTACCGGCATATTTCCGATATCAATGTAGAAATTAGGCTGAATAAATCACTTATTCAATGGAGATTAACCCGCGATTACACATCAATTTCGAATTGCATGCATAACACATAATCTCATCTACAATTAATTGTCACATGCGGAAATAAATGTAGGCTAACCCCACATCAAATCAATCACACATTAACTCGAAACATGTATGGGGAAAGCCTATAGCTCAGGAAAACCCCCGCGACCTATTGGGGTATATTATAATGGAGAAATCATGTAACCAAACAAGTACACACTCCTCACAAGTACCTCAAGCACTTTCTCATAAGGTCACACACACCTAGCTTAGTTTTGAACGTGTCACCGGTTCAAAACTCCCCGCTCAATTGCCTCGCCTCTATCAAGCGCAATCATGTAACGCTCGTATATGAAGAGATCCAAGGTTCGAACTCCTCGCTTTGACCGCGCAATTGTCATGGACAATTCCCTCCAAGTGTAAATGCAAATCCCATGCAAAACTCGATCCTCCAACCGATAGCTTTACTTCACCCTTTCATCTACCTCTCTCCACTCGGTCTCCACCGAACCGATCATGCACTCGTAGTGAACTCGAAGTGTTCCCGAGTTGACTAATGAGTTAATAATTAGTGAATTAAATAATATTTAATTCACTCCACTCATATCTAGCGTCGATTAGCTAGTTAACTAATCTCAACTAGTCTCAACCAAAACAAACAGTAACACAACTCCACTATCTCGTCCCGTTAACTCCTCCAAAACTTCGCCACCGAAGTCCAACTCGAAGTCAACCATGCAAGATGCCATCAAACCCTAGTGAACCACGTGATCTCCCTCTCGTCGCCTGCATGAGTCACCTCCATGACCTCGAATCGAAGTGCTCCAAGAGAGTAACCGTTGTTTATAGTCAAAATATTATTAAGGGTAAATAATATTTGACTTCCATATTTTTTAGGAGACACAAAGCCTAAAAATAGCCTCGGGTCCTAAAAATAAGGGTCCTCATCTATTTTTATCGACATGTCACATACTTCAAGAATCTCCAACCTGAATTCCGCTCAGTGCTCCGTATGTCTAAAAATAGACATAGTCTAAAAACAGACTTTGCGCCGTAACTCTGCCTCCTCGCGGGCCCACTTAGTGAAGGCGACTTCATTTCACTAAGCTCCATCATCTTCGTCGCATTCTCAACACTCCCTCCTCAGCAAGATATGGACTATTCGCAACCCCTATCCCCGCCTTCCGTGGACGAACTTGCTCCCCGGTGAGCGCCTTCGTCGGGATGTCGGCATCCCGATCCTCCATGGGAACATATGAAAGCATCATGATTCACGCCGAACACAATCTCCGATATGATGGTATCTCGATGTTTCCATATGTTTGGACCTCATCATGAAACATCGGATTAGCCGAGAGCTGGATGCAGACACGCTATCACAAGCGACTCACCGTAGGCTCCAAATGCAACTCCGAACAAAACTCCGTGAGAATCTTCCTCATCCAAATAGCTCCCTCGCATGCGCCCAAAATTGCTGCCATGTACTCGGCCTCCGCCGGACCGAGTGCCACGGATCTCTCGCTTCCTCACCGTACCAAGAAACGTTGTCGACACGTCGAAAACCTCCGCGTGGGTGCTCTTCCCGTCCGTTGACAGCCCAACCGTACCGGGCGTTGAAGCCAGCAGAGCTTCACTTCCATCCTCCCCGTCCGCTCACAGACCATATCCCGATGTGCCTCTCGATATTAGCCGCAATACATGCTTGCCCGCCTTCCAAAAGAGCTTTCGGTAGGCTTAACCATAGCTATGCGAAAAGCTTCTGTTAACCGTACATAGCACATATCGGGTCGTGCATTGACCAAATACATAAGCGACCCCACCAACCTCGCCGACAGACGCGGGCATCCACTACCTCCGCGCCGAAGTAGCATCCTCCTTCCTCCAACCACCAGGAAGAGTGAGTGAGTGTCAACAGTTTCACAGCCTTCGCATGTTGAACCTCTCCAGCATCTCCCGAGCATACTTGCCCCGAGAAACAAACAACCTCACCGTCGCTGCCAAATCTCCAATCCCAGTGAAATAATGAAGGATGCCCGTGTCCTTCATCTCAAACCCTCGTGCAAGACTCCTCCCCGCATGAAAGTATCAATCGCTCCATCGTCAATTAAAAATCGCATCATCTACATACAGCGACGATGATCAACAGCCTTCCCTCCACCAATACAATCTGCACAGGTTTGGATCCGCTCACTCTTGGAGAATCCAAGCCCTAAGTGAAGTAGGCCGTCTCATCCGAGTGTACCAAGCACGAGGTGCTCGCTTCAGCCCGCACAAAGCAGCCTTCGAGTCTAGCACACATGCGACTCACTCGCCGAAGATCTCAAAACCTTCAGTCGCTCTATGTACACCTCCTCCTCAATAACTCCATTGAGGAACGCAGACCTTCACATCCATCCGATGAATGTGCCACCCCATCTCTCGTGTTGAGAGGAGCAAGTGATCGTCCGTATGGAAGAGTACCCTAAGCGACAGTGCAAAAGTCTCCTCATAGTCAATCCCCGACCCGTGAGGAGCCACGCGCGACAAATCTCGCCTTGTACTTCTCCACACTCCCGTTTCATCCGCTCGCTTCCACCTTGTAGATCCATCGCGAACCTCACCACCGATTTCCCAACCCGTCTCTGGGACAATCTCCCATGCATCGTCTCCCGATGATCGAATCATATTCTTCGATCATGCGACATCAACCCATGCGGGCTCCTCCATCGCCCTCCTCAAAAGAGGATGGCTCCGCTCACAACACATTGACTCACAAGAGCCATGTATCCGTTGCACCGATCCCATGACCTGCCTCCGTCCGCGCCGTGATGCAGGTGGTCCTACAACCTTCTCTCGCATCCCGAGCCGCCGCCGCTCGCCCTCTCGGGAGTGCGCATGCGCCTTGGATGGCCGGGCGCTGCCCGGGTGGTTTCTTCCACCTCCCGAACCTCCTCTTGTGGCTCATCCCACATCCGCAAGCTCCTCCCAGGGAACCACAATGTTTCCTCATCCGCATGCAAGTGTAGCTCCCTCTCAAGCGAACACCGCATGGATTTCTCCTCCCCGAAATTTCTATATCCCGCCGCACAACAGCCTTGCGACCGTCCGGCACATACACCCGATAGCTGTGAGGTGTATCAAGCAGTGCACAAATATTCCAACCTCGCCAGCTTGATCCAGTCCTTCCTTCTCGCATCCTTCGTCACATGCATGTGTAGATAGGAGAACCGAAAATCCGCAAATGGGAAATATCAAAGCCTCTTGCCGAGTAATGCCTCTTCCGGTGTGCCATGCCAAGAACCTTGTGAGGACAACGTGTCTCCCGCACATACACCGCCGTATTGCATGCGCACAAGTGAAGGGGTAGGCCCCCGATCATGCAACATCGCCCGTCGCGCACCCACGATCGTTCTATTCTTCCGCTCGCCCACCCCGTTCGCCGTGGGTTATGGGGTGCGATGCGCTCTCTCCGAATCCCTTCGCGCGCAGCAACTCCTTGAATTCAGCCGAGATGAATTCACCACCGTTATCACTCCTTAGAGCAACTCACCTTCTTCCCTCGACTCCTTCCTCGAATCCAAAGCTTTTTAAACTCACAAGTAACGTCGCGAATCGCCGCTTCTTCTTCAAGCATGAAGAAGAGATCCTAAAGACTCTCGAGAGAAAGCACTCGTCAACAAAGATCACATAATACTTGTGCTTTGTTGTCGAAGCTAACCGAGAAAGGACCAGCACACATCCGTGTGAACTCCTCTCAAGGATCATCGTGGCGTGACTATCCTTCTCGTGAAAGGTGGCTTTCTCACATACTTCCCTGAAGCACACCCCTCGCACCGATCCGAATCGCGCAAGGGTGCCCTTAGGAAGTCCAAGAGAAATCCGCTGCAGAATCTTCAAAGCTCCATGGTGAAGCATTTGCCCACCTCCCCGTGCCATAGTTCGCCTCCTCACTCATCCCGCTCACCACTTCTCCCGCCTTGCATGCCATAGCGTCGCTGCCAGCTCATCTACCTCAAGCAACCGATAAAAGGTAAGCCCGAGTTCGAACCCCTATCTTCCGGGTCTCTCCTGCAAGAGTCTCACCGCGTTACAGAAGGCTTCTTCCTTCGCCGAAGACCACATCATACCCCTTATCCTCCAACATCGCTTACCGAAATCAGGTTCTTCTTCAATCCAGGTACATGCATGACATCCTTTAAGACAAAGGGTTTACCGTACTCCTTCCGAAAGGACACGCACCGATACTCGCATGCACCGTATCTACCGTCATCGCCCACTCCCGATGTGCACACCCAAATCTTTGTCCTCCAGTATCCGAGAACAACTCCCGATCTCCCGTCATATGAAATGACGCACCGCTGTCCAAGAACCACACCGATCCCATCACACTTGAAACCAAGCATGCAATCGCTGAAAAGTCAAGCTCGAAATTGTGAAGCCAAAACTTCTCCATCCGCGTATCTTCCCGCTTTTCTTGTTCTTCTTCTTCTTTGGACAATTGGTAGCATAATGTCCATGATCATGGCGAGTTGAAAACACTTCACTTTCTCCATATCCCTGCGCTTCTTGCCCTTAGCACCGTAATGAGAGGCTACCCTTCTCCCTTCTTTGCTTTGGACACCAAAGCGGCCAGCTTTCTTCATCGCCCTCCCTTTCGATGAAGATCCATCTCGAGTAGTCCTCCTTATCTCCTCCTCGCATGAGATCCGCCCAAAGGCGCTCCCATCCCGGCAGCTTCTCCCGACCATTGACACTATCTTGATATGAGTGCCAAGCCTTCGGAAGACCAAGGAGAGCCAGGTCGACCATGTCCTCTTCATCGACAGCATCAACACACACCTTCCCAAGCTCATCTCTCGCATCGAGTGAACTTCATGAGGTATTTAGCGATAATCGCCGCCCTTCTCCATCTTGATGTTCCCGAGCTTATCTTTTTGAGCGAAACCTTCCCTTTGGTCACTCTTACTCGGAATAGATCTGCACAAAGCTTTCCACATTAAATATGGAGTAGCCTTTCCATGCGACTGGACACAATATGATCCTTGACAGCCCTCCAACACGTAATCCTTCGACATTTCGCTATCTTCTTTTGCCATGCATCGACTAAAGCCGCACCAAGTGGGCTTTGGGACATCCGTATCTATGAATTCCTTCATACCATTATCTTCTAACACCGTTCCATGCGATCCTTCCATGCAACATAATTCGAATCCGCCTTCAAGAGCATATTCGAGGTCGCAAACCGTTGAAAGAAGACATTTTCAACACCGCAAACCAAGAAAAACAAAGCTCGTCAGCAAAATCTCGAATTCCAAACTCCAAGCCCTATCGCTTCCGATCTACACTCGAGACAAACAAATTATTTCCAACCGAGATCGACCGCGTAGGGGCTTTTACTGCACCTTTCACTTCTCTCCGAAGAAAGGATGACCGTAGCCTCTGGCTCAGTGTGCATTTCTGTCCGAGGAAAGCAAGTTTGCAAATCACCGTGGCTAGATCTCGACACTACCTTGCTTCCGATACGGCAAGTAGAAATGAGCTGAATAATATCACTTATTCAATGGAGATTAACCCGATTACACATCAATTTCGAATTTCATGCATAACACATAATCTCATCTACAATTAATTGCTACGATGCGGAAATAACGTAAGAAATCTCACATCAAATCAATCACACATTAACTCGCAGATGTATGGGGAAAGCCTACAGGCTGAAAACCCCGCAGCTATTGTGTATATTATAATGGAGAAATCATGTAACCAAACAAGTACAATACCTCCTCACAAGTACCTCGCACTTTCTCATAAGCAAGGTCACACACACCTAGCTTTAGTTTTGAAACGAAAGCCGACCGGTTCAAAACTCCCGCCACCGTGCCTTGCCTCCCATTAAGCGTCAATCATGGCCCGTATATGAAGAGATCCAAGGTTCGAATCCCCTCGTCTTTGACCGCGCAATTGTCATGGACAATTCCTCCAAGTGTACGCAAATCCCATGCAAAACCGATCCTCCAACCGATAGCTTTACTCACCCTTTTCATCTACCTCTTCCACCGGTCTCCACCGAACCGATCATGCACTCGTAGTGAACCGAAGTGTTCGAGTTGACTAATGAGTTAATAATTAGTTAATTAAATAATATTTAATTCACTCCACTCATACCTAGTTGATTAGCTATTTAACTAATCTCAACTAGTTCAACTAAAACAAAATCGTAACACAACTCCACTATCTCGTCCCGCTACCTCCTCCAAAACTTCTCGCCATCGAAGTCCAACCGAAGTCAACCATGCAAGATGCCATCAAACCCTAGGAACCAATGCGTGGACTTTCCGTCTCATGTATTGCATGAGTCACCTCCATGACTCGAATCCCGAAGTGCTCCAAGAGAGTAACCAGTAAGTTATAGTCAAAATATTATTAAGGGTAAATAATATTTGACTTCCATATTTTTTAGGAGACACAAGCCTAAAAAATAGCCCGGGGTCCTAAAAATAGCGGGTCTCATCTATTTTTACCGACATGTCGCTATACTTCAAGAATCTCCAACTCGGAATTCCCCAAATTATGCTCCGTATGTCTAAAAATAGACATAGTCTAAAAACAGACTTTGCGCCTGCACTCTGGCACGGCGGGCCCACTTTAGTGAAGGCGACTTTCACTTTCACTAAGCTCCATCATCTTGTCGCATTCTCAACAATCTAACCTCGTTCATCCTTTGATATTTTCATAATCTTCTTGAAAATGTAAAATGACAATAAACTATTTAATTTTTATATTGATATATGAAAAGTAAATATAACAAAAATGATATTTATAAATTATTTTCCTGTAGTAATTGATGAGCTCCATCATTAGACATATTTGGAGGTGAGTTAATGGCCGAGCCTTTTTTTCCTTTCTGTAGATCTCTTTTTCTTTCATTTTTATTATTATTTGGTTTTATGATGCTAGTATGGGTGGTGGATTAAGGCTAACATACTCTGAGTGCCTAATATGAGGTTGAGTGCATAAAATCATGAATTATTAAGCATTTTTATAAGGATTTTATCATAAAGATTTGGAGGAGACAACAAGGAGAAATTATAGGAGGATTTTCCACCCTCCTTAACTCTCAAAGGCAGCCAAAGGATCCCAAGGATTCTCTCCAGCATTTCGAGTTACATATAATTATAGAGAAACATTTAAAATAATATTACTTTTTCAATCATTTTTTTTTGTATGTTTTTGCTATAAAAATTTTGACATGTCTCATTGACCAAATCTCTGGAAACTCATCCTGTAGTTTAAATAAAATTTGGTTCTTTGAATCACTAGATTGATTTTCGTATTGTAAGTGGAAAGAAAGTTTATACATTCGTTCCACTAGAGCCCTCAAAGTTTTGTAAAAAATTTCCCCCCTTTCGTTAACCTCCAACACCACTCTATATGAGCTAAGGAGCAATTCATTTTCATTTGCATGTTCTATTTTTTTTCTTTTCTTAGAACAAAATTCATTTTATTCACTGTTGGTCCCTGTAGAACATTAAACACATCTAAATTAATAGTCTGTTTGAAACATGTTATCTAATATTTTTAAGTATATTGTTAATGAAAATTCAAAAAATAAACTAATTGGATCGATAGTATTTTTTCATTCACTTGATTCATCCTTCTGCAAATTTTCCATCAATATTTTACACTCTTCTAATCTTAGATAAAAAATAATCTTGTCGAGCTTCGTCATTTTGTGGCTCTACGTGATACACACTAAACAATACATATTAGTTAAAATTACATATAGTTCAAAAATATGAATTTTTGTAAAGAATTTACAAAGAACTTGTATTTTTTTCTTTTTTGGACATGCCATCTGTATTTTTGCTACTTAAACTCTTGTTAGCAATTTCTTTATCAATATGAAAACTGTACCATTCATAAATATATTTTATAAATAAATCACATACTTTTCAGGTAAAAAAAATCAAGAAAACGGTGTGCCTTTTTCAATTTACACACCGAACGCGATGCGGTAGGTTCTTATAAATGCACCGCCAATATAGTAGAGACACTGTATGGTGCTCTTTGTCAACAAGGAGACATGGTGCATTATATTAATACCAGAGCACCGATTAACATAAACATAAATGAATCAAAAACTTTTTTTATCAAACAATGTTTTTGTTAGTAAGCGCCCGATGCGATATACTACAATCACACAGCGATGCACTATTTTAAATAGTGTGCACCAATTAAAAAAAACTGTTTTTTTTTTTTTAATCATGCAAGGGCCGACAGGGATTGGGATTCGACTCTGCAAGTGGTCCCGTGAGTAAAATATCATACATCTATATATATAGTAATAAAAATCCTATAAATATAAAATGAAAATCCCTAATTGTGAAGTCAGATAAACAAGAGGAAGCAATGGTTTAACTAAGAATGGGTTTTTTTTTTTTTTGAATTTTAATTAAATGTAAATAGGAATAGAGATTGTAAATGATTTTATTAGTAAAATGCACAGTAAAATTTAAAATTTTTACTATGCACGTATTAAATCTAATAGAAACTATAAAAAAAAATTTATTACAGTAAAATTTAACAATTTTACTATACTACAAGGTTTTTGTGTGAATAACCAGATGTTTCAAATTCTAATTCTCTCAATAGTGTTGTTGTTCGAAATTTTTTTTCTACTCCACAGTGCTCTCGTGCTCTCTTGCTTCAGGTTTGTCTCTCGTGCAAATCCCTCCCTAAATGTTTTTGCAAAAATAATGAAATATTGAATAGATTTTACTATTTAAAGAACTTTTTATGAAATTAGATTTCTGAAAATCAGTTGCCACTCATTTTTCAATTTACTGCTTTTTTTTTCACTTCAAAAAAATAAAGTTGCGTTTTTTCTCGATATTCGGTGTGTTTGCTAACTAACAACACCAGTGTGTCCGTTAATAAAAACACGCCAGTGCGGTTAACAATACATTAGGACCGATAACAATAATTCAATTTTTAAGGCACTGAAATTACTTTTAGGTATGTACACCAAAATTTGTTGTTGATTTTGCTCAAATGCAGGGAGAAAATATCATAATTATGCAAAATGGACAATTCTTCAAAATCCAACTCGTTCCATAATATTTCTCAAAGTCCATCGTGGAGTTCTTCCTATCCATCTCGAGACGTAATTACTTCAGATTTTATTTATATTTTCATTATCTAATTGAATTTATTTAGTTTACCCATGTCAATGAACTGAATAAAATTAATGTATACAAATTTGCAGATTCATGTAGATTCAGAATCAAGTTCAAATGCACAAAATATTCAAATAGTTCCAAAATGTCGGAAGCTCTTATCAGGAGCAGCATACCACAAGGTGCGGTTGGTAGATGAAAATGGATAGCTGCTTCACCCTGCCAATTGTAACATGTCATCTTCTAGCCACAATCCAGGGACAATGATGGTAATAATAATTTTTGGTATAATGTAATTATTTCAACGTCAAACCAATTAATCATGCATTGACATGCTTACTAATTGATATCATCGATTTTGTACTAATCATGTTCAAATATATTTTTTGAAATTATTAGGATTCTAGTGATAATGACTGACTTACCTACCATCTTCCGTTGCACCCCATGACAATGTCAAATTGAGAGAAGGATGAATTAAGAGAAAAAATTAGAGAGGAACGATACCAAGAATGGTTGAATCAACCATCTATTCAATTCCCACTACGTCCAGATTTACCAATTAAGAATAACTACAAATATAATAACTCTTCAAAAGTTGGCAATGGAGGCAATCAAATAGAGGTTGGTATGGATGATTACTTAAGGGATGCGACTACCATGGAGACAATGTTGTTAAATGCATTCCAGAACGATGATCAGCTAGGGGGTGATGCTCATATCGCTGATACCTTTTTCGAAAGCCTTAAATTTGCTTCTACCACCCCTCTCTTTGGACCTGGTGGTTAGTCAAAGTCTACCCAGTTGGGGACAATGATGTTACTGTACAACTTGAAATCAAATTTTGGCTTGTCTAATGCATGTTTATCGGAAATTTTGAGGTAATTGACCATCAAGTCCCTTATATTTTGAGAAATTTTGTCACACAATAAACATTAAAAATGGTCAATTTTATGAACATTAATAATTATTGGAATTAATGTACATTTAATATTGTCCATGACCAATTACAGGTTATTCAAAGATAAGGTTCTTTTGAGTGATAATTTATTGCCCAGTAGCTGCGAAGAGGCAAAGAAATTGTTGAAAATGTTGGGTGTTGAGTACATATCATATCATGCATGTCTAAATGATTGTATTTTTTATAGAGGAGAATATGCAGAAAAAGAGACATGTCTGAAATGTGGGCATGACAAGTATGATAAATCAAGAAATAAGGGTAAATCATGTGGTCCTCCTTTTAAGATATTGAGGCACATGCCTATAATCCCAAGGATTCAAAGGCTCTTTCGTTGCAAAGAATTAGCTATGTTACAGGGATGGCATGCCTCACATAGAAGTGAGTTGGGTTTATTCGATCCAAACATATTAAATAGCCATGAAGCATAGAGAGGATACATTGTTGTGTAACTGAAACTTCAAAAATAGAAGAAAGAGATATCAACGCCTTAGAAATAAGCCACTTCGGGGGGCAACCTCCAATACATTACATAAATGAACAATTCTTGGATGATACAATTTACAAAACCTCCTTTCTATATATAGGAGTCCATGGGGCCATAATGTAATCCTAGTGGGCCACAATGTAATCCTAGCCAACCTGACAATAATAATGTAAGGGCACAATAATAAAAATATGGGGGTTACAGGGGTACAACAATAACAATAAGTGGGGCTACACTAACATAATAAGGGACTACACAATTAATATAGGGACTTAACATGCCCCTCTCCTTCAAACAAGTGTTGTCCTCAACACTTGATTATTTCTTGATGCTTCTGTATAAAATTCTCATCCTCCCATGTGAAATATTTTACAGGAAAGTTCTTCCACTTGCTGAGATACTCTGAAATTGATCGTACTTGTCGAGTTCTTGTTTTTTTGACTGCTTCAGAACTTCTTTCAATGTGATGTTGATATTCCTGTTGTTTCATTAGATTCTGCACCAAAGTTAGGTTATCCTTTGAGAGTTGGAGAACTTGTTGTTGATGCTCGATGTTATCTTCCACTAATTTATCATCCATATTAGCTATTGTTTTATCCTTCAAACCATCCAACTTAGCCTCCATTTCTTCTTTCAAACCATCTATGTCAGCTTCGGTTGCTCTTCGTAAGATCGAAATTTGTTGCACTTGGTACCGTAATTTTGATATCTCATACTGCAATTCTTCCACTTCATGCATCATAGTATAGATTTCTGAGGGCTTAATGGGTGTTGAATTATTTTTAGGAGGCATTTCAGAATGAAATACTAAAATATATGCTCAATAGGCCCTTGGAATCACTTCAAACTGATTTTTCAAACAAGATTTATGCAATTTGGGAAAAACAATACACACCTTTTACTTGCTTTTGATGAGCTCGATATTGGAATTGGATTATCTCTGTAATTGAGAATCTTCAATATCTGAAATTGACGTATTATCCCCTACGAGCTTCTTTCAAATGCCACGGGAATGCATTTGTTGGATTCTCCAAGACAAATTTGTGTCTAATCTCCCACAATGACCTAATTTTTGGGCTGGTTCGGTAAGTGAACTTGTAGGACTTGCCCAGGTGTCCTTGTTTCATCTTTGTCTACAGAAATTGAAGTGCTTGATAAACTTTGATCAGTTTACTTGCAACCACTTTTTGTGCTCAAATTCAATTCCCCGAGGAGAGAGAGTTGTTGAGCCGATTTCCCACGATCACCTCTTTGCGATGGAAGGATGGAGTCAGGACAGTTACTTTTACTGAGATCATCTGTTTAAAAATATTAGACAAACCTAGAAATTTTTTGAAAAATTTCTCAAGTTTCAGCTTTTGCTTTCATCGAATTTCAGATTAGAACCTTCGTAGAAACAAACTTATGAAAATTCCACGATGACATGTTTAGGAGCTTGAAAAAAGACCTAACTTCCACAGATGATATCTCCGAAAATATTGTGAACCAAGCTCTGAAATTTTTAGACAAGTTTCCTCAGGATTTCGGCTTCGCACCCTAAAAATTTCAGCTTCTGAAACTTCGTAGAAAAAAAGTTATAGCGAAAATGCCACGATGACCTGTTTGGAGCAGCGAAACCCTAGAATCCAAAGCTCTGATACCAAATGTTGTGTAACCAGCTCCAAAAAGAGAAGAAAAGAGATATGAACGCCTTAGAAATAAGCCACTTCGAGGGGCTTACCTCCAATACGTTACATAAATGAAAAATTCTTGGATGATACAATTCACAAAACCTCCTTTCTATATATAGGAGTCCATGGGGCCATAATGTAATCCTAGTGGGCCACAATGTAATCCTAGCCGACCTAACAATAATAATTTAAGGGCACAATAATAACAATATGGGGGTTACAGGGGTACAATAATAACAATAAGAGGGGCTACACTAACATAATAAGGGGCTATCCTATTAATAGGGACTTAACATACATGGCCTGAAAAATTCAAGGATGGAGTACAAAGTCTACGACTCAGCATAGCCATGGATGATGTCAACCCATATTCCCTCTAGAACATCAACTATTCTATTTGGCCTGTAGTAGTGATCAATAACAATATCCCCCCATGTTTTTCTGTGAATAATGAACATCTTATGTTGGCTCTCATTGTCCCTGTTAGAAGACAAGTGAAGAATATGGATGTCTACTTCCAACCACTGGTAGATGAATTGAATGAATTATGGGATGGGATAAATGTATACGATGTATCAAGATCCATCACAATAGAGAGGAGTTTTACATTATATGGCATATTTACTTACACTTCACATGATTATCCAGGCTTAGGAGTTTTCTCTCATAAATTACATGTTTATTAATTTGTTTATATACGTAACAATATTCTTTCCCATATTAATTATTTAATTATTTGTAATTTTTCTGATATTCATGATATTCTTTAACGTGCCATGCATATTGTATACAATAATTTTGCATGTATTGTAACAAAAGGGTATTATGGATGTAAATTTTGTGGACCTTCTCTGAAAGCTAGATGGTCAAATGAGCTACAAAAGCCAGTGTATAACTTCTCCAGGGTATTCCTCCCAGAAGAACACCCTTACAAAAGAGCAACGTCCACTTTCAATGGTAAACGAGAGAGAACCCAAAGGTCTGCAATAATGACACCAGTTGAATGGCTTAGAGCATATGAGAGAGAGAAGGAGAAGGAGTTCATAGAAATGTTCGATTCAAATGGGGAGCCTATGTTCAATGATCCATAATTCTTTGATACCTATGTTGAGAAATTTCCCATTGGGATGAAAAGGAAATCTATCTTTTATAACCTCCCATATTGGGAGCATCTTAATATTACCCAGTCATTAGATCCCATGCATATATTTAAAATGTTTCAACTTCTTTATGGAGGTTCATATCACCAAAACAAAGTGACACATTAGATATTTGGAAAGATATTATTACTTCAAAAACTAAATAGAAACATTGGCCAAGTCGATTATAAATTATAAGATCAGAGGTTGGTCCCTCTAATTGGTATTTCAAAGAAGGTGATGTCCCATGGATTTTTAAAAAAGATGATATTTCTTTGGCAAAGGAGGTTATAATGGGTGTATGAGGAACATATCTGTATGAGTTCTTCACTACGACGCATCTTCACCATGGAAGACCATTTGTGAGGGTTGAAATCGCATGACCATTTGAATCTTCTAAGAGTATGTATATTGTCAAAAGGATGATTTTATTATTTGTTATATTAATAAATTTTATCCCATGTGGGGATCAGAAAACATAACTAAATTTTTATATTATTGCATGTGTTTATAACTATGCAGTGTCATTATCCTTTGTTTGTGCATAGGTGTGTGAAACATGACTTCCCCCAAGACCTAGGACGTGCCATATCTAAATTATATGCATTTGTATGTTGGATCATGTCAAAGGAGACTCATGTGGCTAGAATTCCACGGTGGCGTAAAGAGATAATTGATATTGTTTTTATGTTTGAGAAGGAACTGTCGACGAGTTTCATGGACTTGCGGGTTCATCTTCTAATCCACCTAGTATATGAGGTTGAATTAGTTGGGGTGGTTTCTTGTCATTGGATGTTCTTCTTATAGAGGTACATGAAGAAATTGAATGGTTTTGTTCGACAAAGGGAAAAACCCGAGAGGTCTATGGAAAATGGGTACATATCGTATGAGTATTTCTATTATGACAATGATTACATCAAGTAGATCGACAACATTCCAGGTGCGGTGATTTGGGACGATGAAAGGGATGAAGACAAAAGAGAAGGGGATCTTCTCCAAACGAATGGAAAAAGGCACTTGATAAAGAGTAAGTGAATTATAATTTTTCAAATTTACACAAAGTAAATATTCACGTTGAACTTAGATATAATGTATATTTTGATATCCTATGTATTATATGTCGGTCTGATTTCATTAGCGAATGGAGAAATTGAAACAATCAATAGATTCGTTCTTTACAATTTCGAAGTGACACAACCATGGGTCGCATTGTACAAACAAAAGAGGATGAAATGGGATAGTAACAGGAAATAATTCAGATGGTTGAATGATAGAAGTGTGCCTTATCCCGATCATTTAAAAGAAAATATGCCGATTATATTCCCCAATAGTTGGGTTGTTGACTAAGTCAGAGAGAAATACGGTGCAACCGGTCGTTACCCGCGTGCTGAAGAGGATGCGTTAAACGTAGGGATTGGGTGCAAAAAATCGATGATAATCTATTTATGTACATTTTAAAATTAATAATGCACCTTGGAAATGAAACATCTATATTTTATATTTTAACAGCTGGGTTATTAGACACATGACACTATGATTTTTTAACTTTTTTATAGGTGCACTTGTTCCTATATATGTGGGCATATGGACACCATTTTCACACAGAAAATGTTGATGATGGACACATGACACAAGACTTTGGAGTGGAAGTCGAGTTCTATCAATTTAGTCGAGCTAGCCACTGTGATCAAAACCTAGTACGAGGGACGTTAGGTTACGTCAGAAAGATACAAGAGATCATTGAAGTGGAAATTTGTTCTTTCCAATTTGTTATTTTTAGGTGAAAGTGGTGGGACACCCTTGATCAGAATAATGTAAAGGAATATCACGATAGTAGGTTGATATGTATCAACTCTAGAAAGATGTGGGATGAAGCTAAGGAGCCTTATGTTTTCCCCAAACACTGCAACGAGGTGTTATTTTACCCAGATGTGTTGGATAGGGATTGGTGGTTCATATTGAGACATGACCCTAGATCAAAACATATTTTTGAGAACAATAGTGTTATCATGCCAAGCAAGCTGGAAGATAATAAGGGTGATCATGAGAACAAAGAGTGATATGGTACATGTGTTATTTCATCATTTATACTATTTAAGATGGTTTTTATAAAGAATAGGACTTAACCTTATAACTAAGACTCTCTTTTTTTCGAAACATTATAATATGTATTTTGAATTAATTGGTTTGCATTGTGTTAATGTTAAAATCATTTCACTTGATAATTTGCAATTATGTGTGAATGATATCTTCAAAAAATTTAAAAATTTAATAATGTATACTGTTATTTTTGGTATGTGAGATTATAATAAAATAATGATAATTCTAAACATGAATTTATTTGCATTATTTTCTAAACTTTATTATGTTACAAAAATTCATATTATTCTAGATTTATTATTTTACAATTATTTATATTCATACAATTTTACAATTATGGTGTTTTAACAATATGTACGGTATACATTTTACTTATGGTAGTTATGGTTCAAAATTGAAAATTTATTTACAATTTTACAAATTCACAAATTTACAAATTTTACAATTTTAATAAAATTGAATCATGACAATACATACAATTACAAGTACACTTTTACAATTTCACAATACAATTACAATTTTACTAATATTTTACATACAATTAGAATTACAATTTTACAATTTTACATACAATTACAATTATAATCACGATGAATACAATTACAATTTTACAATTTTAATAAAATTGAATCATGACAATACATACAATTACAATTTTACAATTTCACAATACAATTACAATTTTACAAATATTTTATATACAACTACAATTAAAATTACAATTGCAATTTTACATACAATTACAATTACAATCACAATACATACAATTACAATTAAAATTGCACAATTTTACAATTACCAATGCATAATATTTAATAAATATCATGATTTAATATCGAAAATAAACATAACGATCATGATAACCATCGTGCAAAAATCATATTCTAAAATACACATTCAAATTCGTTGACATCATCTAATCATCATGATCATGATCATCTAACAAAACACAAACATTGTATAACATCATCACAACACAAACAACAAATATACATATCATGTCAAATAACTGCTATCACATACACATCTATCTGCAAGCACATTAAATGAACATATCTAACATGACCTAGCAATATACACATCATGATGAACACCAACATGTAAATTAAGTACATCAACATGAACAAAACATACATGCACCATATATATATAACTGTATAATGTCAAAAATATACAACTGTAATACAACTACATATAAATGTCAAATATCTGGTGGTACTACATGATAAATACTATAACTAGTATTAGTCGAGGCCTGCTCAGTTGATGGTGCAACCTCACACCCAGATGGATGATGTGCCTGCTCTGAAGGTGCCTACTGATCAAATGGTGTAGTCTACTCAGGAGGCGCTTGTTGATCATATGGTGCAGTCTGCTCAGGATCAGGTGCCCGTTTATGAGTCGTTGATGGTGTAGCTTGCTCAGTGGATGGTTCCTGCTCAGATGGACTTGCCTGCTCAGTCGATGGACGTGTCTTCTCAAGACTAGGTGTCTGCTGAGATGGTTCAGAATGCTCAGAATATTCCTGTTGATCAAGTCTCGATGCTAGATGCTCATCTCCGATGCGAGGTGAAGTAGGAGGAGGTGGAGTACTAGAATGATGATCACTCCCCTCGTAATCGTGATCATCCGATGAGGTGATGCTCTGTCGTGCATCTCCACAATGCATATCCCTCCTAGCTGCCAGTAGTCTGGAAGCTCAAATGATATGACACGTAAGGGTCATCATATCATGGGGCATGTCTCTCCAAAGCTCTGTGAGCCTAATATCTACCTGGATCTCTCTGATCGTAGTAGGACAAACTCCCTCATCAACCATGAGTCGACACAGTCGGTCACCCAACTCCATCATGAATCAGATGCCCACCCTACGCTGCATCCCCGCGGGTATCTGCACCCAAGGATCAAGTCTTTCACACTGATCCGCAACCTCTGCAATCTCCTCGTCATGATCTACAACCAGATCATCCAATGGGGGTGGAATCATGTCCCCAAAATATATAATACAAAACAATAATTAGAAATTTTCATTAAACAATTTAATAAAACAAGTTAAATAACGTGTTAGAATAAATTTTATTCTAATTAATTAATTAATTAAGACAATAAAATGAAACTCTATTGATTTAAAGAAAACACTAATATTACCTCTAGCATTTTGTGGCTCATCCTATGTGAATAGGATGTTGGTACACCCTCGCCAATCCAAACCCGCGTACAGACATGACACCATGACGAACAAGTGATCATCAGCACTAGCTAGCAGCTACAGTGCATCAATAGATATCATGGTCGAATAGTCAAACATGCCCCTCTTGGGCATCATCTGGCCCCACATCTGCATGCATACATGCAACATCAGCCTACGAGGATGTCGAACAAAAGTAGGCCTCATCTCAGGAAACCTCTCAAGAAATAAACAAAATAACTCTGAAGCAAAAGGGAAGTTCAACCTCCCACGTGCCTGAGAACGACATCTATCTAATGTTATACAAAAATGCTGCAAAAAAATGGCAGACCATTTCACAAGTTGTGGCGTCTGAAATAAAGAATCAAAATAAAATAAAAGCAGACAAATAATGCACTTCTCGTCACTAGTATAGTGTGCAATGGTCATCAGTAGTAGTGATAGGCACCTCACCTCCTCTGGACCAAACAAATCAATGTGTAACTGACCACCTGACACTTGAAAATCTGCAAGAGAAAGTATATCGTCCCTAATGTATCTCTGGGAGTACGCCAACTGATGAGGACATCTGGGAACTAGGGAAAATCCTAACCTCTCCTAGATTGGCCAGTAATAAAATAGATGTCCTCCTCAGTGGGCTTGTACCACTAGCTAGGACTGACCCGAAAAGCCTATCGGTGGGCATCCCACCTGTAGATTAGTTGTCCCAATAACCCACTGTGCCCCTTCAAGGATATAGCCTCCTCATAGAACTTGAGGAGGCCTAGCCTCCTCGTAGAAACTGGGTGGGTGATGTAATAGGGTGAGGGGTCAAAATTCTCTCCCTCTTTTGTGCCTCTCATAACTTAATAATGTTATAACGATCCTCCATATGCTCTTGTTGTTCCCTTTTCTCTCTCTATTGACATCACTGAATGATTCACATATTAAATACATTTTTTTTTATTAAATGAGAAATGCATTTACAAATATATATATATATATATATATATATATATAATTTTTATTGAAAAAAAAACACTCGGTGTGCCCAAAAAATATTCATGCACCGCTACCGGTGTGTACTTCTTTATCACACTCACACATCGCCCACGGTGCACATGAAAAAGGTTCACGCATCGTGCAAACAATTTTTATTTTTTGCAGTGCGTTGAACAAAATATCTGCCCCGGGGCGGTTAGTTTGGTCAACGCACTGCCCGACAACATTACATAATTAACGGTGTGGTCCTATAAACGATCGCACCACCATGTTATTTTAATAATTTTATATGCTCCGTGCAGCCGGAAATCAACATGCACCGCACTATTTTATTGTTACAGCGGTGCACGTTTTTTCGGTACTACTCCAAAACCTGGTGCAGTTTCCGTTAACACCGTTCGCAGTGCGCCCTGTAAATTTATAGGAGGCACCACGAACGGTGTGAGCCGAATGACTCGAACTGACTGTGTAGATTTTTTTTTAACGGTAATTTTAAGTGAATTTGACAAATTAATCCGCTAAAAGGTTAAGTTGTTGAGAAACAAGTAGATTCCCTGCACATTTGCACGTCGAGGAGGAATCTTTGCTAAGGAATACTAAAATCAAATTTTCCCACCGTTTTCAAAAATTTGAACTCTACACAGTGAGAAATGGACGAAAGCAATGCGGGCAATGGGAGCACCGATGGTAGGGAACCTCAGAGAAGTCAAACTCACACCGGTGATTGAGAGCTCTAGAGCACTGAACAAGTAAAAATGAGGCTTTTTATGGCTGGTAATTTTTTTTTAAATTAACCCTTTTTCGGTTTTCTCGATTATGAGACACATCGGGCAATTTTATCAATGGCACACCGCACTTCGTTCCAGTGTGCTATATTACTGAGATGCATCGAGCCAATTTGTACATAGAGAACCAGTGTGTTGGAGTACTGAGACGCACTGGGATGGTTTGTATGGAGAGCATAGTGTCTCGGTGTGCCAATTGATAGTGCGCACTAGTGCGCTTTCCATAAAACGCATCGGTGCATGCTATTATTAGAAATGCACCACAAAAAAAAACATCCGCAAAAACCTCCACCCACCAACCTCCTCTAGTGACGTTTTCTACAAACAGATATCTAGGCTATTTTTATAAGGGCTTCCTCAAAAACATCCATTAGAGGGTATTTTCCTTGTATTGTTTATTACATATTAGATTCTACATGTGCCTCCTAGTAGATTTGATACATAGATCCATAAACTTATAAATAAATTAATATATTTTTCTAAAGAAATATTTTACCCCAAAAGTAGTAGCAACCATCTACACTTATGCATCCTAAAACATTAGTGAACCATATATCATATATCAATGATTTAAATATTTACATGATGAAATCAACTTTTAAAGTAATGAGGTAATTAAGCAATTAAGCTTCCAATTGTCAACTATATGTCTCTCATTTAGTAGTTAGGGATTTCCCTAACCTTTGCTGAGCTTCTTTGACTATTTGTAAGTTTTGAGGAGCAAACTTGGTTGATTATTTTAAGGTTTATGGAGCCTACACAAGGTTTTATATTGCAAATAATCAAGTGAGGGTGTTTATAATTGCATGTAATTGTGGAAAAATGAAAATAATTCTATAATATGAGTTTAGAGATTGAAATGAAGGCCATCTTCTTCAATCCAACTAAAAGAGATTAGTTGTTGTAAAGCATAATTATTCAAAAGCTAAATAATATTCCTCAATTGGATATATTCACTCCAAAATCAAGGAAAAAAATCTTTGATCTTCTCTAAATGTGCCTTAATTGGAAATTTGACAAGCTATTATCTAATTCCAAAGACTAAAAAATTATGGGTATTGTAGTAATAGATTCCAAAATTACAAATATGGATAATTTTATTTTCTTTTTGAAGGTATTTTTTTCTTTTTTGGTTGTTTTTCCATAACAAAAAGTACTAATATCTAATATTCCATTTTGGGCCCCACTTTATGGTATTTATAAGATTGCCTTTATCCCATTGGTCCCTCAACTTCAATCCAAATATGAGATCATTGTAGTGCCTATTTGGAATAGGTTGCCTAATCTTTTTCCTTTAGTTTGGGATGAAAGCATTCTTATAAATATAAGGAATAAGTTGGTACAATTCATTGATCAAGTAGAACCAAAAGGAAATTTGTATTTCTATTCTAGAATATTTGTGAAATTTAATCTAAAGAAGGGCCTCCTATAGTAAATGAAAACAAATATGGACAGAAGGAGTCATTAACATTTTCTAGGCATTGAATATATCCTATTCAAATCTATCTCTTGCGTAAGTATGGAAATTGCATAAAGGAATTTCCCAAATATTTAAGAGGATAATACTATGAATCCCTCTAACCTTGTATATAAGACTCCCTTTAAGCCAATTTCTAGTAAGTGAAAAAAGTAACCCTCCAAGGCATCGCAAATCATAAAGGATTCTTTAAAAAATCCTCCCTTGGTGAAAATTTATAGATAAAAGGTCCTTGAGGTTTTATAAGATGATAAAGAGGAAAGCATTGAGGTATAATATTATAATTCATATGGGGATCATGAGGTGGGGTAGATTCAATTCCAAAAGGTGATGTTCCTGTTGACATAGTTCAAATGTCCAAATATAGCATTCCATAAAAGACTTAATGGAAGTGTACCTTCATCACAGTGAGAATTGTACGAAAAGTTATGTGCATGAGAAAAGGTTACTTGCAGCTTCAAAAGTATTTCTTCTTCTATCCCAATCATGACAAGTAAGTTTTCTGATGCTTTTTAAACCTCAACTTTGCCATCAAATATGTGAATGGAGTGTCCTTTCTGGTGGGTGTGAACCAAAGAAAATAAGTTTCTCCACTACTTTGGGAGGTATAAAACATCATGTAGAAGAAATTATGGGAGACTAGGAAGTTTGATCATGATGATGTCAAGCCCTGATGGCTTGAGTTTTGACCTGTCTACAAAGTAGACTGCTCCATCAACATTGTAAGTGAATTATTCAAATAAATAAAGTCATGTGGAAATTTTCTCCTGAATACATGAACCATGCATCTTTCCCCGAAGAAAATGAAGCATTAAATAAGTCTTTAGTTACTCCCATGTTGCAATGCGACACAACATAATGAATGGACTCAGGTGATATACCTTACCCTTTATATGATTATTTTCATTTCTCTTCAACCCTTTCCTGTATAGTATTGTCCCACGAGAGCTTACATGTAGAAGCGTCATGTCCATTTCTATTACACCGTATGCAATGAATATTAGGTCTTTCTCCTTGGAAATGCCTGCCCACCCTGCCTCTATTATTATTCCTTCCACAACCTCTTCGACCACCTATTCCTCTAAAAGGATCTCGTGCCTGATTTTCCTCTTTTTGTGAAAGGCATACAAATTCTTGAGGAGACTGATCAGTTGTATTTTTCTTCGAAAAGTACTTCTCTCTTTTATAAAACTTCTCCACAATAGAATTAAAGGAAATTTCCTTAAGTTTGGCACTAGTTTGTAATGACTCAAGATAATGAGAATAGGTGGGATATAATGCCTTGAAAAAAGTAGCTATATGAACATCCATTTTAACACTGGTGGCTTCTATTTCATGCATAATGTTTCTTATTTCAGAGGATAAGGAAAGGGGATCACCATCCTTCAATTTTAAATTAAACAGTTTGATCATTAATTGAAAAACTTCTAGCTCATAGTGTGTGTCATATAATTCCTTCAACTTATTTAAGGCTTCAAAAGCATTTTTGTGAATGGTATAAGATAAATAATTACTTCTTCATTGAATTATGCTACAATCAAGGCATAGGCATTGCTTTTCTAGTTATCCCATATGGAAAGCTCTTTTTCAAAAGTGGGCTTCTCAGGTGGATTACCTCCTTCTCCTTCACAAACCCCTTTCCACAACTCTTTAAAAATCAACGTATGTTTTATCTTCCTGGACCATTCATGTTAGTTCTAATTTCTAGTGATAACTACTCACACTATGGAAATGAGTGAATGCGTCATATAATTCTAAGATTGGGGCATAAATAGTCACAATACTGGCAACAAAAAAACCAATATGTTGAAATTGTATACCACTGAAATTTTACTTCAAGTTCTTGTAATTCATTTCAACTATATAGCCACACAATATATATGAAATGGGCATAAAAAACTTTAACGCAACATATATCACACTGCATATATCATAAAAATTCAATGCACTCTCCAAAAAAACTCAACATAAGCAGGATACTAACAATTCAAAAGGCACACATTTAAAGTCTTTTAATCAAAACTTCAATGCAATACATAACCGTAATTTATATGTTATATGATTATATCATTTTCAATGCACAATAATAGTTCATGTAACACCATTATACCATTTCCAATGAAAAAATTTCAGAAAACCATTTACGACCATTCCAACACATAATAAAATTAGGCCATTGTACATACCAGATTCATGTTTACGACCTTCAACTCAACGTAGGAGTAACACAACCCTTCAAAACATAGTTCACAGTCGTCCATATGTTTCCCAACCCATTACACAGTCTTTCCATAGAACTTTAGCCCGGGAGTTTGTTCACAGTCGTCCATATGTATCCCAAACCATTACACAGTCTTTCCATAGAACTTTAGCCCGGGAGTTTAATCAATGCACAATCCATCATTAAATTGAAACGACCATCACATCATCTCCAAATTGTTCAATGTTTAATGCAAAGGGCATACAATGTCTAACACCACGATACAACAGAAAATGTTCATATGCATTCAATGGTAGATAAATTAATACGAACATGAATAATATGGCGGGGATTTGACAAATACGACAGACTGCAAAAAAATGGCAGAATAAAGTTACAAGGGTAGAAGGGAATAAAGGAAGCCAAAAAATAAGGAGTTGGTTGAGTGAAATAATTTGACTACTCCAATGAATAGAATTTAAATCTCACATTCACTAAATGAAAATAATTTTACATAACAAAGTACAAACAACTCGTAGGAAGACTCAACTACCTAACTACTTTCATACCAAACATTTCATTTGTTGTTGGAATCCTCTCTAGGTTTATGCAAAAGCCTTGTGAGGGTCATTGTGTGTTGCAAAAAGAGTTCTAAAGTACTTGAAGGGAACTCAAGACTTTGGACTCAAGTATACATAGGCGGATGACTTCAGCTTGATTGGAAACTTCGATTCATATTTTGATGGAGATCAAAAAAACCTGATTATCTACTTTGGGTTATGTTATGAGTCTTGGATCAAGAGTTGTTCTGTAAAGGTCACACAAATAGTCAGTTCCAATAGATTCCACAACTAAGGAAGAATATGTGGCAACAATTGAACCAACTAAGGAAATTGTGTGGCTTAGGAAGCTTCTTGAAGATTTGCAGGAGAAACAAGTGCATTCAACTCTTATTTTTATTGGCAACACTTCTACAATAAATTTGTCCAAGAACCCAAAGTTCCATGATTGAACCAAGCACATAAATACAAAGTATCATCTGATTCGACATCATGTTGAGGCCAAGACTATCCACCTACAACATTGGTCCACAAATGAGCATATTGCAGACATCTTCACCAAAGTGCTTGGTAGAGAAAATATTGAAATATTCATAGTGATGCTTTGACCCACTAATATCCCTTCAGATTAAAGGAGGAGGGGGATGATGACACCTAATCTGAAAGCATTGAGATTATTGTAAATATTTTAAATAGTTTAAAATTTCAATTATGAATTTGAGAAAACCAATAGACCTGGAATTGGAATCCCAAGGGTCTCTCCACTCATCTATATATTTATGCTTTGGTTAATGCAATTAAACAAGTCGCATTGTGGATTTACCACTGTCTGGCCTAACAACTCGAAAGGTAACAAAAAAAACTCTAGCCTAAGATATAATTCAAAATATTGAATATACAACGGAATATCTCCAATACCCAAATGAAGAATGATGAAACATCCATAATAATTATAATCTTATCATAGAAACCAAGAAAGAATGGGGGCAAGGAAATTTATCCTCAAACCTTGAGGTCCTTTTCAAAATGGAGTAAGAATACCAAGAACCTTCAAAGCCACATTGTCAAGTACTAGAGGCTCACAAATAAATTATATCTCCAACAGATTTAGTTCCTTCTTACGTTATTGCTCTCAAAGGGAAAGCTTCAACCCCTATTGCAAGAAGGATTAAATTCGGCCAAGAATTTTGAAATAGAATTAGAACAAACTAAAGCTATAAGAACTCAATCATCTCTATGCCTTTATACCTCATATTCTAGCATTATAAATATTTAAAATAATTATTTCTAAGATCATTCTTTTGAAATGTTTTATAATTTAATATTTTATTATTCCAATTTGTAAGAAACATACGTATCAAGTCTTTTATTGCAAGATTTGGGAAGCTAGGATCTCTTATAATATATATTGTAATTTTTTGAGATTGACTTTGGATAATTTCATATATTTTATATTTCAAGTTGTTCAAATAGGGTACAACATTTTCTAATATAAATTCTAAATATTTCTATTACACACACATAATAGATGATAGGTAATCATTAAATATAATTTTAAAAGTATTCCTAAAATTATAAAACAATGTGTCATTTATAAATGGTTCATTAGACTATGTTTCAAATAGAAATCCGTCTAAAACCCTACATCAACAAAATGAAAATAGTAGCCATCAATTCAAGCATATGGGCATGAGATGGATAAGACGATTGTGGCTATTGACATAGTGCAAATGCCAGACATATGCATAATTATCTAAACCCGCAAACTATGTGTCTACCTATCCAGAAAAATATATCAATATAATATAAACATAAGTCACACTTCGATTCTTGTGAAGAATTTTTTTGAAGATGTATACATGCTATACGTATGCATATTTAATTTCTATACTAGTCTTTGGAATGTGATTGATTGATACAATATCCTTTTTTGTTGCCCCCAACAAAGGCAAGAGTGAGAAGGGAGGCAAGACACAACTTCACCAGAAAAATATAAGGATGAAAAAATTCATTTGAAATTGAAGCATAGAAACAATGTTCTAACTACACAATGTAAATATATACTAAACACATGCCAAACCATATGAAAATTATGAGATTATATAATTGGGTAAGCTACAGAAATCACTAAGACAAAAGATATCAATGAACCTATTTTAGGGTTATGGGAAATGTAAAGTATGATGGGAAGTAACATGAAGAAATACAAAAATTCACTTAAGTAAGAACCATCCATCTTTGGAATAATGATAAAAAACCCTAGCCAAAATGATTTTTTGTTCCCCTAATGAGAAGAATAAATGAATTCAAGTTCTCAATTTAAGTTTTGCATCCACATATATCTCATTGATGAAGTGTTCTCCTTTATTATACAACAACTTGGGATCCCCATACATATTTGTTATGTTGGAAATCATGATTTTCACTAGACCAAAACCCACATGTGTTAGGGAAAAATCACCACTAGAGATAAGGATCAACAAGAGGCGGTAAGTCCATGTCGTGAAACACAAGGGAAGCACTAGTTTATCCAAGGTCCAATAATCTCCCCCACCCGTTGCGAGCTAGGTGTGTATAAAATTCATGACCTATGATTTTCTACCACTTGTTGGGAATCATGATTGTCATTAGACCAAAACCTGCAAGTGTTAGTCAATTATTTTGTAATATCCCATTTATTAATTTTTACATTTTTATCATGATTTTTCTTAAGAAAAAGATTTCCATAAATTTAAATAACAAAATTCACAGATTGGACCATAAAATTAATGGCAAGAAAGGAAATATGAATTGCAACTAAATAATAGAAAATCAACACATGCATGAAATACAAGCTTTTTTTATATTAATATAAAACTTCTTTTACAAATCTAGAGGATAGCTGAGATGGGATCCTCCAACTGGCCTTAGGATATATCCACTGCAACAATGGATTTGACCTCCCAAAATAGAAATGCAACTAATAAACTCTCCTTTGAATTATGAATGAATTCGCTAAGGGATGAGACGAGTTTTCATCCGATCTCACTAAATCTCCCAAGGATTTCCATCTTGGGGCTAATCAAGTAGAGAACTCGGTTCTCCAACCCTCACCAAAGAAAAAAATAGAAATATAAGATGTCCCAAATGATCCCCTCCTTCTCCTTTTAAAGGCCCGGTTGATAGACCTCCAATCTTTTAGAAGTATTTTAATTCATTATTTTATTATTATTCTAGAAGCTCTTCGTTCAATTCATCTTAAGTGACTTGATTTATTTTTGTTTTGCTTAATTCAATTTTGGCCTTTTCCCCTTAATTAATATTTTCCCTTTTAATTTACTTATTAAAGTCACTTTTTAATCTGGGAAAATGATAAATTGCCCATTATACTTTCTCTATTCACTAGAATTCACTTCTCAACTTTCCATCCTGTAGATCTTCCCGTTTCGGTTCCAAAGAGATATTATACTAAGATGTTCCTTCAAATATTCCTCTAGGAATGCCACCTTGAGTGGAATTAATTAAGTTGTGCTCAATAATAACCCTATTTTATGACAATTATTAAAATGCAACAAAAACAAAATAAAGATGTGCAAAATTGCTCATGATGATGGAAGAACGTTATCAAACCCCACAAAACTCCTCAAAACCCCTCTGGGACCCTTGATGACATAATCCTGCTCCTGTGACTTGGCCATCACGTACCATGGAAATCCATCTTAGTTTTATTATACAAGAAATTGAAAAATGAGGACATTACAGATTGCATTGCCAAAGATAAGGATCCACGAGATGTGGTTAGTCCATGTCGTGAAATACATGAGGAGCACTTGTTTAACCAATGTCCATTATGTTACAAGACTTCTAATAAGGGATTCATCAACTAATTTTTTTTTACATAACATGAGAATATCAAGATTATTATAGATTGAGAAAGGGGTACTCGAGAGGAATATGGAGAAAGAATATAGGAATAAATTAAATTATCCAAACCATTAACTTTGAGTCATATTGATTTCCACCGACCTATAAGAATTCTAGGGTTGAATTTAAGTGGATCATAACAATTAGGGAAGTTTCTATCACAATGCATTTCTTTATATTTGTAAGGTGTTTTCTATCCATATCTCTCATGTAATATGATACAATGCCAATTTTCATTTTCAACTATAAAAACTAATAATATAATAAACTCAATTCAAAATATTTATAATAAAAACATCCAAAGTCCAATAGTTTGTTACTTTTTAAATATAAAAGTCCAATTGAAGCCATGTTTAATGTATCTTTAATTGTAAGTTCAAAATGGATGTTTTTGTAAAGAAATATTATTCTTGGTAACTTTGAGGTTTTCCATCCAACATGTTGAAGAATATCAACAGTGAAGAGCACCATTTAAGGCAACGAGGACAATTTAAGGCTATAAAGTAAGTAGTTCGTTCATGATTGCTACTTAACCATACCACACCACATATTCATTATAGCTATGAGATATGTTGCATCACTGTAAACCTACTTAACAAGTATCATAGCAAAGGCCACTTACTAATTCCAAAGTATCATTAATGAAATGTGAACAAACAAATAAATTCTTAATTGTAAACTTGACATTATGATAGTAAACATTGTATGATAGTTAAAAAACCTTTGGTTGAATTCCCTGAATATGAGAAATATGAAGTAAATCAATAACTTGCATGCTCTTCAACACAAATTCATTATATTAGGGAAGGGAATAAATATGTGAAGTATATAATACGGAGGACACACTTCACACACAACCTAAGTATCATCCTTAATCAAATGAAAGTTCAAATTGAACATTTTCATGAACATTGGTCTGACGCAGGATTGACATAATTTCCACATAGTGCAATGAGCGTTTTGGGCCTTTTTTTTTAATTCTTTTAGACGTTTTTCAGATAGTTAAATTAGTTTTTATGATAGTTTTCGAGATGTATATGTGTTTGCACTGAGAGACGCATTCTACAGCCCAGTATGACCCCAATGCGTAAGTATGTCGAAAGCCAAAATAAATTAAAAAAAATATATATATATATTTCTAAATAATGCCGCTTAAGCAATAACTTACATAACCATATAAATAAACAATTGAAGATTCATTAAAAATAAATTTAAACAATATAAATTTAAAATATGAAGAGGTTTACGAACACTCAAAAAAGAGATATGGTAAATAAATAAAAATATAAATAAACCAGGCGTATGGTAAATAAATAAAAACTATCTTTATACTTACTCTAGAGGTATGTTATATAAATATAAATATAAATAAACTAGAGGTATGGTGAATAAATAGAACCTATTTTTATATTTACTCTATAAACTATGAGTTTTTCATTGACTTTAATTTCACTATGTGAGTCCCACTTCACTCATTGCTTATTTTTAACAACTAAAGAGGTTCGTTCAAATTTTTTTATTTTTTATTTTTTCAACATTCCTTTGTCCTCTTCAGAGTCAACCCCGACTTCTAAATTATTTAGATATCACACCAACCATACATGCATTCATTCTTTATAATAAGTGCATGGTAACTTCAGTCATGTTTTTTCCCTTTTTTCTCTTATGCACCATAATCATTGTTCTAATTTAATGCATGAAAGGTTGGTAATTAATCCGCACTATAACCAGTGAGTGTTGAGGATGGTTCTTAGGTACAATAGAGGTTTTATTGTCTTTTATCCGAATCCATATTCAAATGTCATAAGCACAACTTTTAAAGAAACATTAAAACTTTCTACTCTTTTATGCGGCCATGAATAATGCATCATGCATCTCATGTTAATTGTAGTCTACTACAAGTTTAATTAAAATCATACCTGAGATGATGTCCACTAGCATCATATCTCTACTTCCTTTTTACATAATGATTCCCAAAAGGTGCCATTGTTGCAATATTTTTCTCTAATACCATTTGAATATGGATTCAGATAAAAGACAATAAAACCTCTATTGTACCTATGAACCATCCTCAATACTCATTGGTTATAGTGCGGATTAATTACCAACCTTTGCATGCATAATATTAGAACAATGATTATGGTGCATAAGTAAAAAAAGGGGAAAAACACGACTAAAGTTACCATTCACTTCTTATAAAGAATGAATGCATGTATGGTTGGTGTGATAGCTAAATAATTTAGAAGTTGGGGTTGACCGTGAAGAGGACAATGGAATTTTGAAAAAAAAAAAAAAATGAACGAACCTCTTTAGTCATTAAAAATAAGAAATGAGTGAAGTGGAACTCACATGGTGAAATTAAATTCAAAGAACAACTCATAGTATCATAATTGTGGGTTCTCTTTATTCATTTAGAGTTGTAGAGGAAAGTTTGCATTCCATGTGTTCGACAAAAAGTGGTAAATGAGCTCCAAATAGTCGTTCGAATATTCCAAACCGTAACACCTATTTAAAAAATAAGAGAGGTTATTTTTAATGAACCCATTAAAAACAAAAACCTCTTTGGGTTTTCCAAAAATCATTTCCATTGGGTTGGAAACCGTGTCCAAATTTTATGACAAAAATATGAAATTATTTAATATTTATATTTTGAAAAATGGGCTGCAAAGATTCATTCGAATCTTCAAAACATGACACCTGTGAAAAAATGAGAAAGGTTATTTTTAATAATAATTTTACAAACAAAAACCTCTTTTGGTTTTCTTAAATTCGTTTCCATATGTTCGTAATACGCGTTCAAAGTGGATGACTAAAAAAGGAAAAACAGAGTAAAATAGAGTGCTTCCATTTCAATTTTCAATGAGATAAGAATAATTGTTTATGTACATATAGACATAATAATTATATTGATGATTCTTGACAAGGAATTAATTTATATAATTACCAAGTATGTTCTCATGATGCATATGCATTAAAAGTTTTAAAGAGAAATATTGGACTCTTGAAGAGAGTATGTGCACATGCAAGAGAGTATGTGCACATGCAAGATAGTATTTAGTTTCTTTTGGAAAATAATATATGTTTCACATGCAAGAAGAACAAGCTATTTTATTGCATGCAAAAAAATTATAACTAGTATGTTAACTTTGTTTGAAATATAGTTGGCATTGTTATACATAATAGCCATTGTGAATAGCTATTGTGTGGAAAAGATGTTTTTGGAAAATAACATGCATAAGTATAGAATCTATTTTGTTAATCCCTTTGGAAAAGAAAACATAAGAGTAGGCAAAAAGGAAATTTCTTGTTGGGATATTTATCTTGAAATCTTGTTATGCATTTGCATGCACAATATTATTATATAGTATGTTAGCTTTCCTTTGAAAATAATATGAAAGTGCATGCAAGATTTTGTTAGCGTTTGTTGGAAAGATGATGCTTGATAGTGATTTATTTGTTACTAATGCATGTGAAATTATGCTAAATACGAAATTTCATGTTAATGTGGTTATGTTTTATACATGCATACAAATAGTTGTTGAATTGTCGCAAATAAATATTGATTATTGTTTTATTAATATTTTATCTCATCATGATATCAAGTATGTTGATGACAACAATGGCAGGAAGGGAGGGTGACTTGAGAAAAGGATTTTTCAAGTTTAACATTTGGGGAAGATAAAGAGTTGTTAGTCCATGCAGGTTTAGGAGTTCCAACTGCAGGATGACCCACCAAAATAAACAATCCGACTACAAAGATTGAGGTTGAGGATTTGTGGGTAAATGGTATCATGATGATTGTAATAGCTTATAGCTGATTATGTTTCATTTAAGATTATTTTTCTATGTAATTTTTATGACAATGGTCAAGGGATGGAGTCCCTTTTAACCATTGAGTGAGGGGTGACAACCCTCACGAGCGTTTAATAATAAAATTAAACGTTTGTCGGTTTTCACCCTACGGGGTTTCCAGGGTATATCGGTGTCTAATGATGTGATTTTTCACTGTGTAATTTTCATGATGTCAATTTATTTCATGATCTGATGTTTATATTCTCAATTGTGAGATTTACTAATTGATTTAAAATGATCATGGGATTGATGCATAGTTATAGCAGGAAATTTAAGTTAATATGCTACAACAAGGATAATTAATGGTTGTGTAACTAGCTATGATTTTTACTAAATATTTCTCTAAGTGATGATGATGGTTATTCAAATGGTTAATGAGGAAATATAGAAAGTAATTTCTAAAGTTACACATTCGTAAATGTTGAAAAAATTTCCTAACTCCATGCATTTTCCTGCGAGGTTATCGGGGTATGTTACATTACCCAACACCACTTCACTGCCAATGAGCGTCCATAGCCCCAACAAAGTTATCTTAGTACCACACAAGCATAACCATACTTCCAGTGAACCTGTTTAGTACCCCAATGGGTTTACTTGTGCTTCCCACACATGTGTGCTTTCAACCCTCTTATGGACCACCATTTTCATTAGATTTGAAATATAGAATTTATTTTTGCAATTGGGTGAAGGGAGTGGGGTGGTACATTAGATTTTAAATGAAATGTAGAAATTATAAAATATGCATGTATATCTTGGATTCACCTGATCTAACAATGTGCTAAAGTTAAATACTAAATAGCTTCTACAAATCTTTTGCGGAATTAAAAACACAATCACCAATTACATGAACATGAAGAAAGATCAATCGCACACAACATCGATAATTTCTCGGGGAAAGATTACATCTAAAAACCCCACTATCTTCTATTGTATATTATATCATGGAACATGAAACAATTACATACAAAACTCTTCTCACAAGAGCCCTCAGTACATCAGCTAATTGTCTCACACTGTCATATAAAAATTGGTAAATCCCTTAGCCAATTTATTGTCTCCAGACAGCCTGCCTTCACTACTCAATCCCTACTGAATGCAATCCTGCTTGCCTTGACTGTGCAAGTATCATGGGCACATCCAATGTGTGTTTAATTGCATGTGTGCAAGCGGATAATGTCATAATTGATAGTCAAATTCCCTATCACCTAGAACTCAACTGCGTCTCCACTAGATCTGACATGCATGCAACTAATATTAGTAGATCCTTAGTTACATGTGAGATCACTAATTGTGAATTAATTAATATTTAATTCACTATATCTCTCACTAGTGTATCTTCAGTTACAATTAGCACAACTGAGTTTAACTCACTTAACTGAGTTAAACTATTTACAACTTGCACAAAATCATGCACCACTGCACTTCAAACTCTATTACAACTAGAATCACTCTCTTACAACTAGAATTACTATGCATGTCCCACCAACCAATCCTCTAACTCGAAATTCACTTAGCTAACTGATTTTTCCACTTCAGTTAACTATTTCAAGTCCACATTGAGAATAAATTACAATTTAATGTCTATATAAATTAAGGGATAATAAAAATAGACATTTACCTAAAAATACTCTGTGGGCCCCACCCTAGTGTAGGTGCTTAATTTTCACTAGGATCATGGGTGCCAAAAATTTCTTGTTGAACCTCAACACTCCCTCTCAACAAGAAAGGGATTATCTTTCACCCCGATCTTGTCTCTATGGTATTCAAATTTTCTCCTGGTGAGTGCCTTCGTCAAAATATATGCATCCTGATCTTCCATGGGAATGTATTGAAGTAACATGATTCTCCTCTGCACACAATCTCTGAGATGATGGTACCGGATATCTATATGCTTGGACCTATCATGAAGCACAAGATTAATCGAGAGTTTTAATGAAAATCTGATTATCAAAATGAATCACTGTCGCATCCATATGAGAAACAAAAAAACCAACCAAGATATTTCTTATCAAGATAGCCTCACATGTGGCTTGACTTGTTTCATGTATTATTCTTCTGCTAAACTAAGTGCCACATATCTTTACTTCCTGTTGTACCAAGAAACAATTGTAGATCCAATGCTAAAGATCCCCTCTGACGTGCTCTTTTTGTCCGATGGACTGCCAACCCAATCTGCATCTGTGAATCCATGCAACTTCACTCCATCTGTTCTTCTGTACCATATACCATACTCTGATGTGCCCCTCAGGTATCTCAGGACATGCTTCCTCGCCTTCCAAAAGATCTTGGTAGGCTTAACCATAGCTAGACTCAGCTGGTTAACCAAATAACAAATGTTCGGTCTTGTGTTCACTAGATACATTAGCGAACCTACTAATTGTCGATAGATAGTAGCATCCACTACCTCTCCAGAAGTAGCATCCTCTTTCCTCCAGTTTCATGGAAGATGAGTATCTATGGGTTTGCAGCTCTCCATGTTAAACTCACCTAGTATATCCTTTGCATACTTGCCTTGAGACACAAAAATTTCACCATCCCACTGCCATATTTACAATCCAAGGAATTAATGAAGGAGGCCCATATCATTCTTTTCGAACTCCTTTGCAAGATCCTCCTTGCATGAGTGTATCAGCTACTCATCAACAGTCAAAATTACATCATCAACATAAAGAAAAATGATCAATAGCTTACCCTCAACCACGATCTAGTACAGGTTTGCGTCTGCTTCATTTTTGGTGAAGCTAGTCCGGTGAAATAGCTATCTATCCTAGTGTACCTAGCACGAGGTGCTTTCTTCAGCCCATACAATGCTATTTCGATCCTGTACACATGTGACTCACTGTTGAAGATCACGAAACCTTCAGGTTGCTCTATGTACACCTCTTCCTCAATGATCCCATTGAAAAATGCAGTTTTCACATCCATCTGATGAATGCACCAGCCCATCTGCGCTGAGAGTGCAAGGGTGGTCCTTGTGGAAGAGTACCTTGCGACAGGCACAAAAGTATCATCATAATCTATCCCCTCAATCTGTGAAAAACCCCGGGCCACAAATATGGCCTTGTATTTCTCCACACTCCCAAATACAACTTGCTTTACCTTGTAGATCCATCTCGAGCCTACGACTGATTTGTCAACTGGTCTTGGGACAATTTCCCATGCATTGTTTTTTACAATGGAGTCATACTCCTCCACCATTGCATCAACCCAAGTAGGCTATTGCACTGCTTCCTGAAATTAAGATGGTTCATTCATAATACATTTTCTCATAAGAGACATGTATCCAGTAAATCAGCCAGGATATTGTCTCTTTCTGTGCTGTGAAGTAGGGGCTCCTACATTCCCTGCAACATCAAGTCTCAGCCTATCAGCTTCCATGGTGTGATTTCTGCCATTTCTGATGGATGACTCTGCATGAGTGATTACCTCCACTCCATGAACCTGCTCATGTGTATGATCCACATCTTGAGACTCATCTTTGGGAACCAGTAGTTCCTCCTCTGCATGAAAGTATAGCTCCCTCTCAAGGGACAACCGCATGACTTTCCCGTCATCAAATTTTATATCCTGTCGCACAACAGTCATTCTATTGTTTGGAAAATACACACGATAATTATGGGGTGTTTCTATGTACCCCACAAAAATCCCAACTTTAGTAGTCAGTTCCAGCTTCTTCATGGCATCCTTGGTCAGATGCACATAAAAAAATGAGCCAAAAATCTTAAAGTGTGAAACATTCGGTTTCTTACTAGTGAAAGATTCTTCAGGTGTACTCATGCCAAGTACTCTATGAGGACAACGGTTTTGCACATAAACCACAGTGTTGTATGCTTCCGCCCACAAATGCATTGGTAGGCCCTGATTATGCAACATTGCTCATGCTACACCCACGATCGTTCTGTTCTTCCTCTCTGCGACCTCATTCTATTGTGGGTTATGAGGCGCTATGAGTTTTCTTTGAATTCCTTATTTGCTGTAGAAGTTCTTGAATTCGTTAGAGATGTATTCTCCACCATTATCACTCCTAAGAGCCTTCACTTGCTTCCCCGACTCTTTCTCCACCAATTCCTTAAACTCACCGAACTTATAGAATGTTTGATATTTCTTCTACATGAAGAAGATCCAGCATTTACGAGAAAAATCATCAAAAAATATTACATAGTACTTATGGTTTTCTATTGAAGCAACCGAGAATGGTCCACACACGTCTGTGTGAACTCCCTCAAGGATCCCCGAAGCACAGTTTTCCTTCTCATGAAAGGTGGACTTTACATACTTCCCCATGGTGCAACCCTTGCACTGATCTAACTGATCAAGTGTTCCCATTGGAAGTCCAGTAGATATTTGTTACATGACTTTCAAGGCTCCATGATGAAGATGGACCAATCATCTATGCCATAATTCACCCTCATCTTGGCTCACCACTTTCTCCGCCTTGCCCACCATGGCAGCGCAAACATTTACCTCCAACTTGTAGAGATTTTTAACTTGAATCCCTATCCTCTTGGCTTGACCCGTTGTTTTATGTCGTAGGAAAGCTTTTCCATCACTAAAAACAACATCATAGCCTCTGTCCTCCAACATTGCAACTGAGACCAAATTTTTCTTCAGACTCGGTACATGCATCACATCCTTTAATTGAAATGGTTTACCTGAATCCCTCTGAAATGTAATGGTACCAATCCCGGTATCACTGCACCATCCGTCGTCGCCCATATCAATATGCATCTGGAGATATTTCTCCTCCAAGTCACTGAAAATTTCCTTATCTCCCGTCATGTGAAAGGAAGCGCCACTATCCAAATACCAAACCGATCCCAATGAACTTGAAGCCATGCATGAAATCAAGGATAATTCAAGCTCAAATTGTGAGGTAAGGGCCTCATTAGCTGCAGCTCCAGTAGCCTTCTTGTTCATCTTCTTTTTTGGACAATTAGTAGCAAAATTCCCATGTTCGTGATAGTAAAAACACTTCACCTTGGACATGTCCTACTTCTTACCTTTGGACTCGGATTTAGAATGGAATTTCTTCCCCTTCACCTTCTTCACCTTAGCAGCCAAAGCACAATCCTCTTCATCATCATTCTTTGATGAAGAGCCATCTCTAGTGTTCCATATGAACTCCTCCTGCACTAGATCCAACCATAGTCGTTCCCAATCCGGAAATTTTTCTCGTCCGTTGACAGAGTCTTCATAACTGTGTTAACTCTTAGGAAGTCCTAGGAGATCCAAACTCACCAAATCATCATCAATGATTGTTATTCCCACACTCCCTATTTCATCCTGACATTGGAAAAACTTTGTGAGATACTTTCGTATGGTGTCGCCCTTTTCCATCTTGATCTTCCTGAGTTTATCTTTGAGCGCCAATTTCCTATGGTCGTTTTTGCTTTGGAATAGATCTGGCAAAGCCTTCCACATAGCATATGGTGTGGCTTTCCCATGGAGGCTTTATACAACATGGTCTTTTACTCCCTCCAACAGGATCCTCCTCGCCTTTGCCACTTTTTTTTGCCATGCATCAATATTGGCAGCATCTGGATTAGGAACATCTTTTTCAATGAATTCCTTCAAGCCATTGTCTTTGAGTACTTCCTCCATCCTGTCCTTCCAAGAAATGTAGCTCTAGCTACCCTCGAGTGCATACTCTAACCTCAAGCCATTGAAAGCCATTTCGATCTTGAATCAGTTGTAGCACCAAGAAAGTCTTTCTACAAATTCGAATTCTATCTAGTCACAAACTCAGCTCCTTCTTCAATTCTACAATTTTTTGTGCTCTTATACCATGTAGAAATTATACAATATGCATATATATCTTAGATTCACCCGATCTAACAATGTGCTAAAGTTAAATACTGAATTTCTTCTACAAATCTTTTTCAGAATTAAAAACAAAATCGCAAATTACATGAACATGAAGAAATATCAATCACACACAACACAAATAATTTCCCGGGGAAATATTACAGCTAAAAACCCCACTATCTTCTATTGTATATTATATCATGGATCATGAAAAAATTACATACAAAACTCTTCTCACAAGATTCCTCAGTACATCATCTAATTGTCTCACATTGTCATATAAAAATTGGCAAATCCCTTATCCAATTTACTTTCTCTAGACAACCTTCCTTCATTGCGCAATCCCTGCTGAATGCAATCCCTAAATTGATGCAATCCTACCTGCCTTGATTGTGCAAGTATCATGGGCACACCAAATGTGTGTTTAATTTCATGTGTGCAAGCGGATAATGTCACAACTGATAGTCAACTTACCTTTCACCTAGAAGTCAACTAGGTCTCCACTGGATCTGACATGCATGCAACTAATATTAGTAAATCCTCAGTTGCATGTGAGATCACTGATTGTGAATTAATTAATATTTAATTCACTAAATCTCTCACTAGTGTATCTTCAATTACAACTAGCACAATTGAGTCTAACTCACTTAACTGAGTTAAACTATTTACAACTTGCACAAACACAGGCACCACTGGACTTCGAACTCTGTTGCAACTAGAATCACAATATTGTTACAACTAGAATTACTCTTCATGTCCCACCAACCAATCCTCTAACTTGAAATTCACTTAGCTAACTAATTTTTCCACTTCAGTTAACTATTTCAAGTCCACATTGAGAATAGATTACAGTGTAATGTCCATCTAAATTAATGGATAATAAAAATAGACATGCACCTAAAAATAGCATGTGGACCCTACCCTAGTGTAGGTGCTTAATTTTCACTTGGATCATGGGTGCCAAAAATTTCTTGTTGAATCTCAACATGCAATGGATATAATATTCAGAAAATTTTGACTCATATTTCCCTATAACTATCAATCTAGAGGCTCTTTATGTGAAGTGGGGAAATGGGAGAGATTTATTAAGTTAGATTCAACTGAATTCTTTCCTTCAAACAATGAACTATATTGCTTGGATAAAATGAGTGTTTCCCCATGGGAAAATAATTAAGGAAATAGGAATTTAGAATTCAATAAATATGTCCCTTTAAGGCAAATGAAAACCCATGAAATGGACAACGTAAAAATTTCCCATGACTGTCGAATAGCGTTGGATAAGAAAATTATTCCATATACAATTTTTTAATATAACCAAAACCAATCCGAAGCAAAGGTGAAATCAAAACTCGAAAAATTGCCCAAAAGAAGAAAGGAGATGCGAACTAGAAGCAAAAAGTTGAATGAAAAGCCAAAATCGAAAGAAAATATAAACAAGAGGATTCATGAAAAGTACCTCAATAAAAGAATCAATGTGAGGGACAAAATGAAAGTTTTTCTTAAGTTGAAATTATGTTAAGTTGTCTTGCAAAGTTGTAATTGATAAGACTTTTATTCAAATAAAAATTCTAACTCTAGATAGCAGTTATGACAAAAGTGAATCCAAATAAGAAGTTTCTCCCTTTGCTAGTATTTTTGTTTCAAAACTAAGCATGCATGGAAGCATCTTAATGATTTTATAATAAAAATAGTGACTTTTGAAACAAACTATAGGTCCATAAACTCCCCAATTAAGCTGATTTTCCATTTTATCAACATCATAACTATTTTCCAAAGCTCGAAAATAAGCAAAACGAGGAGGGAAAATTCCAAATTTTCGCAAGCATGAGTGCAAAGTTCTGAAAATAGTCCTTTAGGACCTGCAAAATCAAAGCTTTAGATAAGAAAAAAACTACAAATAAAGCTAAAACAAAAAACATAAGAATATAGTAGGGCGGAAATGTGAAGCTGGGTTACACTTTTGTGAGAATCGGGGGCGGAAATTGTTTTTCGACAATAGTTCGGCTAAACCTTTTATAAAGTTCGGCCGAACTTTATAAGAAAGTTTGGCCGAACTAGTGCTTCCGTTTAGATTGACGGCACACTGACGGCGTGGGCAAACAGAATTTTTGCCGAAGATGGGAAAACCAACAACAAAAGTTCAGCCGAACTTTGAGTTCGGCCGAACTTTTACTCTTAAAATAGTTCGGCTAAACAAGTTCTTATAAATATATCGCCCACAAAGATCATTTGTTTACAGCGTCTGTGTTTTCTTTGATATATTTGTTCGCGCAATTTCCTGTGTCTGTGCTGCTGCTGGTCTGGGGCTGCTTCTGTCTGCGTTGTTGGTGATTATCTGCGGCGACTTCAAGGGAGCGAACTACCAGGTATTTCTCCTCCTGCTCCTCCTCTATTAAACATATGTTACGCAACATGATTTTTCACAAAGGATAAATTTGTAATCTTTCATTGATAAGAAAAACTACATATTACATTTTACTAATTTAGTGTCATGTGTGTTCAAAAGTATATTGTTGACTTTATACGCTAGTCAGTGATACAAATAAGAGGCTATAATCCATGAGAATCTGACCCAGTAGAGATATAGTAAGTTCGGTGCATAACTTACTAATCCATACCCGCGCCAAAAAATTATAAATATAAGGTTATATATCTAGAGTATGTACAAACAATAAAAATAGTAGTGACTATGAATATTTACAAATGGCATGTGATGATATGAAAAATCTCCTAAAAAAAAAGTACCCAAAACTACAATCAAAAGTTTGCAGCCAGTTCTGCCTGAATGTCCTCGATGAAAGGCCTGTGGTAGAATCTGTTCACCTGTAAGCCGACCTGTTCAGTAATATGCCAAATACCCCAATTCAACTGCGTGGCTTCTTTGGAAAGTGTGTCTGCCATTTTGTTCCGATGCAATGAGGGAGTCACCATAAATCTGAAGGTGATTGCAGTTTTGTTCACGGGAAAAGATCAGAAGGAGTCTTAGGCATTGTAGTTCGGCAAAATTGTTGGTTCCCAGGCCCAGGCCCATTCTAAGTTGAAAGTGGTGTTGATCATTTATGTAGAGTAGTCCCCTCCCTCCACATCCATTTTGTGTGGCCGTGCCATCAAAGTAGGCCCATGGCCTGTTTTGATCTATAGTTTAAGGGAATTCAAGTTTCTCTAATTTTTTTATAACATCTTTGGGTATCAGGGAGTAGGTGGCCAAGATCGCCCTGCTGATACAATCCTCTTTAATCGACAGATTATTGAAGATATAATTGTTCTGGTTGATCCAGATTTCCCAAGTGAAAACCATAGGTAAGTTTCGCAGCTTTGTTGAGTTGACTGTTGTCTGCCACCAATATGTTCAAGCATTTAAAATAGAATTTCCCCGCCAAAGTTGATGCCCATACATTGAAATCTGCATGAATTATTCATTACGAATTATGGTATTTCTCCTCCTGCTCCTCCTATGGTATTTATCCTCCTGCTCCTCCTCTGTTAATTATTCTTTAAATTTCATTACCTTTTGTTGTAAGGTGTATGTTGAATTTTTGGTAGTATGATATGCATTCGGTTGTTGTAGTTGTTACTGTTCCTATGGATCCATCAATTTCATCCGCTCTGGCTGATTCTCGCCTTGTGCATGGAAGTTTACTACCACTGTTAAGCATATTCCGTTACTGAGCCTTCTCTCGATTCCTCAACGCTGGAATGATTGAACTAGAATGATATACTACTATAATGTGACTACTAATTTACAATTTGTCAATGTAAATTTCTTAACTTCTACAAGTTCTATAGGCAGAGTCTGTAAAGGGCCATGTAGCCTTTGGATCTCATCTTTTATGAAAGGTGACATATCTAGTAAATGCCCCTACAGTCAATCTTTGGAATAGATCTAAATAGAAGTTCTTCATTTTAATATCCATAAAACACAACCACTTTAAGGTAAATTGTGTACATGTGTCATTTCTCCCACAAACTAAAGGCTTCCTCCCATTAATTTTAGATGTGAATTCTAGACCATAAAATTTTTAAGTCAAACTTTAAGATAAAACATGCACATGTCATTTACCTCATGATCTTGTGTCATTTCTCCCATGTCATATATATATTTTTTATTTAATTTTTTTTTTTTTTTTTAGGGATAAGAAAACCATTAAATATGGTTGAAAAATGGAAATTATGCATAGAAGTTTCTTGCTATCCCAATCCAGGGAAAGTAGTGATTACATATGTGCTTTCCAATATTGTGACTAGCAAAGTCGTCCAAAGGAAAATGAATATACCGAGAAGAACAACAAACAACGAGGCATATTATATTGGATTGATAGAAGGCTTGGGAACAACGATGGAGTATGGATCAAATGGAATTGTAGTTTTCACCAATTCTGAACTTGTGTGCAACCAGATGAATGGTGTGTGCCAAGTTAAGAAGGAGAGGCTAAAAGAACTGCATGGAATAGCAAACAATATTGTTAGCCAATTTCAATTTTTTAGTATAAGGCATTGTACAAATGTGAATAAGATGTCTGCTGATCTATTGCGTGGGGCAATGCCAATTCATGATTCATATATCAAAGATGAATTAGAATTATACAGAGAAATGCCAATGCAAGATTCATCTCTCAAAGATGAATTGGTTTTGAGATGCTCTTCTTCAAAAATTCAAGATTCATCTCTCAAAGATGAATTAGTGTTGAGATGCTCTCCTTCAAAATTTATTGATGGACATTGTAACATATCTTGGATATGTGTGTGTTGTGTACTTATAAATGTGTCTTTTTTAATGACCATGTGTTTTTTTCAATTATATACCAAGTGTGCTCTCACCACACCATGTAAAGCACAACTTGGTGAACTTCACATTTGCAACAAGTGGTGAACTTCACATTTTTATAAAATTAAAATGCGGGGACTTCAACAAATTTTTGTTTAAATGGAGTTTGTTTAAATGTAGTTTCACTTCTTTTTTAATGACCATGTGTTTTTTTCAATTTTATACCAAGTGTGCTCCCACCATGTAAAGCGCAATTTGGTGAAATTATCATTTTTATAATTTATTTTTTGCTTAAATTGAGTTTCACACATCAATTATTGCTTTGAAAGTTGTGTTCTACATAATTTGTGTACACTAAATTACAAATTGATTTTCTGAAATTTATTTTGTGTAAATGTCCACCAATAGATATATATATATCATGGAGGATAAACGACGAAGATCAGCAGACTCCCATATGGGGGATCAGAGATTGGGGGATTTTCATGGTATTTAAATATAATCTTAAATCTTCATACATGTGTGTACATATGGAATTGATTTTTTATTAACTTTGTGAGTTAAATTAGTTGTTAATAAGTTTCATTTTTTATTTTTTAGGAGCTAAGAAGAGAAGGGTCTCTACTCCATCCATGGAACATGCCCATGGTTCACCCAGTCATGGTATGGTTCACGCAATTTAATCAATGAATATGTACATGTATTTATATGTACACATGAATGTATTTTTCAATTGATTATAAATTCGTATTTGTTTATGAAGCTTCTCTCTTGTCTCGAGAGGTTGGTGGTGGTTCAAATCCCCTTAGATGGCCATCAATGAGTGGTAGTAGGTTGTGTGAAGGTGGTGATATTTATTCCCCCGGAGGCCAATCAATGGCTGGTGGTGCTGGTTCTCAGCAGGGTCGTTCTAGGTCTCAATAGTTTCAGGGTGGAGAAGATGCTAACCAACCACATCGAGGTTAACATCAATTTCAATATTTTTTTCATTGAATTTGTACAAATTTGTTTACATGTGTTTTTTCTAATATACAAAATTTCATATATATTGATGCAGAGGCTGAAAATGTTCCAAATATTGGTCAAAATAGACGCAGGGCAGAACGCTACATTCAAGAAGAAGGTTGTCTACCCACCACAACTTATCCGGCTGACATTTTTGATATACCATGGGAAACAAACATGGCGCAATGCACCTTACAAAGGTGTGAAAAACTTCGTGCAAAATTGAGGAGAGATCTCATGGCTTTGACTCTACCTGCTGAGAGTCGACAAAGCCTCGAAATAGTTACACATTCATTGGGCGAACTTGTACATGTGTACAAAAATCTTGGGCCAACGACTGATACATTTGTAGAAGTGATGAGAAAGAGAAAGGAAACAGTAATGGGTCCTGATAAATGGGAGGATGTAAAACAAAGAGTTACAAAAAATATGGCAAAGTCAATGTTTAATTTAAAGGAAGGGCCAAAAAGAAAAATGCTGAAGGTGCAATATTTCAAGCACCCAAATATAGCTCACTATTTGTATGATAGGCACCTTGTGGCCTATGGAAGGCTCCCATGGAACGACGAGGTTCCTGTTTATTTTGCACAATTGTTTTACGCATAATTTTTTTTGGATATGAAACCCAACTACAATGACCTTCTGTCAGAATTTTTTGGTCCGGGGAAAGGTCGATTGTATGACCGTAAGGGTGCTAAGCGATATGTGGAGTTGCCTCGCCCTGAGCTACCATTGGTGAGTCGACATTTTCAAGTCAAAACTCTGCGGTCAGAGATGGATGCGACTTCTCAAATAAGTCGAGAAGCAAGGGATGTCATGATCGAAATTTTTTACAGTGGATTGGGTGGAGTCTATGTTTGTCTAAATCGACAAAGAGCACGTGAAAATGCACGTGCCAATTTTGTGTATTGTACAGATGAAGAGATTGACAACATGAATGTTGAAGATCTCCGAATATATGCAAAAAATTGTTGCAATGGTTTTCAAGACCTAATTCTTCATAAGAAAGAGAGCACGGGAACGGTATGTGTTAGTGACTTTAGGGTTCAATTATTTTAACATGTATACATGTGTACAATTTGTAATAAATACATGTGTATGTACATGTATACATTTATTTGTATGTACATTAATCTAACAAAAATGTATCATTATATGTTAAAACACCATTTGCAGTTGTCACGCATGATGAATGACGAAAATGTTAATATCACGTTCGGGACCTCTGGTTCAAACAATGCAGATGGGTCTCACCATCAAGATATGTTGGAAAATGTTAGTGTTTTTTAAGTGATATTTTAAAATAAATAATTGTGCACACATGTACATGTATGTATATATAATGATAAAATGTTTTAATAGATTCCGATTCCGTCCGATGTTTTTGGGATGGCAGTACCTTCTTCTTCCTTGGGAGATGTACCTTCTACTTCCTTAGGAGATGAGCCACAAGTATGGACAATTTTTCACTTTTAAAATTTATGTTTAAGTTATATATATATATATATATATATATTCCACCTCAAAAAGTTCCATTAAAAATTGAGATATATATATATATATCTATATCTTGAGTTATTTTAAATTTTTTAAATTTAGGTTACTATAGAAGATTTCTTTAATCCATGGACTCTAGCGACAGAGATAGGAACATCCACACCATTTCAACCATTTGAACAAGTTGTCTAACTTTTTTTTTAATATTATTGAAAATAAGTTTATATATGTACACGTGCATTTTCATTTGAAATTTTTTAATATATATATATATATATATATATATATATATATATATATTTAACTGTAAATGTATATTGTACAGTTTACCATTGCAGATGTTCCCATGGGGGTGGAACTTGTTGCAGGTTATCAAATGGAGAGGGAACCTCATGAGGTATTGCATGATTTTTTTTATATTTTGTTTTTTACATGAAGTTCTATATATATTTTCACTCATTTTTAAAACATCAAATTTTAATGTTCAAGTACATGTGCATTGTGTACAGGTTTCCCATGCTTCACATAATAATGCGCGGATTGAGACCTTGATAAGAAAGACGCTAGATCCATCTCTATTTGATGGACATGATTTGTAGATTTGATTTCAAGATTTAGATAGTCTTAATTTTTTTTTATTTTTTTTTTATATATTATCTAGATGCACTGCCATATATATACATATATATATAACTTGATACAATTTGATACTTGTGAGATCTACAATTTTTGGACATATTTTATTACAGTGTTAATATAATTTGTTTTGTTCCAAAAAGTTAATTTTTGGATGGTTTTAGTACTTTTGGCATGTGAATGTGAAGTAATGTTGTTATATAATTTGTTTGGTTTTTAAAAATTTTAAGTTTTGGATAATTGAACTACTAGTAATGTTGTCATCTATAAATTAATGTTTTGCTTCTGAACTACATTTGGCATGTTATGTAATGATGTGTTATAATTTGTTTTGTTTTTAAAATTTAAGTTTTGTTTTGCTTCTGAACTACATTTGGCATGTTATGTAATGATGTGTTATAATTTGTTTTTTTTTTTAAATTTAAGTTTTGAATGCTTGAAGTACATTTGGCATGTGAAGTAATGTTGTGATCTATAATTTTTTGTTAAATTAAAAGTTAAGTTTTGGATGGTTTCAATCTACATTTGGCATGTGATATAATGTTAAATGTTTTTATTGGATAGTTGAACTATAATTGGCATGGCATGTGAAGTAATATTATGTATGATATAATAAAAAAAAAAATTAAAACTCAAGTTTTTGATGGTTTCAATCTACATTTGGCATGTGATATTTAATGTTAAATGTTTCTATTGGATAGTTGAATTATAATTGGCATGGCATGTGAAGTAATGTTGCACGATATATAATCAAAAAGTTTCTAAAACTTAAGTTTTGGATGGTTTCAATCTACATTTGGCACATGTGATATAATATTAAATGTTTTTATTGGATAGTTGAGCTACAATTGGATGGCATGTTAACTAATGTTGTGATATAATCAAAAAGTTTTTAAAACCCAAGTTTTGGATGGTTGAAGTACATTAATCATGTGAAGTAATGTTGTGATATAATCAAAAAGTTTTTAAAACTAAGTTTTGGATACCATTTTAATCTACATTTAATGTAAATCCCTTTAATTTTGATTTAATATTAATTTTTTTAAATGTAAATCCCTTTAATTTTGATTTAATGTTAAATGTTTTAAATGTTTTGATATAATTTTAAATGTTTTGATCTAAGTTTTTGATGGTTTCAATCTACATTTGGCCTATGGAAAACCCCATGCGTAGATAACGGATGCGTTGCAGAAGGGGAGGTGGGGGTAGGGATGGAGGGGGCAGGAGTGTTGGCTCTCACCCTCCTCTTTCCATCCATGACACAAGTAGCCACCCTCCTCCAGCAAGCAATGAAGCACAATTTCACTTCACCAGCGCTATGGTCAGACCGCGAATTACGGCGACCATTTCCATCTCTTTTCAGGAGGATCTGCAAGATGAAGGTGCTTCTAGTTCCAGGAAGCGGTGGAGAAATTCCACCATCCCAACCCATCAACCCCAGGACACCAGGAAGTCGACATCTCTTCCAGTCAAATCTGGCTCGATGAGCTCCAGCAACGATGGCACAAGCAGCGACAACTCCTCCCAGCACTCCAAGGGAGTAGATGATGATCTAGAGGACTACGGTTGTCCAATTGTGGAGGAGAATCCTCCTACACACATCGATAGCTAGCCTGATGTCAAGTCCTCTTTAGCTTTTTCCCAGTTATGGGCAGCCCCTTTTCTGTTTTTTTGATTCAGACCCCCTTTGGTGTTGGCTAGTTAGGCAACCCAGGAGACGGGTCTCGCTATGTACATTATGTTCATTATAGTTATATATATGTAAATCATTTAATTTTGATTTAATGTTAAATGTTAAATGTTTTGATATAATGTTAAATGTTTTGATCTAAGTTTTGGATGGTTTCAATCTACATTTGGCCTAGATGGAAGACTCCCATGTGAAGTATTGTTTTGATTGAATAAAAAAGAGTAAAGAAGTAGTTGTATATGTAAATCCCTTTAATTTTGATTTAATGTTAAATGTTAAATGTTTTGATCTAAGTTTTGGATGGTTTCAATCTACATTTGGCCTAGATGGAAGATACTCCTATTTGAAGTATTGTTTTGATATATTCAAAAATATTAAAGTAGTTATATGTAAGTCCCTTTAATTTTGATTTAATGTTAAATGTTTCAAGATATAACATGTTAAATGTTTTGATTTAAGTTTTTGATGGTTTCAATCTACATTTGGCCTAGATGGAAGACTCCCATGTGAAGTATTGTTTTGATTTAATAAAAAAGAGTAAAGAAGTAGTTATATGTAAATCCCTTTAATTTTGATTTAATGTTAAATGTTAAATGTTTTGATATAATGTTAAATGTTTTGATATAAGTTTTGGATGGTTTCAATCTACATTTGGCTTAGATAGAAGACTCCTATGTGACTTGTATTGTTTTGATTTAATCAAAAAGTTTTTAAAACTCAAGTCTTGGATGGTTGAAGTACATTTGGCATCTTAAGATTGCTTTTGATCTCTACATAGTCTTGTTTGAGTGAAAAAATTTCCAATAGGAAGAACATAGCTTTTCAATGCAACTAACCATGTATCAATTGAGCTCTAATTGAAAAAAGAGTTTAAAGAAGTAGATATATGTAAATTATCCCTTTAATTTTGATTGGAAATATAAGAAGTACATATATGTTTGTTGAATTTGGGTCAATGTCATTAATGCACTCAAATAGGTAGCCTTGTTGATTTATAATTTGGTAAATTGATGACATTCAGTTAATTGCATTCTAGAACATAGAACATATCCGACCACTGGACAGACAAATTTTGTACTAGATTTTCAATCAGGAATAGAGGTGTGGGTCAAATCCCACCAAAAGTCGGAGAAGTGATCCGAGTCTCTTGTATGAAAGGAATCTTCGTACAAAACTATATTGTGGATGATTTATTTACGTTGCATGGATACTTTTTACCAGAAAATCTCACAAGAAAAATTGGGTACATTCAGTTCATGTATATATCCAATATGTGCAACATTTTTCATCAATGCACATAGAAAAACTACTTTCAGTTAAAATTGCATTCTAGAACATATGTATTGAGTACATTTAAATCATTTTTCATCAATGCACATAGTAAAACTACTTGAACAATTAATTTCATTCTAGAACATATATATCCAATATGTAAGTAACATTTTTCTTCAATGCACATTGAACATATCCGACCATTGGAAAAACAAATTTTGTACTAGATTTTCAATCAGGAATAGAGATGTGGGTCAAATCCCACCAAAATTCGGAGAAGTGCTCCGAGTCTCTTGTCTGAAAGGAATCTTCATACAAAACTATACTGCGGATGATTTATTTACATTGTGGATACTTTTTATTAGAAAATCCAACTATTTTTTCATCAATGCACATAGAAAAACTAGTTCCAGTTAATTGCATTCTAGAACATATATATTGAGTACGTGAATCATTTTTCATTAATGCACATAGTAAAACTATTTGAACAATTAATTTCACACACACACACACACACACACACACACACACATATATCCAATACATGTAACATTTTTCATCAATGCACATGTATAAAAAAGCTACTTTCAGTTGATACTAGAGCACGTGCATGTACCAAAACAATTTGTACATGTGCAAACACTTGCACAAATAAAATAAGAAGCTCAATTTTTAGTTGTGTACTAGAAGTTCTAAAACATATTTAATCCAAAGAGAATATATTGTTGGGCAATTCAATCAAAAAAATTCCAATGGAATGCCATCTTCAATAATCCGTTCATGATTGGATTTTGACATTTTCCATTTCTTAATTTTCGTTTTTTTCTTTGATTGAACCTCTATCAACTTTATGTGTGCTGCACACACCAAGTGACTATATTGAACACTTATGGAATCAGGTTCATAGTCTTAAAAGTAAACAAAGTCCCCACTTTGATATGTTTGTCTGAAAAAATAACCTTTCAGTATAATAGATCCTCTGTCATATTGAAATCTGTGATCATTATAGTTTTGTAATAATTTCATTTTTCGTTCAGTGCAACGCATCAAATAATACTCAACATTTTCATCGTTGTCAATAGGTGCAATTATAGAAAAAAAATCTCCTGCACAATAAAACAAAATTAAAACAAAATTATACATATTTATATTTATTTCTAGATCTTTAAATCATTAGAAAGCAATTCAAATGTTACCTTCTCTACCAAGATCAGAAACTCGATCACCATCGGATGATATTGTAGTTTCCTCTGATTTCATTTCTTCAAACATTGCAACAGACATTTTTCCCTTTGTATTTAGCTCTGTATGTTTCCAATCTTTTACATACATTTTGTTTTCACAAACATCATTGGATTTTGTGTTGTCTATGCAAACATCACAAAAACAAGAATATTTTCTTTTATCCAATGCAAACACATTTCTGGATGACTTTGTTTGAATTGAATGCAATTTTCGAGTCCCTTTTATTGTTTCAACGTCACTTCCAATTGATCTATCTACGTCTTCAATCCCAATATGCCAGAAAAACCTTTATATGGAAAATTAAAAGAAGAATTTGTAAATATGATATCAAAATACAATCAAAGATAATCATTGCACGATAAATGTACAATGTTTAAAATTAGATTTCCAATAAAAATTAAATTGAATGTACCTTCGCACTTCCCTTGATGGGTTAGTCTCATGGCTTAGAGCAGCGATGCACCATTGAACAACTTCTTTAGCGTTCACAAGTCGGCTTGTAGAGGGGTTCATTTGATATCTTCGAAGTGCTCGTTTTATGCATGCTCCTGCACCGTCATGTTCTCCTTTTCCATGGCCAGTCTCAAAGAAATTCCAACAATGTTTAATGCAGGTTTTCTTATGAAGATAACACAACCAAAAGAATGATTGTGCAGATTTGAATTGCCCTGTGCATCTGTCTGACCATATCCAATGTTCATTGAATGTTATTCCACGATTTTTCAAGGAATCATAAATTTTTCCAAAACAATGTTGTACAAAATATGTATCATGTGTATGATCGTCACTGATATAAAAGTGATATGTCGATTTTCACTTGTGATTTCTATATGATCGATGTTTTTTTCAGCATGTCTATATAGAATATGGATGAGCATGGAGACTTGGTCAGAATGATAGTATTCACTCTGAATTTCTTTTTGTGGAACAAATGTGTAGTTTTCTGCAAAATCAATCACTGACAAAATGGTCCTTGGTGGAAAAAATTCACAAGATTTTTTGAATTGCAAGTCTTTCCATCGAGCTCTATGGGAATGCTTGGTGTATTTGTAAATTTCTGCCTCAAACTTTCTCAAAAAGTCTATCAGAAAAATTTCATCTTCTAGTAATTCAATTCTTTTAACACTATTTGCACCTTGAATCAATGTATCGATATATTCATATCTCTTCCATTTCACTTTCATGTTGGAAAATGATTGATCATTTATATCAATATGATATTTGTTTTGAAATTTAGTCAAATTTCCACAATCATCGCATTTTTTACCACCAACACATTTCTTTTTGTAAAATAGTTCATCGCTTTCTTTTTCACATAGAATTTGAGATATGAAATCACGGATAGTGGAAGGAGGAGGTGAATCCTTCCATAATGTTCTACCGAAATCAAGGAATGTGTCATAATATAACTCAAATTCCACATGATAACAACAACAACAAGTGTCGCGTACGGTGATAGGTTTTACATACCATGGTTTTTGTTGAACAAAAGCACTGAGTGAAACATGAATTTGATGATTCTCTTCTTTGAACTTGTTGAATAACTCTATCTGAGTGGTTTCCAAGAAATATTTTTCATGTTCTTCGTACTGATTTCATGTTATTCTTCTTCGCATCACATGCCTTGCAGTTGGCGAAGCACGCGAATTGTTCTTCCAATATTCATATATTATTTTTTTAACATTTTCTCCAAGTCTATCTTTGTATGGTTGCCTACAAATAGCTCTCCAACAAGCGAGTTCATCATTTACATCTACTTGCAACCGAAATTTCCGATGTTTGTGCAAAGTTTTTCGCGAGGTTCCTAATGCTCGTGCCATAGATGTTACCAAACGATTCTCTTTAGTACTTGATGAAACCATTGCCATATGTATTCCTCTACGTACAATTGAAACATTTTTCTCTCTAGATCTCCTAATTGAATTTATAGCACTACTTATATTTTGTATCACATCTTCCTTCATTTTTTTTTATCTTTGGTTATTTTCGAATACCCAGTAGTGTCGTAGCTTCTTTTATTTTCCTTAATGATAGGAGACCTTTCAACATTTGAGCTTGAACTATCACCCGCTCATTTAAGAAATACTTTTCAAAAATGCAGTTAACACGATATCATATAACATGGTCAGGTTTTTTATCTCCATATGTGTGAGTGTCAACATTTTCTAACATTTCATCATCGACACTGATTTCATCTGTACATATTCGAAAAAATAGTACATAATAAGTTTACATATGAACAATAAATAACTAAATTAATAAATTTAAGTATAATTTCAATAATACGTGCATGTGTTCAATATATATATATATATATATATATATACCTTGTGATTCAATTTCTTCATTTGAATTTCTTTCAATATTTTCACCATCTTCAATCATTGGTTCAATACCTCTTTCACTTTCTCTTTCAAAATTTTGTATCTCATCATCAATGTTTTGAGGAATATCTATGTATGTTTACATTAAACAAAATATTTAAATTCAAATTAGTTCATCAAATAAAAATTAAGCTTCACATTTTACACTAGGAAAATTTTAAATATATCAATAGATCATAATATTTACATTTACATACCTGCTTCAATTTCTGCTTGAGGTTGATTTTCCCCTTCAATATTTGAGAGGGCTTCTATCTTTCTTTTGCGAGATTGTCTTGTCTCTTCTCTACGTTCCTCAGGGTCTCTTTTTCGATCATATTTTCTCGCACAAGTCCTTCGATTTCCCATGATAATAGAGTATGAAGTTCAAAAAATTTCCTTCAAAAAATTAGACAATAACTCAATTAGAAAAAGCATCACAAAAGATTTAATTTAAAAAAAAAAATCATTTTAATTTTTTTGCAAAAAATACATACTCCAATCCAAAACACTTACTTTAAAAAATTCGAGAAAAAAATGTCTTATAAAAATGAAACGAAGCTCAAAATATTTACTTCAACTCAAAACACGTACTCTAAAAAAATGTCACTTCAAAAAATGCCTCCAACTTAAAAAAAAAACGTCACTTTAAAAAATACTTCAAAAAATACTTCCAGAAAATGTCTTTTCGAAATTAAGCCCAACTCCATACTTTCAAAAAAAATGAAGCACAAAAAAAATCCAAAAAATATGTATTACATACCTCCAAGAAATGTCCTTTGAATGTACGTCCAAGAAAATTCCTTAAACCCAAAACAATTCTTTGCAAAATCAGACTGCCTCAAAGAAAAGTCTTTAAACCCAAAAAAATTCTTTGCAAAATCAGGCCGCCTCTAAGAATTTGAAATTTAGCACAAATCCATACTTTCAAAAAAAAAAGAACAAAAAACATCCAAAAAAATGTATCGCATACCTCCAAGAAATGTCCTTTGAATGTACGTCCAAGAAAATTCCTTAAACCCAAAACAATTTTTTGAAAAATCAAACCGTCTCCAAGAAATGTCCTCCATGAAAAGTCCTTAAACCCAAAACAATTCTTTGCAAAATTAGTCTGCCTCCAAGAAATGCCCTTAAACCCAAACCTCCAAGAAAAGTCTTTAAACCCAAACCAAGACCTTTATAAAATCATACCAAATGTGCGAAATGTGCGAAAATTATGAATGATTTCGTGGCAATTTATATTGTCGTGAAATGTGTTTTAGGAGGGGCTCTGCAAAATTTTCCGGCTGACGGAAAATTAGATTAAAGTTCAGGGCGAACTTTGATTAAAAGTTCGGCTGAACTTTGATTAAGAGTTCGGCCGAACTTTGATTAAGAGTTCGGCTGAACTATTAAGTCATTAGACTTAACGGACCTTCGACACAAAAAATATTTCGGTCAAACTTTTAATCAAAGTTTGGCTGAATTAACGTGTTACCAATTACGCAGCTTGACGTTTCTGCAACTTTGGACTGATTAAACTCCATGAAACATTCTGAACTAACTGTCGGAACCAACACAAGCATTTTCAGAATTGAATCTACTTTCAGGAAATATAACTTTTATGGAATTTCATAAACATTTACTAATTTTAATTAATTTTCTAATAAAATGGGTGCAAACAATTTATGAGGATCATTGTGATTCAGTGAAATCAAAATTTTGTATCTCCCAAAATACATTGTAAAAAAAATTGAAAAAATTATGGGGCATTATATTGGTCTGTCGTCTCTAATGGGTAGCTTTTAGATTTTTAGTTTATAACTTATATGTTAAGAAATTTGTTGTGTCACGAAACATATCCAAAATATGCAGTTTTTTCATATTGGACCAGTTCAAAAAATTCTAGTAATTATGATATGCATCCATTGGCTTTGTAAATATGATGAAACCGAAGTAGACTTTGTCTAGATTGTTGTAACACATTTTTCTTTCTCAAAAACACAAATTTTCGAAGAATACAACATTGCATATTAACATGACTTCTTATGAATCCTTTGATTGTTAAGAAACACACACTCAAAGAAACGCTAAGTTGACATATCAAATCTACATAAAAAAAAAAATCAAAAAATAAGTAATAGAAAGCTAACAAAATTTCTGACAACTTTTATTTTTATCGCAAAATGAAATTTTAAACAAAAAAATTGTTATAGTTTGCAGAAAGTTAAAGAACCGAAAAAAATAAAAATAAAAGTTTTTTCTCAAAAAAGGGCAAAAAGTGTAACCCAACTTCACATTTTCACCCAGTAATAGATAAAAATGAGCATATGAGAATTACCATTGAATAACTTTGTTTAGATTTACCTAAAATATACCGATTTTATCCGAATAGGTATCTTATTCTTTTGATTGAGATTAAAAGAATTATGAAGTTGTATTCTATGAATTTTTCATTTTCCCAAGATCATAGATATATTAAATCTAAACTAGAGCAAACATTAAGCTAGAAAAATAATTACTCATGTTCAAGGAATTAAAGTAAACAAATCATCAGAAATGAAAATCAATTTTTGCTTCGTTATGAATTGCAACAACAATTACTCTCTTTGCCTTTTCTAATTTATATCAGCCCCAAATTTTCATAAAATCACATGAAATGAAGCTAAGTCCCAACCCATGTAATGCTTCATAAAAATATAGAGATAAGACTTAATTCTTCTGAGTGATCATTAAAATGGAGCAATATATAAACAAGTAAATCACAAGAGAATTGGAAAAACTGATCATGATCCATTACCTTTGCATATTCCATGTTTTCCTACTAATTTTATGAATTAGAGTAGTGGTTACTCAAGAGTCTCCCAAAAAGAAAAAGTGCGCACATTAAAAGATGGATGGGATAATGAGATCTAGGATGGAGAGAAAATGAGAAAAGGGATGAGCATCTAGTAGTAAATCAGGGGAAAAACTACAAGTGAGAAATATTGTGATAGCCCAAAAGGTTGGATCCCAAGAGGTAGATAAAATTATCCAAAAAAAATTACCTAGGTACTTTACGAGTGAGTTCAATAGTAGTCGGACCTAACTACAGTATCTCAGAGGAAGTTATGCCTGAATGCAAATAGAACAATTTTTTTGGAAAAAAAGGTGCGAGGTGTGTAGAGAGGAGAGAGGAGTACCCGGAAGCTCGACTTCTCGGAAGGTTTTAAGAATTGAAATTGAAAAATATTACGGGATTTTTGGTAGGAAAGTTATTAGAGTAGAGTGGGGCCACGCCTGGTAAAATAAAGTGATAAAATTATATTAACGGGAATGTGGGCCAAATATCTTACGCATATATTTGGGATGATGTGGATCTTGGATGCCCAGATGGTTTTAGAATTAATTTTTAAGGAGTTAAGAGATTCTGGGACGCGAGTTATTGAAGAAAATTAGGGCCACTACTCATAAGCCATTGCAACAATATTATATAAATAGGAGGGTACCAAACCTTTTATGTGCATAGTTTGAGCACTGTGATGACATGGAGCTCAAAGCCCTGCTTGCCCGAAATATTTTGAAATTATATTTAAAGAGGTTACGATATTTTGGGTATTAGGGGTAGTGTGAAATATGAGTAAGGATGGCGTGAAGGTAGAGGGGGCTCATCTGTACATGTCACCCTGAAGGAAATAAAGGTAACGAACAGTCATGGCTTCAGGCTCAAGGCATGAATGAGCAATGATGAACCCAACAATAGTAACCCATGTGCATTCTATATATGGATTGGATAAATTAGTAAGCACTTGTTCATCCCAAGATTTGTATAAGGGGTGAAACTAACAGAGAAGACATGGAATGAATAGTGCAGTGTAGAGGTTTGATTAAGCTCAACCATAAAAAATATGAAATTTTAAAAGAGCAGAGGTATAATCATGGTCATAAATATTTTTTAACAATTGTTGTCAGATTGTTTGTGTTTTTTCCTTTGCTTTTAGGACCTTATTTCAAATATAGGAAGCTAAAGGCCTGAAATGAGAAAGATTCAAGCATTTTATTTCAACTACATTGATAAGAAGAAAAAAATGATCATGACTCGTCTTGCCCATCTAAAAAGCAAGGGGAGTATAAAGTAAAGCGCCTATACAAAATACAAATTCTAATGATAAAGAAAATACTTCCCTACACATTTTTATGAATTGAAAAAGGCTAGTTGCTCGCTTTATTTTTATGTTAATCAATTTAATCACAAAATAAAGTCTCTGAATTAAGCTTATGAAGACCTGTAAAAAGGAGTACAAATGAGAAATAAAATGACTTAAATGGGAAAACAAAGCTGAAATGCAAACTAATAGCATATGAGGATGAACATGTATAGACTTACCTTGAAGAATCTTATTGCAATTTTAGCTCATAAACCTTCACATTCTTCCATGCATTTTCTTTAGAATTAACATATGTTCAAAATTACCTATTTATTTAATCTAAATTAAATACTAAGTAATGCGTCATCAATTTGCATCCACTTCAACATTGCATAGCAATAAATGGCAAAAGTGAATGTTCAAAAATGCTATTATGAGGACTGTGGAATGCATCCTGCTAGGAAATAGAATTAATATCAAGTAAAAACTTGGGCCCATTACCTACTTATTCCAAAATATGAAATATTAAAAGAAAACAAAAAAAAAACAAACTAGCTAAGCTAATCCTACTCCTCATCTAATAAGGAAGATTAAATACTAAGTGAAATCATACTTCCAATAAATCCATTCCCTCAATTTTATTTATGTACATATCAAAAAGTAAAAATATAATTAAGCTAATAAAAAAAAATCTGAATGCAATATGTAAATATATTCCTAACGAAATTACAAAAAGAAACTTATTTTCAATTACCCTCTCTTGAATATTTTCCTCCAACCAAATCGCTATTGGGTCATAAAAATATGGATGAATATTTGATAGAGAATGGAAGAGGTCAAATGAAAGAGAGGTCAAGAAATCATTAGTGTTATGTACATGATAAAAATTTTAGCAAATAACTCATTATTTGAATAATCCAAATGACCTTCAAATGGATACCTAAGAAGATTATTGGATATGTTGAAGTTTGCAACAAGAAATAATGAAATTGGCTTTCAGAAACAACATTTAGCACCCATGATCCTAGTGAAAATTAAGCACCTACACTAGGGTGGGGCCCACACGTGATATTTTTAAGTGCATGTCTATTTATAGATGTATGGTGCATGTCTATTTATAGATGCATGTCTATTTTTTTTATCCCTTAATATAAATGGACGCTAAAATATAATCTATTCTCAATGTGGACTTGAAAATAGTTAATTGAAGTGGAAAATCAGTTAGCTAAGTGAATTTCGAGTTAAGAAGTTGGTTGGTGGAACATACATAGTGATTCTAGTTGTAACAGTGGTGCATGAGTTGTGCAAGTGGTAAATCAGTTTAACTCAGTTAAGTGAGTTAAAGTCAAATGTGCTAGTTGTAACTCCATATACACTAGTGAGAGATCAAGTGAATTAAATATTAATTAATTCACATGTAGTGATATCACATGAAACTGACGTTTTTACTATTATTAGATGCATGCATGTCAATTCCAATGGAGACCTAGTTGAGACAAGATGGAAGGGAAGTGTAACTATTTGTTGCGATATTAGTAGGCTACCTAGGTGTAGCTAAAACCACACAGGATGCCCATGATACTCAGCGTAGTTGAGGTAGGTTGAAATTCTTTGTGATTAAGGATTACATTCATCAGGAACTGCGTGAGCAAGGTAGGTTATCTGGAGGAAGTAAATTCATTGTATATTGGCCCAATTTTTGTATGACGGTGTGAGACAATTAGCTGAAAATGGGAGGATTCTTGTGAGAAGAATTGCATGTCATTGTTTCAAGATTCCTTGTGGAATATACAATATATGATAGAGGGGTTTTTAGCTATAAGCTTTCCTTGGGAAATTATTTGTGTTGTGTGTGATTGATCTTTCTTCATGCTTATGTAATTGGTGATTGTGTTTTAAATTCCACAAATATTTGTAGAAGCGATTCATTATTTAAATTTAACATATTTTTATATCGGGTGAATCCAAGATATACGTGCATATTGTATAATTTCTACATGGTATTAGAGTTGTGTTATAAAATTTTCTACATGGTATGAGAGCAGGAATTATTTGGGTGCGTGAGTTTGAAGAGAATATCTGAAATTTTTGATACAAAATTTTCAAAAACAAATATCATATTGGATTCCTTGTGAAAAAATACCCAAATTGAAAGAAAAAAATCAGTCGAATTGGAGCTCGGATGAGGGATATAGCATCGATTTAAAATCAGCACTTTTGTTAGAAAATTTTGCTATGGTGGGACAATTACAATGTGCGCGAGTTGGAAAAGGAAAGGTGTTCCTTAAACACATAGTCATGGGACGAGCCGAGAAGATTGAGATTCAAGTTAAAAATCTCTATAGACTTGATGTAGATGTGATTTCTATAGAGCTTCCTACCATTGGG